>CM026280.1:3131744-3526239 GCA_014851415.1 Cnaphalocrocis medinalis
TTAATTCAAATTAACTTACATTATTTGGGATAAAGGTGAATAGCATGTATGTGTGTGTAGTTCATTCAACCAAAAAGTGCTTAGCAATAACACTGTCTTCCCATCGTCCTCACTCTCCCTCCTCTTCTCTCCTCCTAACAATAGCGGAGGAAAGGAAAGGGATGGATAGCTAGAAACCCTGCTAGCTACGCGTAGTAGGGATTTTTTCTGCGCCAATTACCTATCTCTCTATCTCAACCAGCTACAGCCTACAGTCTTCTAATGAGGGACTGGGCAAGATTGCTCAACTAGATTGATATATAATTTTTAAAATTAATTCCAGCTGATATGCCGGAGGAATGCAACGGTCAAAACTACTGCCACGTAAAGAGTGACAAATACCCTCAGGGTTTGATAGACAGTTTCATAGAGTCTCTCGTAAGTATAAAATAAATTCAAAATATTAAACTCTAAGGTTTACTTATTTATATTTAGCTTTACAAATTCTCATGATTTTCAATAAGTAGGTACGTCAGCCACACATCAAAGTAGGTATACAAAACTGTCAAATTTCTTCAATAGACTCTCATCTTACTGCCAAACAAATTAGGTTGAATATCAGTTGAGGAAATTTGACAGTTAATGGTAATCTGATGTGTGGCTGTCTGTACTTAGATGAAGTTTTCTTACTTTTTTAATGCCTCGGTGGCGCAGTGGCTTGGGGATCAAATTTGGGGCCCAAATTCGAATTCCAGTTCGTATCAGCCAGTCTTTTTCATCAAAATTATGTACGGTGGCCTGCAGATCAAGTTACTACAATCTGTTAAATTTCTTCAACCGAACTTAACTTTTATGTCAAACGTGTTTGGTTCAATATCAACTGAGGAAATTTGACAGATTGGAGTAACTTGATGTGCTGGCCACTGTACTTATCAGCTCGGAGTTTGGAAGATAGTGGTCTTATACCTTGTAAAATACTGCAGTCGTTCGTTTGGTCCCGATTAACTGTCCAGTCATGTTATGTGTTAAGGAATAGAGAGTGCGCTCTGTGTATGCTCACACACTTGCATTATGTCCTATCCATCTAATATTCAAAATGGGAAAGTGTATCTGTCTGTTTGTATGTTTGTCTTTCTTTCTCGGCAAAACGGAGCGACGGATTGACGTGATTTTGTAATAGAGATAGTTGAAGGGATGGAGTGTAACATAGGCTACTTTTTGCCCCTTCCTAATCCCCCATTTTAGGGAAGTGGGGGGCGCGAGCTAAGCCGTGGGGAAAAGCTAGTCCTACATACGTGGCTGATTCCGGAGACGGATTTGAAGCCACAAATTTTTCGCCGTACTAGAGTGGCGCATGGGTATCTTGGACGATGTTTGATTAATTAATCAGTTCTGTATGGTTTTCAGGGCGACCTATACGAAGATGGCGAGCCAATCATACCTCGTGAAGGTGGAGATGGCAGACGTGAAGACGATTGCTCACGTGACACCAGGGTAAGTAACTACACTATTTATATAGAGGTTAATCTCATAGTCCACGTCAAGACTTATAGGTAAACCGAAAACACGAAACGCTTGCACGATGTAAGTAATCGACTTCTAGCCATCTATTGGTTAAGTACCGAAACGAAGTGAGGGCGGGTTACTAGTGTTTTATACAAAAAAAACAAAGGTTAGCAGCGCACTTGTGACTCCACTGCTGTTGCATGTGTCCATGGGCGGCGGCAATTGCTTACCATCAGGTGATCCGCCTGCTCGTCTGCTACCTATCACATAAAAAAAATACAAAATAGAAGCGACAAACGAGCAGGTCAAAAAATATCAGCATAAGTACTGTCCCACTGCAGGGCACAGGCCTCCATCATAGAAATCAAGTTATCGCTACGATGACTTTACCGCGGGAGGAGGTGACCCGCCTGCTCATCTGCCACCTATCACATAAAAAAATATGGGATTAGGCTTAATCACCACGCTTGCCTGATGCGGATTGATCACCTGTTGGCAAACTATCACCGCGGTCAATGGACATCTGCGTGATCAGAGGGGTTGTTGATACGTTGCCAGCCTTTTAAAAAGGAGAACACTCTTCTAAAATAGGAATATTTTGGGAATCTACTTAGTCTTCTATTGGCGGCGACATTTTTAGCGTGTTCATGCTGTAAATATCTACAAATCGTAAATAGTCGTAGATGATCAAAGCTTTTACTAAACAATACACAAAATGATTTAAGCCTTCTTACTTACGTGTTACTATTAAAAATTTTTTTTTCACATCTATTTCTTTTAATTAATTCCAGTTTGAGCCAATTTATCAAATTAAGGATAAGAACGGAGCTGTACGATACGTCGCACAATCAGACAATAAGTTCCTACAGAAAATCAGGACTGAAAGTTGCAAGTAAGTTTCTATTTCTTTTACTATCCATAATCGTAAAACAAACAAAAAAAATGTGAAAAGTCAAACACTATGAGTATAAAGTGCCTACTAAAGATGATTTGAGATATGTTGCTATTGAAATACTGTAGGCACTTTCATACTCCTTCTCGTACTACCGGCATGTTAGCCATTTTATTTATTTATGCTGGATAGAGTTAAGATTTCTACATCCAATAATAAATAATAATATGTACCTACATTATAAAATAAATAATTAAAACGAGGTCTAACGAGACAGTGATAATTTAGTAGGCCTACAATACTGTAATAGGTATTATATCTTATTACATTACCTACCTACTTACAGATCTGCACTGCCTTACCCCTTGTTGATGTGCTGTATTGTTGCTCTACCCCAAAGTTAACAGGAAGAGATTAGAGATATGACCGCCGAGATAGTAATAAATTACTGTAGTCTATTCTTTAAGTTCTGTAATCTTTAAATAAAAAAAACTTGCAATATAGCGTGTCTATCTATCTATCTACTGCTTGACTTGACATGGGTACAACGGCCGTGCTCACGATCGGACACTTTTATTGTGACCACGTTTTAGAGGTAAAAAGTAGGTTGAAAAAAGGGGTCAATCCGCTAACCATACTTTTTCTCTACCCAAGGTTGTCTGGATCGCTATAGCGACAACTTGTGACCATAGCCATAAGTTCTGTAACATTAGGTCTTTATCTACACTGCAAGCTATTTGGACAGTCCGAGAGGACATCGAATATATAAATACTTAAATAAAAAAGTGATCAGTATTGTGTCTGCCCATAGCACTAATAGGACATGCACATAAGCACAGAAAGCATCTCATTGGTCATCTATCATATTCATAACTCATGATTAGGGAATCCAATCCCGACTCGAGATCGAAAATTCAAGATCCCATGGGGATTAGATATTCAACCCCGCAAGATTACCAAGTTTTCTGTAAGCTACGGTTGGCTGAAAACGATCCCTACTCATGATATTATAATCTAAATAAATAGGTACCTAAATAAATAAATGCGCCAGACAATCACCAATCAACCTGGTCTCAAACTAGAGCTACACCTATACTATGAGTACCAACCAGGTGACGATAATTAACTGGGGGCGTCAACCCAGAACACCCAGACCCAAGAAAACTTAGAAAATATAGTTTTCTAAGTTAACTTGACCGGGTATCGAACCCGAGACCTTTCGCGCTTCGGGCGAACACCTTAGCCACTGCGCCATCGAGGCCGTCGAATCTAACGAGTGGTATATTTCTGTTTCAGGAACCCTGGCCGCCTCAACAGCTCTATTATCTTCACGCAGTCACAACTTGACACAATAAACTTCACCTGCTCAGAGAAGAGGATAGAATACAGTTTCCTTGCTCTCTCCCACGACGGTAGCAAGCTGGAAGACGTCGACGTATACGGCGGGTTGCCTGTGTGCTGTTCGTGTGTGATACAGTAATTAATTAGTAGAAGAACACAGAAAAGAACGCGAAGCAGCGCTTGGGTTATGTTTCGCCGAATGAGGGTACGCGTACACCCACACATCAAAGTAAATAAAACTGTCAAATTTCTTCAATCGACTCTCATCTTACTGTCATTTTTACATAAGGTTGAATATCAATTGAAGAAATTTGACAGGTTGTAATATGGTAACCTGATGTGTGGCTGACTGTAACACGGAGGCTTTATGGGGGGGTAAGGGGAATAAAAAGTTTGGCAGCGCATTTGGGCCTCTGCTTGTGTTGCGTGTCTTTATTTAGGTTTAATTTAGTATATAGAACACTAATGTCAAAATGCTTACCGCTGGTTCGGAATGTAGTCTTCAGTAGCGCTACCATGAGTTGACATCTTAAACTGACATAACGTAAACTATTGCTCTGTCTCTTTCAAATGCATCACAATGAAAGAGACAAAGCGATAGTTTTCGATAGCGAGTATAGTATTTCAAACTCATGGTAGTGCTACAGTTGAGAAAACATGCGATTGTGTCAACTCAGTGGGTTCAACTCCCGCTGGTTCGGGTGTACCCACTATCAGTAATATAATAACTACACACTGTTGATTCTTATTTCATTAGAAGTAAGGTCCATCAGTGGGTAATTATTATGTGGCTGATCTTTGCTTATGTACTTAGGTGCTACTTATATATACAGGGTGTACCTCTGAACACTGACATCCTTTTAACCACGTCTTCTACAACCATTCTGAACAACATTTTCTTCTATGATTTTCATCGAAAGTTTTTTGAGTCCCCATACAAAATGAACAAGTCAAGTCTACTGTGTACCTATGACAAGTTGTTTTATTACGCGAATTCCCAAAATTCATAGAACATGTTGACCAGAATCTTTGGTAGAGGATGTCAATGATCTCAGATACAGATTATTCTTATCTAAATGACTGATAATGTGTATAAAACTTATTGTACCTACTGGCCCGATGGCACATTTTAAAGTAAAGTAAAGTAAGCAACCCAACCTCACATTCAAAGGTTGTAGGTTCGAATCCCACTCTATATCTATTATTTTTGTGAAGATTTCTTGTGTTTGTTCGGTGTAATATGTATTGAATTAAGTATTGTATTAGTACCTTATTCCTTTTACCTTAATACATACAGGGTGTATCTGTGAACATTTACATCCTTGTAACCACGTGTTCTATCAACTATTCATAACAACATATTTTGTACTTACAACAACTTTTCGAAATTCATCGCAAATTTTTTCGACTCCCCATACAAATTTCAAAATTTGCATAACCACTAAACTTTCAGTCTATAATATTCGTAATAGCTGACCTGACCTGATTCCGTACTAATTACGCTAATGTATGGTGATTATGTATAATTTTAATTATGTATTAATTTAGGTATTTATAAGTTAAAACGTCATATACCTACTCACCCGTAGTGTAATTATACATAGTCAGATAAGTAACGTAATCAATATTTGACTTGTTGATAGTTCATTGTATGAAATACTTATTTATATATCAGTAGGTACCTACTTACTTTACCTAGATAATTTGCTTAAACAAAATTAACATATTAAGACATGTTTCTTTATTTTATTTAATTACGTATCTACGTCCTCATTTCTTCCTTTTTTAGGGTTCCGTAGTCTACTAGGAACCCTTATAGTTTCGTCATGTCTGTCCGTCTGTCTGTCCTGGCTCGTTCTCCGCCGATTCTGCACCGATTGCCACGAAATTTTGTGGAGAGATGTACACTGATAATTCGAGAATTGGTTTTTATTTTTATTCTACGACAGACAAGCATTTGACCTTGATCACACCTGATATTGAGCGAAGATGAGGTCTAAGGTGGGCCATGCTTGCCCGTCAAAAGCCTATTCACTCTTGCCTTAAAGAGGTCCAGGTTTTATTGTTCAGGGAATACATCGGCGGGTAAAAAGTTCCAATTTTTGGTTGTTTGCATCAAAAAAGAGTTAGCATAGCGCTTAGTGCGAATGGGTAGAACTTCAAGCATGTAGGGATGGTTTACCCAATCTTTGCCTAGTATATCCCGATAGTGGAAGGGGCCGGCGTACTAGATCATATTACTTATATTATGTTAACGAAAGGAATTTCGGTATGAATTATGTGTTTTCCATGGAAAATTGATCGCTTAACGCTTTTGTGTCCAAATTAGTACGTAGTCGTAAATGTCTAATTTCTTTCTTTCATTCTTTGCATTCCACCACCGAACGACAAGGCGCGGCGAGAGTTTTCACCCTTATGTGGTAGATTTGCCCCCTGCCCGTACGAAGCGATTCGCTTCCACATTTATCATACGGACAGCTAAGGAGTGGAACTCCCTGCCGAGGTCTGAATTTCCCGACCACTATAACTTGGACATCTTTAAGGCAAGAGTGAACAGGCATCTTCTAGGCAAACGCGTGTCATCCTAGACCTCATCGTCTCTTTCCATCAGGTGCGATTGTGGTCAAGCGATGGCCTATAGTCTATTAAAAAAATACTATTTCTCAAATTTACCAACCACGTAATTTATTCGAAGAGACTATAGGTGTGCGAAAACGCTGGAGGGATAAACTCGATGCTTTTCTAAAGGATTGATCGACTGTTACTCCGAGACTCGTGACCGAAAATGCTGTACCTACAGGAAAGTGGTGGTAAAATATAGTACCTAAGTAGGTACTAATATATTTTTGAGGTGATAACATGTTAAATCAATGAGAGAATGTATTTATTTATTCAAAAACACTTGGTATTTTACAGTGCAATTCCACCAAAGGGATATGAATTGAGAATGATTGTGCCTCAGTTGAAAAGAACGTGGCTTTCATACAGAATTTCAGGTCGTTCAAATCCGAGCATGCAACTCTGGATCTTTCAACTAGGATCTACTTAAGTAAGTATATGCGTAAGTTTATTACCAAAATCCCCAAATCTTGAATCATGGTGACGAAAGTGACGCTTTGGACGATACCGGGAATTACACGTTGATATGAGAGTTGTTGGGCCTGGACTATACGCTGGTGATGTTGACAATAAAACGGCTGATATCAGTAAAACACATTATAAATTTTGCCGGACAAGTTTAGTAATCACAAGCATAGCAAAGTATAAACATAAGCAAAGCAATTATTATTAAAGCCCGTTGTGTCAAATGCCTCCCTACCCTTTCCACATTTCACTAAAAAGGCCTTCTAAGTTCCTACCCTTTGTCCCACATTTCACAATTTTGGGCACGTCTACCGCAAGTCACCTTTTGGGCCAGAATAGCCACAGAGTGGGAGCCCAAAAATCGACGACGGCCTCGAGGTAGATTGAGGAGGCGATGGCGGGATGAGCTCGACTCCTATAGCCCCGACTGGACCACAGCAGCCCAAATTGCCCAAAATCGAGAAACAAAGCAATAATATATCAAAAGCAGTAAAAACACAAACAATATAAAAGTAAGATGGTTCAGCAGTCAATCCTCAACAAGACGACCGCTTAATCTTTGAGCCCTTTAGCCGACTTTAAGTAAGTAAGTAAGTAAAACATTTATTGACCACACAAGAAGAGATACAACACAACAGTAGTAAGACACAGAATACATAATAAGAGGTAGTTAAGTACATACGAGAACAGAAAGAAACACTAGGTACGTGCTTACATACTCGTATATAGACAGATAGGTGGTCAATAATGTCCAAACTCAGCTGCTTCATTGAAGCCACTGCAGGGCTGGTTTTCAATTCAATTCAATTTGGACCTTGAGTGACGTATATAAATGAACGCATGAATGACACGAACATGAAACAATACAACAGAAAAACCAAAAAACAACAAGCCAATTAATCAAAAAAAAACACAAAATTAAGAGAAAAAAAATGTTTTACAAAACTTTACGGTTGCCTTTACTAACAAAATCCTGAACAACTGAAAAACCCAATATAAAACTGTGTTTTCCTGATCCGTCGGCATCCTTTACACAAAACGAATTATTATTGTGACAGGAATAATTCTATCCTCTTAATTATGCTCCAGATAAAACTGGGGTACCGACGTAAGCATATGTACCTATGATGCAATGAATGACTGACTCAAACGCACGGGATTTTCTCTGTTTGAGTCAAACTATTTTTTCATTAGGAGTACGTACAATTAAATTAAATAAGGAACAACGCACAATGAGATTGTGAAAACGCCATCTGAATTTTTGAATTAGGAATTCTGTTTTAATTAATTTTTATAGCAGCAAGGGAAATATTTCATCAACTACAGACTCTGCAGTGATTTGTAACAATATATTTGGAAACCCTTGGGTGTTATCTATTACATTCTTGCCGGAAAATTTCATGTAGTAGCTATCACTGTTCATGAGTGAAAGTTTTGCCACCGACAGAGAGTGGTTTCTGTTGGACAGTCCGTCCAAGTACCTTCACTCTTTAACTGTCCAAGTGAATTAAGAAAAATCATTAGGACTACATATTTACTTAATTGGGTATCCCCAATTTGTACCAATATAATATTATAATGATAATTCCTAGATCATCATCACAGGACCTACAACCATTACTAAGTATTTTGTGGAAAAACCTGCAATTAGGTATTTCCCAAGTTACGCGTCAGTCCTCGTAATCGCACTTTATGAATAAGTGAATTTATGTAGTATTTTTAGAAAATATTCAACAATTTATGATTCAAGGACCGTATTTTTTTATCGGATAATTAGCCAATCATCCAATATTAGCTAACTGCTTCAAAATAGGCGTAAGATTATTTGGTTTTCCTTTGCACCTTGCTGGCGTATTCTCGCCGCGCTCGATTTTATCTTTACGTTCGGCTTTTAGCAACATCCACTGCCAGCTAAAAATCTACAGAGTGTATCTGTGAACATATCAATCCCTTTAACCACGTCTTCAACTAACCGTTTTGAACAACATTTATTCAACTTTTAAAAATTCCTTACAAAATGAACAAGTCAGTCACGTACTTTGTATGAAAAGTTGTAATTTTGTTATGGATATACGACTTTTTAAAAGTCATAGAAAAATGGTTAGAATGGTTAATAGAAGCGTGGGTTAAGGGATATAAATGTTTACAGACAGACCAGAGTCTATCTACAGAGTCTATTTATACAGAGTATAAAGTAACTCTCAAGGAATATTTGTGTCTCAGTAAATAGGTACGCTACACTTAGACCTCATTTGTCACTCTCCATCAGGTGGATGATGTTCAAGTGCAAACCCATCTTATATAAAAAAAAAGGTTTATTTTGCACTTTGCTCGCGCGTCGTCCCGCCTCACTGTCCGGTGCGCAAGCCTCTCTTGAGCCTGTCAAGTTGTACACATAAGTAAGGTAGGCTGGCACGCGCCATAGTACGTTGTCAGTTTGTCACACCCGTTTACCCAAGCCACCGCACTCCGCAGTCCGCTGACTTAGTGAGTCTGTGATCGCACGCGTGTGGAAATCCTCCAAAATGTTTGCCGGCGCCTTTGTTCTTTTCGTAAGTCTTAGTCTATTATATCTTAGTTTATATCATCCAATAGTTGGATTTACTCGCGGTTTAAGTGTAAATCTTACATTTTTTTAATATTTGTGCGAGGTGCGACATTTTAAACAGTTCAACAGTAAAGAGCCTTTGTTTACAAGCCATAGAGATACTGAACTGGATTGCAATTTTATTAATGACGATTTTGGTTTCGTAAACTTGGCATTGGCATGGTGAACAATACATTTATATGACCATATTTGAACATAGCTGTGTTTTAGTAGATACAGCGAGTTTTTGAAGTAATTACTAAAATTCGCATTTTTGTCAGCTGTTAACTCTAATTACTATCTACACTATACATAAAATAGATTACTTGTATAGTCATCCATAGAGGACTAGATATTTTAGAGGGGATATAACTAAATTACCTATTTATCTCTTACTTGACTTTTACTGTCGCGCTTTTTTTTATTTTTGACTTCTTACATAAAAGTATAATATTATATCTAGTCTAGTGACGTATTCTATCGTCACTTGAGAAGACATTTATTACTCTAAGACTTAATCAGGTTTGGCAAAATTAGGCGTCTTAAAAAACTGCCGCCAATCATAGCTTTATTGCAAAATAATCGTTTCCTTGAGAAGTATTAGTAAATAACTTCTCGACACGTTTTTTAGATTTTCGCAATGCATTATAACCTATACGAGTAGATATGTACCTAATATACCTATTAAAACGGGAATTAACGCGTTGTTTATTGTACACACATCAAAGCATACAAAACTGACAAATTTCTTCAGTGGATTGTCATCTTAATGTCAAACTTATAAAGCTGAATATCAATTTGACAGGTTGTGGTTACCAGATGTGTGGCTGTCGTACATTTAGTAAGTACGATAGGTAAATCAATGTACTTAACAATAAACGTCGTCGCATTAATTCCCGTTTCAATATATAAATATTCTTGACACGTATTATGTATTAACAAAGTTTGACTTATTTATACATAATGGTACTAAAGCACCTGTGTTAGTAAATGTAAATAATAATTATTTAAGGAAAGAGCTTGACGCTTATAACTAATTTGGATGTAATAACAAATAACTTATGTTTAGAATTTTGTAGATGTTTTACATTATATAATTATTATACCTTAGACTAGTGTCGTAGGTTCAAAACAGAGAAATGTCCATTTCAAAATGAAATTTGTTTATTAAATTAGGATTGAAATAAAATATAACATTGTATTCAAAATAATTTATTTGAATGTTTTGTTGTATAAAATGCTTGTCCTGTCTCCCGGTCTTTATATTTCATACAGCGTCATCAAATTGAATTATAACCTTAGCATAGTATTAAAATTGTAGTTAATTTCCATCACAATTTAAAAACGAAACAGTTTATAAGGCGAACCAAAGATCATACATAGCCGTCAGATCATCATCATTATACCAGCCCACATCTACCCACTGCTAAGTAGATATAGGGCTCTTCGTTATAACGCCACTCCCTATGATCACCTGCCAGCATCATCTATCTGTTTCCCCGCTACCGTTACAAAATCGACGTACTAATGGAAAGAAAGAAAGAAAGTAAATACATTTAATACTCTGGACACCACAACACATACATACTACAGACAATTGACACAAACACAATAAAATACAGAACACTACTTAAACAAAAGAAAAAGTAATAAAAATAAAAAAAAACTAAAACAAAAATAACAAAAAACAACTCTCTGTCTCCTTTGACCAGCAGTGCCGTGTGTTAAACTGTGTATTGAGGCATTCAGCAAAAATGGCCCTCACTCACCTTATGTCACAACCGACAATGGGCAGGAGGTCTACCCACAGGACATCGTTACGAAACGTTAACGAAAATTTAACAAGAATTTTCCCAAGGATTTATTTTCACATTAATTTCCCTAACTGTATTGCGAATAAAACCCCTTATCTACCAACCCTGGGTACGGCGTACCCAGAGCTAAAAAGCCTTATATTTACAAACAAACAAAGATAAAAATTACTAACACACTTGCAACATTTTACTAAATACCTATGCAATTTATTAAATCAGCTAATTGTGAGTCGCATACATTAATTAGCAGTCGTTAATAGTTATTCCAATGTTGTTGATTAATAAATTGAACGATAGTTAATCGATTCATATTATCGCAGGAAACTATTCATTCTGCATCTGGTGAATTGTTAACAAATCGAATGGTTTCGCTTCGGCATGAATGGGTGCGAGCGGAGTGATACCACAGTCTTACAAAAGACCGGCATGACGCAGCACCGCCTTATCTCGCGTGAGGGTGTCGGAGGCCCAATAGAGGGGGAAAAGGGTTTAAAAAAATGGCAACACACTTGTGACTCGACTGGTGTTGCGGGTGTCGAAAAATATTAACAACGAAATTTCCAAAGGTCGTAGTACAAATTATGTTCAGATCAGAATGGTTGGCAAAATGTAGGTAAATGTTCACAGATACACCCTAAATGTTAATATCCAACTCGATATAACTAAGCGATGCGTGCACGCACCTCAGTTATTATCTATTGGAAAGCCGACGCATTTGCTCGTTAAACTCAATCTGTACTTGTCAATTTCTCACTATGACATCTTGCATTTCTTGTTCTGCTCTCTCTTTGCCCGCAGATAGGTAATATTCGAAAGTATCAGCCATGCATTTATTTGCATTTAATTTGTCTGGACTGGCTCTGTTCTGATCTGTTTCGTCGAGTGAGTAAGGGTACAGGAGGCCCAATTGGGGGAAAGGGGGTCAAAAGGTTGGCAGCACACTTGTGTTTCTACTGGTGTTGCAGGTGTCTATGGGCGGCGGCAATCGCTTACCGTCAGGTGATCCGTCTGCTCGTCTGCTGCCTATCACTTTCTCAATAACTTCGTAGAGACTATTTTACCGGAAAGACTTTAAGTTAAAACTACTTTTTATGCGGGGAGAGCATTTGCATGCCTTTAACAATTCATTGCAGTCATTAAGACTTTTGCAAATTCGTAACTTTTTATACAAAGTTAGGCACGTGACAGTAATTTTGTTTGAAAAGTCGAAAAACAGTTCGACGAATTTTCAAAAGTCGTTGATCGAAGTAATGTGTTTCAAAATGGTTAGTAGAAGACTTAGTTAAGATGTCCACATAATTCTACTTAGGTATATGTAGATTCACTAGTGATTGGTGATATTAGTTCAATCTCATTACAGAAGCATCTAGGAATGCCTGGGGATTTAAAGAGATTCCTAATCTTTAAGTCATTAAGTTGACACAGATGTTTTACTGCTTAAAACAAAAAATATCAAATCCATAGGTTGGTTCGTCGGTAGGTAGAATTATTATGACTAATCCAAGGTAATATGGAAGCTGTAAAATTACGGGGCATCGTATTTATTTCTTACGGATGTTATTGAGTAATTTGAAAACTTGAGGAAAACAATTTTGCAACAATAGGACAAATTAATACTGGACTGGTCATAGAGCAGATGTGTGATAGACAAGGGTCAACATGAGTCAATAACCTGAGGACTATTTTCCCTTAAGATAAATAGTTCAGTAAATATTTGAGTTTCCGTGTAACCAGGTAAAGGTTAAAACCAGTTGATATATTTTTAGTCGCGACAGCATTTGTTGACGCCTGCATTCAAAATGTATCTGGCAAAATACAAGGTTGGAATCATTGAAGCGTTAACTTTTTGTTCAAACCATCATATTGAGCCAGTGTATCCAAGTTGTACCTACGGTATGTGTATTGAGGCTGTCAGTTATTATTACTTAGTTATATGGCTGCTGACTCCAGGTATTTTTGGGTACGCCGATGACAGCACAGTTTCGGAAAGATACCTATCAGATGCGAGGTCCGGTGCAGCTGTCGGTTCTTTGAGGGAGGGCATGGTGGAGAGGGTGAATGCAACCCTGAATGCTGTCTCCATATGGGGAGAAGCCAACTTGGTAGGGTTCAATCCCACCAAAACACAGGCTTGTCTTTTTTCGGCAAAACGGAGTCCGTTTCATCTGACTCCGACTTTCCGAAATGTTTCCGTGCCAGTGACAGACCATCTAGACCTTCTAGGCTTGAACCTGTCTGCTAATCTCAATTTCGGTCGCTATATTGAGTCCATAGCCAAAACTGCTGCAAAGAAACTAGGCGTTCTTTGGAAGGTGAGGCGGTACTTCAACCCCGAACAGCTCTTAAGCTTATATCGAGCCCAGGTTCGCTCCTGTTTGGAGTACTGCTGTCACCTCTGGGATGGTTCTGCCCGGTATCAGTTGGACGCTCTGGACTCAATAGAGCGCCGTGCGAAGAGACTCATCGGTGATGACGAACTCTCTGAGGCTAGCCTACAGAGCCTCGACCACCGCAGACGGGTGGCAAGCCTCTCTGTCTTCTACCGGATTCATTTCGGGGAGTGTGCGGAGGTTCTGCATAATTTGATCCCCCCTAGCCCATTCCACCACCGGACGACAAGGCGCGGCGAGAGTTTTCATCCTTATGTGGTAGATTTGCCCCCTGCCCGTACGAAGCGATTCGCTTCCACATTTATCATACGGACAGCTAAGGAGTGGAACTCCCTGCCGAGGTCTGTTTTTCCTGACCACTATAACTTGGATATCTTTAAGGCAAGAGTGAACAGGCATCTTCTAGGCAAACGCGTGTCATCCTAGACCTCATCGTCACTTTCCATCAGGTGCGATTGTGGTCAAGCGTTGGCCTATAGTCTAATAAAAAAAAAAAAAAAATATATATAAGGTTGGTCGTTGTCTTCAGAATTTACCTCTTAATAAGGTTTATAGATAAAATAAGTAAAGATAATTCTATATTAGTAATATACAGGGTGTATCTGTGAACATTTACATCCCTTTAACTACGAGGTTCTGTCAACCATTCTGTACAACATTTGTTCAACGACTTTTCGAAATTCATCTAAAAATTTTTCGACTTCCCATACAAAATGACCAAGTCACGTGATCGACTTTGTATGAGAAGTTGAACATTTTTTATGCGAATTTCCAAAAGTCATAGAAGAAATATTATTCAGAATTATTGGTAGAACACGTGGTTAACGGGATGTAAATGTTCACAGATACACCCTGTATTATGCAATAGCTATTCGCAACATATTGTATTCAGTGCTCATGTAAGGTTCTTGAGATCAATTCCATTATTACTAAGGAAAATACCTGACAAAATGTTATTACATCTTGTTCCAAAGAGAAGATTCTTATCACTAGGTGTCTTTATTATTCAAGGCACACTGCATGTATGTACTTGCATAGTACTCTTTGCTGAGTACAGATGACCTTGTTGTTCAAGACATGTTATTTCTAATATTTTCCGTATCCCAACATTTTCTGCATTCATGAGTCACAAATTGTGTCTAATTAATTAAGATGACATCATACATATACTTACCTATGCTGTAAGATTACTGAAAAAGTTACATCCAATATGTTCTAATACCAAGTAACATTTACTATGCAGTCATATCAACACAACCAACGTTGCCAAATTTAACAGCATTCACAGGGGTCAAAATAATTGGAACGCCGTAAACGACAATTAATTTTCCTCAGTCAAACTGCGCCGGATGTGTGTATGTGGAAACCCTAGATGGTTCGAGTCCCACCTGAACCCATCGATAAATTGCATAGAATTGCTACTTATAACAAAAATAAAAATTAACCCTAGATACAGCATAAATGCGTGAAAATTTTCGCCGCCAATTAACGCTCCATTGGCAAAAGAGCGCTATTTGGCATTTTCAGAATTTAAAACCATGGATTAGGGTAAAAAAGTACATTTTATTTTTGAGCTCGACGGAATGTTCCAAATTCGATATAATATCTTTAACTATAAAACTACTAATGATACTTAGTGTTGTTGGGATCACTTTTTTAATCGCTTTTATTATGGAATTTTGTAGATTTTATAATATATGGTAACCATAATGATGACAACAACTCACAATTTAACTCATTAATTTCAAAAGACCACGAGTCAAAGATTTTCCACGTTTCCACAATATTAAGTATTATACTTTATTTATGGCTGGGTTGGGTCTGACCTTATACTCGAGTGATCGACCTTATACTCGAGTCAGCGAATAATTAAAATGTCTATGGGATACATAGTAGAACCCGTTTTTATAAGTACCAACCTTCTTTGTCCATTCCAACCAGACCATTCTGTTTTGAATTTGTTTTTGCAAAATTTTGCTCATAGTTCTTTATCGAATCTGATGAGAATGTAAAAATATACTGATTATTCCATATGTTTATCCAACAGAGCAGGTTACTTTAATTTAAAATTCCTAATCCTAATGTTAGATAGATTTTTCAAAATTTTATTGTTAGAAATAAAACTGCTCACCGCCATAATATGCTAAACGTCCTAAAGTCGAACAGATAAAGATAAAAAAAATGTATTTGTTTTTTATCGTTATAACTCCTTCTAATGTAGCTGATGTCTATGGGCGACGGAGATAACTTACTATCAGGTGGCTTGCTGTTTTTATTATCTCATAAAAAACTTTAAAATGTTAAACAAAAACAAAAAACGTTAAATGTTAAACACTGGTGTTGCAAGTGTCCATGGGCGGCGGCAATTGCTTACCATCAGGTGATCCGCCTGCTCGCCTGCTACCTATCACATAAAAAAAAAAATGCACTAAGAAATTGTTATGTTTTTAGTTGTCTGATACGCAGAAAATGCTGGAAAGCATAACATTTTCTGCCCTAGAATGAATTTCTTAAAACATATAACACTAAGTCGTTTTATTGAATGTATGCTTACAAAGTATTATATATTATTTACTTACAGATCACGCTTCATGCTGTTTTACACGCAACAGCCGCAAATGCAAAACACAAAAGTAAGTTTTCTCATGTTTGGAATTTGTTACAACTAACCTAGGTACTACTTAATGTTGTTTCAACGCCCCGTTGGATCTTATGGTCCTTTCCCGGTATGTTTCGAATTTTTCGATCATAGCTTGAGTTTGTGATCACCAATCCGCATAAGGTATGCGTGGTGATTGTTTTATTTGATAGTTGGCAGTTGAACAGACGGATAACCTGATCCCATCATAGTAGCAATGACTTGTAGGTACCTATTCTGTTAGGACTTAGGTCCAAAATCTCATCAAAAAGATACATAATCTTTAACTTTGTAATAAAATGACACGAAAATTTTAAGCAAATCGTTAAAGAATCGCCGATTACTAAACCAACTTGTAGCCACCAAATCATTAGCATCTTTATCTACCTAACATGCAGAATACCTACCTATTTGTAAATCTTACATCAAAGGATATGCTTAAACATTCCAAGTCGTAACAATACAATAAACATAACAGTTTACATATTGAACGATTCCGGTTAATGATTAATCACTCTGATTAATAGCTATGATACCTATACTTGGACGCTAGATAATATTTGGACGGAACCAGGAATTAATCGCAGAGGTGGGATTTTTTTTTTAAATATTGTCAGACATCTGGCCGTAATTTCACCTGATGGTGAGTGATGATATGGTCGAGGGTAAAGCATGTCTGTCTAGTATTGTCCGAGGCAAGAAAGTGTAGTTATGACCTTGAGTGCGCAGAAACCAATTTTGATAGAAAGTCTTCTTTTTTACAAGTGCGCAAAATAACGGTCATCGCTATACTTTCGTGCCTCCAGCTATAACAGCCTATTAACTCTTTTCAAATTTGTAATCATTCTAATTTTTGAGGAAATATTGTAAGATTAAAATTCAGAATATAGTTTAGGTGAACATAACTATGATGGACGTTACAAATAATTCAAAAGATTTCCTTTTAAAATTCCATACTTTTTTTCTTAACAGGTGACGGCAAGTTAAATTACCCAGGACCGATAAAAGAGTATCACACTGAGAACAGGTATGGAACCGACAACGAATACGAGGTCCCAGAAGAATGCAGAGGCAAGAACTATTGTACCATCAAGCCGCCAGATTACCCGCAAGAGAAGTTCAACAAATTAATTAAAACTAAGGTATGTAACTTAAAATAATTATATTATTTTCTCAATTAAATTTATGTCATTACTTAGAAATTCATTGATAAAAGAAAAGTAATAAAAAAATTTAGGACAACTTAGGTTAGATAAATCAATTTTTTTCTCCATTAAATTTATGTCATTTTCTTAGGTGTTAAATCCCCCCTTGAGCTCCCCCCTGGCTCGATGCCCATTGTCCGGGTTGAGCAAAAGTATTTTTGGATTTTTTATAATATAGCTCGGGTTTGTGATCACCAATCCGCATTAGGCTAACGTGGTGAATCCAATCACATCATAGTAGCAATAACTTGATTTCTATGGGTTTGAGGCCTTTGCCCTGCGGACAGTATTGCTAAGCTGATACTTTACTTTTATTACTTAGGCATCCTAAGTGATTAAATTCTAATAACATTTTCAACTCAATTAATGATGTCATGATGCTTTAACCTTTAATTTGCAGTTTGATTTGATTAATCAAACATCATTTTAATTTACTACCGGATTTAAGTTGTTTATCTATATTGTCACTTAAGAAAAAATATTGACTCTTATTTTAAAGAGATAGTACTTTATTTGGTAGACATTTTAATGCACATAAAAGACTATCTCAAAACAAATATGATAGACATGGTGTGGTGATGTAGCGATAAAGGCTGGCAGCCTCCAAACTAGCTAAAACGAACACTACTAAGTACGTAACCTACTAACTAGTGATGATGATACATTTATCTATATTTTACTTTCGCGTTTCATTATACAAATAGTTAATATGAATGCGTCTAAATATCGTTTATGTCAACTATTTGGATGATACTACATTCGATCGAAAAACATGCGCAACTGCAACAACCTTTGATACTCAGGTGACTCAGTTCGGATTCAACGTCAGAAATCTTTTAGAGGAAATATTATTATTTATATAAAAATAATAATTTTTGAATAAAAGCAAAACCAACTTCAAGATTACATCATCAGTATAACAACATCATCTTAAATATATATCCATTGAACATTTTTTTTTGGATTTTTTTTTTTCAAAAACCACTGAGTCAATTTTGATAAAATTTATATTGGACCACCTTTGAATGATGGCCTACCAAACAAAAAAAGAATCATAAATCGGCGGAGAAATCGAGTAACATACATACAAAAAAAATATACGGGTTGAATTGAGAACCTTCCTCGTTTTTGAAGTCGGTTAAAAATAAGGTGGACTGGGTTCAAGGAATACGGTGTATGTTGCACGGTGTAATTGATGTTGCGTAACATTTGCTTAATAGGAAAATTGTGCAAAAACTATGTTCATTACCACATAGTAACTATAAGACTAACCTACTGCATGTTGTTTTGCTCCCACTGCAAATTTAGAGGAAGTTAGTTCCTCTAAAATTTTATTTCTGACGTTGAATACGAACTTAGTCACCGGGAATATCGAAGGGATATCCCTTTGGTTTGGAATTGTGGGAGAGCCATGCTTCGGCATGAATGGGCCGGCTCGACTGGAGTGATACCACTGCCTCACAGAAAACCGGCAGCTCCTGTGCTGTGTTTCGCTGAGTGAGTGAGGTTACCGGAGGCCCATCGGGGGGGCAGGGGATTAAAGGTTAGCAGCGCACTTGTTGCATGTGTTCATGGGCGGCGGTAATTGCTTACCACCAGGTGATCCGCCTGCTCGTCTGCTACCTATCACATAAAAAAAATTCAAGTATTCCTTTTGTTCCGTTTGAGCAGGTTTTGTGATAGTATGTAACATCATACTCCTTGTTAATTCGCAGTATTATTCCTCTACCCCAAGTTTTGAAGAGATCGCTATTAGCGATATGACCGCCGAATTGTATTTGTAAATTACCTTAAAAGTATTAAGTTCTGTAATATTTTGTGCAATAAAGAGTATCTATCTATCATCACGAGTTAGTAGTAAGTAGTATTAATTTCGGGTTAGGGGAAAACTCGCCCGATAAGAACTCGCACGAGAATTTCAAGATTTTTTAGCTGGTAACTGTTCTAACCTAACCTAATTTATGTGATGATAATACTGTCTAACCCTCAGAGGGCAATGGAGAGGGCTATGCTCGGAATCTCCTTGCGTGATCGTGTCAGAAATGATGAGATCCGCAGGAGATCTAAGGTCACGGACATAGTCCAAAGAATTGCGTGGCTGAAGTGGCAATGGGCAGGGCACCTTGCGAGGAGAACAGACGGCCGTTGGGGTGGAAAGGTCCTTGAGTGGAGGCCACGCGCAGGAGGCCGCAGTCGTGGCAGGCCTCCCACCAGGTGGACCGACGATCTGGTAAAGGTCGCGGGAGTCCATTGGATGCGGGTGGCACAGGACCGATCTGTGTGGAGAACTTTGGGGGAGGCCTATGTCCAGCAGTGGACGTCTATTGGCTGAAATGATGATGATGATGAATACTGTCTAAACTCTACTAAACAAAAAATATTGGTGAAGTTAGGTTACAACAGTGACTAGCAAAAAAATCTTGAAATTCTCTTGCCAGTTTTTTTCGGGCGAGTTTTCCCCTAACCTTTAATTTCAGCTAGTTTAGGGTGCCATAGGCCACTGCCAATGGCACCTATCTATCACCATAATATAGTAATTTCATATTATAGTAATTGGTGTTCAGAATGGTTGATAGAACACGTGGTTCCAGGGATGTAAATGTTCACAGATACACCCATAAATGTGAACAAATTAAAATATCAATTTAAGTTTGACAGATTGTAGCAACCGGAGCTATCGCTGTCTGTACATGCATAAAATGCAAACCCGTCTCCATAAACAAGTATTAATCTGTCAGCGATGCCGCAACTCGTTTATAAATTAGCATATTTCATTGCAGATACCTATAAGCCAACCGGAAACGGTGGTATCAGACATTATTGACAAACAAGGAGATCCCGACGAAGTGGACAACTGCGAGACACAAATTGAGGTAAGGAATATACCTAATTAGCATTATTCTTAACCGTGGTAGAGCCACGTTTCGGCATGAATGGATCGGCTCGACCAAAGTGATACCACGGATTGATTGGAAACAGGCAACCCATAAGCCTTTTAAAAGGCATAAAACCATTGATTTTGCATTGTTTCTGCAGTCTGGGCCCTACGATGTTAACATAAAATTATTTTTTAGAAAAGAACAATTACCTTTTACATACGGGCTGTATGTAGTGCTAAGGTATTTGCATATACCTATCTTATAATTACAGATCAAACACAGTCTCATTTTAATTCACATGAGTCACTGAGTTTTTATAGAATCTTACTCATGTTTTAGGAAGTTTATTTATCACCCATGTATTTGGACTATTTAAACCTCTTTGACATAGCAACAACTCGTGCGCATAGTCGCGCGTTCAAAGTTCACATAACTAGTCATTAGGGCTGACGCAGAGCACGTTACAATATAATCAAATTGTTTTGGGGACCCAGTTTTTTTTGGGAATCCGTTGTTTTTTGGGAACCCTGTTTTTATTTTGGGAATTCATATTTTTTGGGGAACCCTGTTTAAATTTTGGGATTTTTTTTTTTTGAAAACCGTGTTTTTGTTTTGGGAATTCATTTTTTTTTTGAAAAGGTAATTTCATATTTTTTGGGAATTCGTTTCTAAGGTCATCGAAACATTAAGTGTCTTGTGTTAGGCGCGCGAGCAGCAGCCAGCTTGGACAAGATGGGGATGGACAGCGAAAATTGAATGGTCAAGTTCAAGATGTCCCTAAGTCCACTTAGGGATTTTATGCACTAGGAACACTGGTGTTCTAACCTGGTCATTGTCTATGGTTTTGTCTATTTAAGGTATTTCAGAGAAGCTCCTAAGTGTGTTTTTTTCGATACACTTAATAGCCTATGTCCACTGATTCGGCTTTAAAAATCCCTAAGTGTCAAAAAGTCCCTTAGTCCATGATTTTGGATTGTAATGTCACTAAGTTGTCAGACAATTTTACAATATTATTATCAAATAATGAAGAACATTCTGGTGATCATGCGGCTGAAGATGTTTTAAATGAAGAGGAAGAGGAAGAAGTGCAGGAAATGTAGGTAATAAGTGAAGAAGTAAGAAGAAGATAATAATTTTGTATTCATTTTAGTTTATGAGAAAAGGTTGAGTTAATAATAAATATTTGATTTGATTTGATTTGAAAATGATTTTTTTTTCGATTAAAATACTATTTTTGATAATATTTTTGTTTTAATAATAATTATTATTATTATGCACCCAAGTCCAAAATAGAATGTATTAAAATCCCTAAATCCACTTTGAAATCCCTTAGTCCAGCTTGAAAGTCCCTTAGTCCAAAAGCTTAGGCACTTAGGCCAAACCATTAATATCATTTTTCTCTGTAACTACTCGTTAAATGAATATTTCACAACATTAAAATTATAAAAACACTCAAGTTACACATTGTGGCCATGTTTCACGGTATAAAGTATTGTGGTGTAATTTCAAGGATAAAGTAAAACTTTAGCAGCGCCATTTTGTAATCTTTGAAAAATGGACTTAGGGACATCTTGAACTTGGCCATTCAATTATTTTTCCCGTTTTCAACCCCGGGTAGACAGTGACACTCAGTGTCCACCCATTCTCAGTACGAAAGGGGTAGGATTCTCAGTACGAAAGTGATACCGTACCGAGAAGAAAATAAGCTGGAATTTAACGAAAACAAAGGGATTTGTATCGCGCTCGTTAATGAGATTGTAGGTTCTTTGTACAGTCAACAGCAAAAGTGGATGCACGATTTTAGCTGTAGTTGACTCTTATGTGTATGGAACAAGAACCATAAACTGAGAAGATGCGGCTGCTGCACTTTGCACATGTTAGGCTCGTCTTAATTGAGCTATATAATATATTGCATTATTATTTGCACAATCACATGAATATTTTTTTATATGCATATACAGAAAAATGTCGATATCTAACTTACAAGATATGCAATAAAAATACCTGTATCCATTATGTCTGTACGGTTCACGGAAGGCTAAGCAAGGCCAGAATCAGGTTTCCTCATAAAATTATTTATTACGTAAATATTCATCTAGACTTCACATAGCTCGGTTATAACCGTGGCCTAACCGTTTTTACCGTGGGAGAGCCACGCTTCAGCATTAAAGGGCTGGCTCATCTGAAGTGATACCACTGCGTAACAGAAGACCGGCGAGAAGCAGCGCCTGCGCTGTTTCGTTGAGTGAGTTAGGTTATTGAGAGGGCAAGGATTTTAAGGTTGGCAGCGCACTTGTGACTCTACTGGTGTTGCATGTGTCTATGCCACTATAAAATTTTACTACTGAGTTTCTGAGAGTAACTACTGAGTTTCTTGCTGATTCTTCTCGGTAGAAATCAACTTTCCGAATCAGCGGTAGCTTACATAATATTTGACATACATAAATGTTCTATAAAGACTTAAATTGAATGAAGAACATTTCTATTTCTAATCGTCCTATCCATCGCTACTATCATAGTCGTTTGTGTTTCAGTTCGAGCCCATGTACAAGGTGAAAGCCCCGGACGGCGTATGGCGTACAGTGGTGCAAGTACCAGAGAACAACTTCGTGCAAAAAGTCCGTGTGGAGACATGCAGGTGAATAATTTGACATTTATTTTGTACAAATTCAATAGTAAAGTATCAGCCTATGTACTGTCCCACTGCAGGGCAAAGGCCTCCAACATAGAAATCAAGTCATCGCTACTATGTTGGGATCCCAACATAGTAGCGATAACGCTTGCCTAATGCGGATTATATGCGAGCTATGTTCGGAAAATTCGAAGCATACTTTTGCTCGACGGGGCTTAAAGCCCCCAGAGCAGCTCCCACTGCCTCCGACAAAGCCCCAACCGGGCGGCGCCCGCATCGCTGGATTGCGATACGGGCGTCGCGGGCATGGGCTCCTGCAGAACTCTCCACAAACCCAACCCTGCTGGCTGCAGGGCAAGGTGGGTGGATATGCCTGCAGGCTTCCAAAAAACTGCCCCACCATACAGCCCCACGGCCGGCTACGCTGGATTGCGCAGTCGGTCGCGAGCGGAGAGGTGGGGTTAGCCGGCCTTTGCCGCATCCCACTGGCTGTGGGACGCAGCGCAGACCAGCAACTAAAGACCCCCACAAAAGATGTGGGGGGTGGCGCCCGAAGGCGCCCCACTCGGTGGGGCCCACGTCAAGGTGCGCCCAAAGTGGAGGAGATCCTCACAGGCGCCGGACAGGGCCCCGGCCCGACAGAGCTGGGCCTCAAAGTGCAGCTGTCAGCCGTCGGTACAATATGGCGACAAGCCAATTGCTACCCGCCGTTGCCAGGGACACCAGACCCCTTCGTAGCAGTTCCAAACAGAAAGAAAAATACTCAGGGGACCGGGAGGCCACACGAGGAGGTCACGGCCTGGTACTTACCGCTAGAACAACGGTCCCGATTGCAAGATGTCTGTCCCGATGGCTCGCTTATTCGATAGTGACCCTGTTTCATGCTCCCACAATCATATGCTGCTGCAACAATCACAGAGCGCGCGAATCTATCCCAGAAGATTGACAGTTCTAATGTCAGATGCAACTAGGGATGTGTTATGCCTAGTGATGTTCTAGGCGATCGATTTTATCCGGTCAACTGTATATACGCATGTGTGACGGTCATTTATTTCTTATTCTTAGGGCCTAGTTCACCACCTCTGAGTAAAGTTCCAAGTAATTTTCTTGTCAATTTAAGTGGGTTCAGTGAAAATTGGCCCTACGCCGCGGACTAGAGGCCAGTTTTTTCAAGTGAGTTTGGAGGAAACTTAACTAAATTGAGGAGTAAATTACTTGAAACTTTACTCAGAGATGGTGAAGGAGGCCCTTACTCTCATTTACTCTTACTCCCAATTTATTAAATTAAATTTTCTCAATTCCAGGGCTCGAGACTCCCCATGCTTCACAGTGTTCCCAAAGATACCAACCTACACCACATTCTGTAAGCAGAAGTTCACCACCTGGCACATAGTGGTCGATTCTATGGACCCTAACGCCGCTGAGAAGACGGAGAAGATCGCTGTAGACTTGCCAACATGCTGCTCATGTCACTACAAACCTATTTAAATGTTAACACAGACATACATACGTGCGACATAGTACGGACAAAACACACATCTACCACAAAATAATTACACACAGAAGTTAGACTCAGCCTGATTTTGAATTTAGAAGAGTTCGTTGACATATGCTAGGGTTGTTGCCCGGCATGAGTACATAAGCGCGCGGCCTCTACCACAGACCTCGACAGTTTGACAATCTTATGTCATAGGCTAGGATTAATGTGGTCGAAAATTAGTGTGGCCCGTTAGTGCGCATGCGTGAGTACATGACACGTTTTTAGCTCTTAGTGGGCAGCCTCCTTTCTGTGTGTAATTATTTTGTTGCATCTACAGTCTACAGACCTATTTAATTGTTAACACAGACATACATACGTGCGACATAATTAGTATGGACAAAACACACATCAAGAAATAGCTTTGTCAGATTTCTAAAATCAACTCTCCCCTTTTTTATGCCAATATGTGAAGATAAAGAGACACGTACGGTAATGGTAAAATTGACCGGTGATTTTTACAATAGCATCTCTATAATTGAGTTTCAGTTTATTTGCTAAACAGGTACAATCTAAAACAAATAGACGTCAAGAATGCAATACAAACAAACAAACTAACAAAATTAGAGGGAATATTCATGTGATTCTCATCTTAATGTCCAACATAGATAGATAGATAGATATTCTTTATTGCACAGAAATAGAATACATGAGTGAAACAACAGCTATAGACAGTACAATAAGGCGGTCTTATCGCTTGTAGCGATTTTTGCAACATGTTTGATTTATTTATTGTCACTTGAAGATATTTGACTGTGCTAATATGATATGTGGCTGTCTGTACAGCTTAACCAATTGCAAGACGTTATGGACCAAGGGTCAATATCGGGGTGAGGAACAGGGGTGTTACATTTTGTAACACTCGTTAAGGCAATGGGAATATTAATCCTACCTGATTTTGAAAATTATCTATCAAAACACAAGAGCGAAAAAAACAAACGACATTTTTAATTGACTTATTTCCTATTAGGAGTATTGTTTTTCGAACGCTATGTTTTCGTTGTTTTTCTTGCTACTGGGCATACTATGTTTATGGCAGGTTGACGTCATCATAAAATATTTTCTATTCTGACGTCAGTCGCCGACGCACACAACCAACGTGACGACTGTGTAAAAGAGATAGCGATACTAGTATACTTGCTGTTCGTGAACTATAGGTAGGTACGACAACGAATGACGTCACTATAAGAAGTATTTAGCACTAGGTTATAACTACACAACGATTCAGGTGACACACTCATCACGCTTATATTAACATGACCAATTAATTTATATGTCATACCTACTTTACCAATTAAAAATTAAAAACAATATTTTCTCCTTGCGAATAAGAAAGAAAAACCTTTTGATTGATAAATTGTTAAAATTAAGCAAGACAGGCCTAAGAAATTGGATAATAGTTATGGCGAAGTAAACAATCTTAAAAATCGTTTTAGAAATTGAATTCTGTGACTCACGCAATTTATTTAAAATATGTTTAATAAACGATTATGATAAATTGTTTACTTACTTAGATGACCATTTGAATCCACACGTTATTTGGGATTTAGGTTTAAAATTCAGTCATTTTTAGGTAGATTTACTTCAAGATCTCAAGGCTGCCAGAACTTACATAAGTAACATATTTTCTAATGCACATAATATAAGATAGTAATATACAGGGTTATTGTTTATACACCGGCATTCTTCAAACCACCTTGTCTACTGACTAGCCATTCTGAACAACATTTGTTCTATGACTTTTGTTAATTCGCGAAAAAAAAATTCAAGTTTTCATACAAAATCGGTCACGTGACTGGTCACTTTGTATAGGGAGTCGAAAAACTTTTCAACGAATTTCGAAAAGTCGTATAAGAAATGTTGTTCAGGATGGTTAGTAGAAAGGGTGGGTGGGTGATGGAGGATGCCGGTGTTTAAAAAATAACCCTCTATTTAATCAAAAAAATATTTATATTTGTATATTTGTCGACATATGAGACTTTCTACATAACCCTACGCATTTTGTGCTTGAAATAAGCAAGATTTGGCAGCCTTGGAATCTTTCTGTAAAAGATAAGTTCATAAAAAATAATTCGAAGCTCAACATAGACATGTAGGTACTTTTATACAAAATATTACTAATATATAAGTTTCATATTTAAGTAATTTTATTGCATTCTATTCAGCATTTAAATAAAAGGGGTAAGACTTATGTATGTATAATGCCAGTTTATATATCTGTAACTACAAAGTTATGTATATTACAACGTTTTACAAGATGTACAAAACATTTCTACACCAGAGTTATCTATGTTTTTACGTGTGATCTCAAAAGTTAATAATGGCTGATTATACGATTTAAATGCTGTGAAATTACAAAAATTATGACACGTGTAAATACACTTGTCTTCTTTAATATTTTTTTACGACTGTCGAGTAACAAATAAAAAACAATATCTTACTACATTTATTAACAGATTTTTTATTTTATCGTACTGCTATCTAATTATCCTGACCCCAAGAAGAGCGCCTCACGGGTATCTTCTTAACTGCGCCGGATTATTCTGATAAAAATGTCATTACTATCAATAGTCTTCAAACCTACATACCTCCGAAATTTATAACAGAAGCTCAAAAGTGCTTAAAATTTCCCAATTAGATACTTGTATATAAAAGCTCAGACCTCTTCTACTTAAAATTGAATTACCTATTAATAGATTCCAATATTAATTTTGGAGGAATTGGGATAAATAGACTACCACAGTAATGGCATATCGATGAGGATGACCCCCATCGAGGCAGTTTCAACTTTTATCTGTAGACCTAATCCTATACAGCAGAAATAAAATCTGATGTGCACGAAACTTCATAATATGCCAAAAGTGTACCAAAAGGGCACAAATTGTGCTAAGGGTAAGCAAAGATATTACAAATAAATAACATTTGTAATATTTTTGACGGTAAGTCCATTATTTATAAAAAAAATAACAAAATGAGTAATAACACTATATTGGACCGAAGCAGCAATATAACAAAATGGTACCTACTTATTTACTATGTTATTATTAGTTATTAATTGATTAGTAATCCATATAGGTAATGAAATGGTACATATATAGGTAATTAGTAATTTTAGGAAAACCAACCTAGTAGATAAGTACCACGAATGTGTATATGTGACTAAACTTTTGAAAACAATCAAAACATTACAACACAGGAAAACTCTTCTTTAATGATTTGGCACAAAAAGTATTTCAATTGGTTCAGTTTTGGAAAAGGGATCGGAATACGATGAAACATTGTTTTTCTATACTTTTAATATGTTTTTTAATTTTATTTCTCAATCACCTGGTCTATTCTCATAAACTGCCAAAACTCAATGGAAAGTCTCGTATAAAAGATATCAACGCGCATAATTTAAAGAATCCTTCGATACCGTGCACGACACCACACCGCTGTTACTTCTTGTTGAGCAACACTCAGTAACATTCTGTAACATTTGGTTACATTCGGTAACATTTGATTACATTCCGTAACATTTGGTTACATTCGGTAACATTTGGTTACATTCGGTAACACTCGGTTACATTCGGTAACACTCGGTTACATTCGATAAAGAGTAAGGCTGGCTAGAATAGCCAGGACCCTACACGTACACTGGACCAAGTAGGAGTCTAAGTGCGGAAACAAGAGTCCACTTTACATTATTACCGTTTTCTTCCAGGAAAACGTTCAGCAGCGAGTTCTTCCCAATCAGAATTATAAGCATCATTAAACTTATGCTTAGGAATTCTTTCAGAGAAATGTTACACAAATATTGTTGCTAATGATGAGTGCAATGGTTAAAAAAATACCTACCCAAACACAGTTCAAAAACTTTCTGTCTCGAGTATCGAAGTATAGGTTTATTTGCAAGCGTGGGCAGGACTGGTCTGCATCAGTTGCCAACTTTCTCTTAGTGGTCAGTAAGATGTCACTTTACAGCTTAGAAACATGATTGCGAAATTGAGACCTGCAAATGGCTAGAAGCAGGAACAAAGACATTTGTTATTTTTACTTGTAGTTTAAAGTGTAAAAAAGGCAAAGCAAGGCATTAAGCAGTGCTTGCGTAGTTGGGGAGGGTTCGGAATTTCGGATGGCACTTCTTAGGGGGCAGTAAAATCTCAAACAAGAAAGACATCAATACTCCACTACTTCACAGCACTGGTTATTTCTATGGAACTACAGTCAACAGCAAATGTAGGTACCTATGTAAGTAGATGATCAAAATCAAAAACTCTATACTCACTATTGAGCGCAGTTTGCGTCAGACTGTATGAATTTGATACGAACGCGACGCGAACTTCTGCTCATAATGAAATTTATTTGTTACGTGGGAGAGCTACGCTTCGCCATGTTTTTGCCGGCTCAATCGGAGTGATACCACAACCTCATATAAGACGGGCGTGAAGCTGATCCTGCGCTTTGTTTCGCCGAGTGAGTGAGGGAGGCCAAATTGGGGGGAAAGTGGGATAAACCTAGGCAGCGCACTTGTGGCTCCACTGGTGTTGCGGATGTCTATGGCTCACCATCAATGATCCGTATGCTCGTTTGCCACCCATCATATAAAAAAATATAATTGCACTCGATGTAGTTGAACTTATCAACATTTAAATTCGTTCAACTTATATTATTAAATTATGATTAATATAATTCTAAAATGGAAAATAACTAAATAGGGATATTAATTTCTATGTAAAACTGTAATCATTTCTGGATATTGTGTAGGTAGATAACCCTATTTAACTAACTATTCACAGTTAAATATTTTATCAATATAATTAAGTAGTGGACTTAATTTAAATAATAGCGACTGAAATTTTATTTTCCTGTAGGGAGTGACTATGGGTATATGGGAAAATATCGATATATATTACATATCTGTGAAAATTAAAGGTATGATACAATTTCCCTAAAACATCAACTACCAAATCAAAATAATAGCATAATAATATCTTTTTGTCTACAATTTCAGAAATTCATCGAATATTTTAGCGCGTCCCCATAAAAAATCACCAATATAAAGTCACGTGACCGATTTTATATAAAACTAGGATATATTTTTTATTTGTTTTTCAAAAGTCATTGAATAAAGTTGTACAGAATGGTTGGTAGAACAATGTTAATAAAAGTTAAAGTTTACGGGTACACCTTGGAGCCCGTTGACGACGTTGTCTTTTATCAATGATCAATCTTTATAGTTTCATAGTAACTGTGGGCGGGCTCGCCTCTGGAGTGATTCCACGGTCTGACAGGAAACAAACTTTTGCTGAGCAACACAAACGTTTGTTGATGAAACAGATATTTGTGTTGGGTCTGTTCCTGGTTTCCGTAGCATAAGGGAAAACCTTAGTTTGGGGTCAGGACAATCTAAGTATGAGATGTTGTCTCAATTTATTAATAACTAGCGGCCGCCCGCGACTTCGTCCGCGTGGAAAAGTAACTTTTTACCCCACTTTTAACCCCTTACAACCCCCTTTTTCGCAATAAAAAGCCTATGTCCTTTCTCAGGGTCTAGACCATCTGTATACCAAATTTCATTTAAATCCGTTCAGTAGTTTTGGCGTGAAAGAGTAACAGACAGACAGAATATAACGTATGGAGTATGGATTAATTAATTTATTTTAAATATTCATTCGCCTGGAGAACTCCTAATCTCCCGAAAGATAGAGAGAAGTCCAAGAAACTAGCTGCGGATCTTCGAAATTGAAAACGGCACCTAAGAAAGATAAAGAATCAATCACGAAAAATCGGCAGCATTCTACTTGCAAGACGAATGTGACGTCGCTTGTTACTAAACTATGTCACACGAGAACTATGTCACATGGGTGACACAACTTTATCAAAAGCGACATTATGTCACATTGCGAATCAAAAATATAGCTCCTGTATTTCACCATAGCTCCTGTATTTCACCAAGTGGCTGAGTAGGTAACAAACATGGGGGCAAGGAAGATAACAGTTTGGCAGTGCAAATGTGACTCCACTAATGTTGCGAGTGTTCATGGGCGGTGACAATTACTGACCATCAGGTGATGCGTTTGCTTGTCTATCTCCTATTACAAAAAAAAACAATTAAGCAGTATGCTATTGGGATAATAATCCTGAGTGGTTTTATAACATAAGGTAGGTAACCTTTATGCAGCAATGTTAAAACCACTCAGTTTACAAGTAATTTAAAATCTGGACTAGTCAATCGAATTAATTATGTACGTTTACTAATAGTTAAGAGGGTGCAGTCTGCCCACTAGCGACGTTAATGCATTTTATTACTTGCGGTTAAGACTGCACTCGAGTTTGATATTAATACTGTTTGGAGATACTTACTTACTTCAATTATAGCATTGGCGTATTAGACAATACAACTTTTGCCAAAAGAAGTCAGTTTTAGCAATATTACTTATTAAAAACAGTAAAGTGTCAGCCTATACACCTACTGTCCCACTGCAGAGCAAAGGCCTCAATCATAGATATCAAGTCATCGCTACGTTCTATGATGGGATTAGGCTTATTCACTACGCTTGCCTAATGCGGAGTGGTGATCTCAAATCCGAACTATGTTCCAAGCAATTAGGTCTTCTTAAAAAAACTTCATTATTAAAAAACTCTAAAGAGTTTTATTGAATCACCATCCTCCTGCCCTGTTTGCCGGGTTATCTGAGTTCCTTGACTTTTATTGTAGAAATATCTTTAACTTGGGTGGTAGAATACAAAGATAGTATTTCCTTCAGTTCACTTAAACCCCAAAAGCCGACTTCTGCATTTGTACCTTGGCGGGACGCATTTTAAGTAAGTACTTACATACACGATTAAAAATCCCACGTGCGTTGTGTCTATCTCTAATATAATTTTAATTTAATTGAGAAACTAATACCTGTATTTTTTATGGAATACATTTAAATATATTCTATAAAAGTAACAAGCAATATTTCCTAGATGTTATTGACAATATTTATTATTCAGAAAAAATTCAAGCACGTGGGAGTTTTAAGAGTCGATTAAAGCAAAAAACCTGAATAGATTTTATAAATCGAATAAAACACTGTGAGCAGGTATAGGTAGATACTTAAGTTTTTGCATAAACAACATTTGTTTATGCGAACTATGAACTTGAAAGTGAATGGGTTGAAAATCGAACAGCTGTCCTTCCACGACCAACGTAAGAGACCTACCGCCCCCCGCCAGCGTCAACTGTCTTCGACGACGCAGCGGTAATTGTATGCAGAAGCGGGGGTCAAGACTAAATAGTTGTAGGTTTACTCGTCGGCGTGCAGGTCTCGCCGGTCAGTTATCACGCGGCCGTCCGCAGGGACCAACGCCTATCGATACTCGATATAGAACGAGCTACACCCCTACGTGTTATCGAAGTGCAATAAAAGGGCGAATCGACATGTAAACCTCATTGAGTGACCCACGGTTTGTGGCAGGTGACGTTTAGTGTTGTGATCTCGAGTCCTCATCATGGTCGCGTCGTACTCCTTGTTGGCCTGTATCGTATTTCTGGTGAGTACTTTCGTTTCGTCCTGACCGCTTCGGCTGAGTCGTCTAAAAGTAAAAGTGGACTTTTACTTTCGTCGCGCCTATACGTGAGCGTCTAATGCAATATTTCGTGACATATTCTGTTTATAAGTTGCATCAAAATTTGCCACAGGTAGCCAAGGATTAACCTAAAAAAGGATAAGGATGATAGTAATTATTCATGGAGCAAGCCAGTCTGGTGTTTTCCTTATGAACAACAACATCGATATAAACAAAACGTTTCATCTGTCTGTGTACACAACAAAACAATTAGAACTAGATGTCTAATCATAGCTTCAAAAATGGCTGTGGAAATAACTCTTGTGTTTATTTTTACGAAGTTATTAAGGGCCTTAACTGTTATGGAATAAGGAATATCCCTTTCAGCTGCTGCACTTTTCATATAGGGCCTGCACTCAAACTATGAATACCCACAATCGGTAGGCTAATTAATATTTAAAGCATCTGACCATCCAGTTGGACTGGTTCCCTGTCTAGCTGTAGCGAAGGTCAGAAGGCAGTCGGTACATTGTAATTATCAGATTTACCAAGTCCTGGATGATCCAAGTCTAAATACAGCTACACATAAAGTTACCACAACCTGTCAAATTTTCTCAATTGATATTCAACCTAATATGTTTGACAGTTACGATGAGAGTCGATTGAAGAAATTTGACAGTTTTGTATACTTTGATGTGCATGCACGTACCAAAACGCCCAAGCGATAGCTTTGGATGCAACCGGGAATTACACGTTAAATGAGATGAGAGACTCCTAGCTGATTACCTAAATGAAATTTATAATTACCACGTTCTAATAACTTATGTTCAGTGTTAATGTTCAGTATATTACTTACAATAAATACGCTTTTGGCCCAATCGACCAATCTTATAACGCTCTGATTTGTTAAACTAATAGAAAGAAAACTATTATATACTTACCATGGATTCACTGTCAGATAAAGATTGGTCGAATCGCCCCTTAAAATGTTATAAAATACTTACATACAGGCTGAATCTGTGAACATTTAACCACGTAAGTACATGATTGGTAGGTAATCATTCAGAACAACATTTGTTCAATGGCTCTTGGAATTCGTATAAAAAAATTTCGACTTTTCATACAAAGTCGGTCACGTGACTTGATCATTTTATAGAAAAAAAATATCGACTAATTCTCAAAATTCGTAGAATATTTACTGGCAAAGATTGGAACTAATGGCAAAATACCGTAAACAAAGTGAGGGCGAACCACTACCAAATAAATAAATATACACCCATACTACGACTGCTCCGATAGTAAAAATGCCATTCTTCTATATGAATACCTAGGTAAATATTATGGCAGGAGTTAGGTGTATTAGTATGCTATTTCTGTCAGTTATTATACCTAAGCAATGCAGCAGATTAATAGCTTTGATAAACCAGAGTGCTCGATGCAAATGCGTAAATGTGACCTTGTGTGCCACCGCACTTGTATGGCTTATCTATACTATTTATAAAGATATAACTTCTATAGACAACGACAAGACTTATAGATAAACCGAAAATACGAAACCGCTACTGCGATAATATCTACGTCCAATGCCATCTATTGGTTCAGTTAGGAACTACTTTCCCGGACCGAAGTAAGGGCGGGCCACTAGTACAGTTAGCCACACATCAGGTTACCACAATCTGTGAAATTTTCTCAATTGACATTCAACCTAATGTGTATGTTAGTAGAATGAGAGTCGATTGAAGAAATTTGACAGTTTAGTATACTTTGATGTGTGGTTGTCCGTACTAATGAACAGAAAAGAAACTGTTGCCTCCGAATAAGTAAAATAATCTTTATCAATGCAAATTGCATTAAACCAGATTACTCGTATAGTTGCCTCATCCATACTATCCATACTAATATAATAAATGCGAAAGTAACTCTGTCTGTCTGTCTGTCTGCTACTCTTTCACGCCAAAACTACTCAACGGATTTAAAGGGAAAAGGGGGTTGTAAGGGGTTGAAAGGGGGGTAAAAAGTTACTTTTCCACGCGGACGGAGTCGCGGGCGGCCGCTAGTATGTTATAGAAATGAATGTTTTCTTACTTTAAAAAAGTAATCTTAAACTGATACGAAATATTCTTTTTTTTTTGTTTATTGGTCTGTATTGTGTTCAGGACACACTATTCACAAATAGAAATGTCATAGTCAAAAGTATACGGCATTAGGTATGACTAAACCGACATCCGTATGAACGTTCCGCGTTTATGATCTCATTAATAACCCATTGTTACCCGATGATTACCACTTACTGAGTCGTGAAAATACCCACCTAAATCTGCTCTAAAAATATATGGACTAAATATTTGTTGGGGTCAAATAGACTTAATTAGACGTGTCATCAATAGTCTAGCCTAATTTCTGTAATGTCAAATTCTTTAGTTGTGATTTTAGTGCAATAAAGTTTATCTAACTAGCTGTCCAACTAAGTGCCTGAAAGACTTTCAGCCATTAGATCAAATAGCTACCCAAATTACTTCGATGATGTTTAATTATTTGCCTTGCATGTGCATTTAAATCTAGTTTTTTTTCATGTGATATTTGTTAGACGATCAAACGGATCACCTAATGGTGAGCGATTACCGCCACCCATAGAGACCTGCAGCACCAGTAGAGTCACAAAGTGCGCTGCCAACTTTTAACCCCCTTTCCCCTCAATGGGGACCCTCACTCGAAGCAACACAGCGCAGGTACTGCTTCGCGTCAGTCTTCTGTGAGATCGTAGTATCACCCCGGTCTAGCCGACCCATTCATGCCGAAGCGTGGCTTATGAATTTTACCACTACTTGATTGGTACTTGGGCCTCCGATGATGTTTAATTTTATAATTATTTGCCTAGCCTCTTCATTAAAATTTAGTTCACCCATCTACCATATTGCCAAAGCTGTCAATGTGGTGTCGACAAACACATATACATACCTACACATTTACCTTATTGATAGAGAATGTTTAAAACGATTCGTGCAATGAACCCTGGAGCCCTTTAAATAAAAATGAGGAACACAAAACACAACAGCTCAACAGAAAGAATAAAACACTTCCTAGGTTTTTTGCCAACTCTGTAGAGTTCAAGGCTCGATTTGAACCGGTAAATAATTGGCCGAATAAAATTGTTTAATTATGTGTAGTACAGCCGTTTTGATTTCGGCATATCAGTTTATAGGTGATTTCTATGGTTTTTAACAGTTGCCACCTGTCTGCATCGCAGCCTCTTGGTCTCTACAAGATATATTCGGGGATTGTGCGGATGTGATCAATTTTTTTATTATGATATAGACGGCAAATGAATAGACGGATCACCTGATGGTAAGCGATCACCGCCGCCCATAGACACCCGCAACACCAGAGGAGTCATAATGCTTCCTCCGAAGAAAAAGGTCCGATCTCCTATATTAAACTAATTGCAAATCGGACTTTATTCTTTGGAGCAGAAAGTCCGATCTCCTATATTAAACATATTGCAAATCGGAATTTATTCTTTAGAGCAGTCGATAGATAAGTGCACCACCGACCCCTTTAATGACGTGACGCTGAATCTGACTCATTTGTTTTTTTTTATTGATGTATCTTTTTTTTGTGAGCGTGTTAACCAAATCAATTTATACTATTCTATTCTTTTAAAAATACTTGATGATCCTAATCATGATTTATCACTGGACACCAAGGGTGCGGTGGAAATGTTGTCTGCCACCGAAAACGTTCCAAATAATAATTTAATACTCGAAACATAATTTTATTGCATTCAATAATTAATACATAAACTGTTTTTTACACGATAGGATGTGGCTCGACATCAAAATGCCTATTTGACGGTGTTTTCTTACTCTCGAAGTTCGTATGAAAGCCATTTTTATAACGTCTCATAAAAACAGAGAAAGCGCAATAAATTTAAAAGATTTAATATCAGTTTTGCTGCAGTGCACAATCTTTAATGGATCAACAATCGAAGGGGAAAACAATAAATGAACGAAGGTTAAATACTGGGAAACGATCGGTTACATTTACGCCAACGACCTAGTGAAGGTGAGAAAACCGCAAAAAAATACAATTTGCTTTATTTACGAGTAACAGGTAGTCGGGCGACTACTAGTTAAATAAGCCCTCACCTCATTTCAAAATTCTTAATTGTACCAATAGATGGCGCTAGGTAAAGATTACATCGCAAAAGCGTTGCCCACACACCGTGCCACATGTGTGACGCGAGAAGCAGCCCTGGTAAAGGGTTTACCGCACGCCCGAACCGCACCGAGAGAGTGCGAAGATGACCGGATTCGATTCGCAAAAGCGTTTATTAATTATTTTTTACGTGTTTTCTATATACCTATGTATTCTGTTAGTGTTTCTTTTAAATAAATAAAATAAAAGCGTTTCTTCTTTTCGGGATAAGTACATAAAATCCTAGCTGATAGCTATGGCAGCCAATCTCAACAATCAGCTATCGACGCAGAACATTTGTTAGTAAACCAAAGAAAGAAAGGACTAGGTACGCTCTTCTCTTGAACGTCCCCTAAATATTAAAAAGTTTTATCTACATAATGTTATTCTTTTAACAATGTTCAACCTATTTCTATTTGCATACGACGTTATCAACAGCACTCATTATGACTAACAACCGTAACAATTCCGTCAGCAGAAGCACAGTAAAATGTATTTAAACCATTCTCGCTACCATTATGTCAGTTTAAGTAACATTTTATTACAAAACATTATGTAGGAAGGTACGATGACAAATGTTGTATAGTTAAATATTGATTTAATAGATAAGTACTTTTGTTTAAAATATAATATTTTAATGACTCATGTTAAAGCCCACCATCCTATAAACATCGTTACCTAGGTACGAGTATAGCTAGCTAGGCTACTTGTCTATACCATTTATGAAGAGATAAAGTCTACAACCAGGCTTTTAAGGTAATCCGTATAGACGAATTACAAGCGCAATCTAATCGATATCCAGCGCCATCTATTGGTCAAATTTCAAACTAATTAATTAACTAAATGAGGGCGGGCCACTAGTAAGTATTTTTAATAAAATTAAATTTTCCTCCTGTGCCCAATGTGTTTTTTCACCCCGCAGATCACAACACAAGCACGAGGATCGGGGCCTGATATTCGTAAAAAAATGTTAAATGCAAAATTCAGACCAAAATCTCATTTTAATAAAACAATAAGCCATCACCTTATACCTACAACCGTGTCTCTGATTACCCCTATTTGTCCGGATAAAACCAGAACAGAAACCTCATCATCCACCGCAAGAGGAACTAGGAGCCAATTTGGCCATTGACGCCGAACACGCGTCATCGCTACATGAGTGCATACAAAAAACCAGACAACGCTGAAATTACACCTACTTAATTGGTTCCGCCAAATAAACATTTTAGTATTCAAAGTCCGGCGTCCCATAGGTATTATTATCGGTGAACAAACTTGGATAGGCTTTCAGATAATTCAGATTTAAATATCTACCTACCCAACACAGATGATACGCAAATTATAAAAGCTGGTTACAAAGACACAAACACATACTTATACAATCGGTTAAATAAAATAGTATGAAGACAATAACACACCAAAAATAGGAATAAGAATGTACGTTTTGCTGATCTTTAGGTGGTCCAAATATCATAAAGTGCAAGTGTGTGTGTATTTTTTTCTTTATTTCGGAATTTTTATACAGAGATTGCTTCAATGATCTTAACAAAAATCAAAACAAAAGTGGATCTTGGTTTCCGATATAATTTTAAAGCATGGCACAGTTGCTGACACAGCTCTGCAATTCTTATTTTTTCCTAAGAATTATTCACCGCCACTGTCGTACTCAAAATAAACAGTTGACCGAATTATTTTGTATTATAGGGAGCAATGAGTGTTAAATTGTCTTAAAATTAAAATTTTTAGAAATTATTGACACATCGTCATAAAAAATGAAGTTTCGTATTTATTTTATTTTTCTGTCCAAATGGACAGCAAATACAGCAATATTGCTCGCTATAATACAAAATAATTGAGTCAACTGTTTATTTTGAGTAGGAACTTAAGTAGGTAGGTAGGTAGGTACCTAAGTAAGTACCTTTTTTTTATTTTTTGCAGAGTGGGAGGTCCTTCACTAGACAATGTAGTACCTAATTAATTTAATGACCATGACAACATCGAAGTCTGTATTTTACGGATCTCCAAAAATCCATCACTTTTTGTTTCAACCAACATGATTACATATCTAATGTTCAATACGCTAAAAAGTGTTATAATTAAGCACGCATTAGCGATCTGTGTCCGGTTTTCCCGACACTGACCTCGGGTCACGCGATCAGATGATCCGCCTTAGTTGTTTGTAGACAAACGACCTTGGCGTCTTGGCAGGTGCGACAGTATTGCTACCATCGCCATACCAGCTCATCTCAGCCATTGCCGCGTCCAAAGTCATCTTTTCGTAGCCATGATCCATATTTCTAGCAACATATTTCTAGCGAAAACAGCGCGGAAACCAACACGTTCCAGATTGTGTTTGACACGTGTAACTAACCATGAGTTGAGAAGACCTGTTGGCGTTCTTTGTAATCACCAGACTCGTCAAATCCTGGAGCGTAGTTCAAGCTATATGTATTATACTATGGTTCAAGCGTACCAGGGCTCTAATGCGATGGCTTTAGATATATTTTGTTTGTTGGGTCTGGGTGGTTCCTTCGTTGTTTCTGGTTTCCATAGTACAAGGGAAAACCTTAGTTTGGGACCTGGACAATGTATGTGATGTTGTCTCAATTTATTTATAATTTATTTATTCACATGTTTTATTTTGCGGTCTTATAGCGAATGTTAACAAACACTGTGTTACAATTTTAGTACTGATTAGTAATTGGATTTCGACACAAAACTTATCAAGTTGCTATTAATGTAATATAGGTATGTACATACATATGAATTGTAAAATCCTGGTCTTCCTTATAAACAAAATAAAACTAAAATAAGTCTCAACAGTTTAATTCTTAAAGTTTAGACAAAAAAAGTGGCTGTGACATATGGGACAGAATCGGATAATCTATAATGATTCCGTTTCTTGTCATTTGGGTACGGAAACCAAATACTGTTTTAATAAACAATTCAATTACAATAAACATTGACCTATGTAATATGTATATTATATGTAGTTCATATTACGATATATTAAGGTGAATGACGCCAACAGGACAATAGGAATAAATGTTATTAGTTCATTAATAAAACTTCTAAACATTAGGTTTATCGGATCCTGCGTGCTTATGTCAGGTATTACGTCAGTTATACCACAGAGATCTATTAATACACGGACGGAAGATAAAATAGGAAGGTGACTGTATTTATTGAGGTCTTAGGGAAATTGAATGAGGATACGAAATTTTAATTACAGCTCAAAGCTAAGTGACATCTATTCTAAGTTACTTACAGATAACCACCACACGCAATGGGTTATTACAAAATGTCCAATTTCCTCAATTATTAGGACCAATTGGAAAGAAATCGATAAAGAAAGACAGATTAAAATACTTACTTTGACTCATCATGTGAGTGATTATGTCACCGTAAAATAGTCCAAACCGTAAATTGAATAACAAATGCTGCAAAATTTTATACTACTTTCGAAAATGCCGTTGTGGAATCCGCAGTTCTTTTTAACCTTTTTCGAGTCACCCAGTGACAACCCTGTGAATGCTTTACGCATCTTGGGTACCCGCAAAGGTATCTACCGGGGGAGGTGGACGGCTGGACTGGACGGGTTATGTCGGACTCCCCCCACTTGGGCAAGGGTTGACTGACTAAAACCACAGGGCTGCTTCCATCTGCAGCGGAGTGGGGAGGGAACACGAGAAACCGACTGAAGAGTCCTACATCGCGTCCCTCCCCAGAGTTCTTTCTAACCTAACCTAACCTATTTTAGAAGAATAAACCTAACACCATTTGAATAATTAACTATAACTGCAGCTTGTTACTTTCGTTCTTAGTTTTAGTCTCAAAACCCTTTCTTCTCTATTTCAGACCGCAACTCTCGCATACTGTCAATACTCCCCCTACTTCTACAATCCGTTCGCACCGTCGCAGAACCGAAGAGTGGACGAAGGTCAGAGTCAGGACACCATCTACTTCCAGGAGAACGACAGATCCGCCAACGAACGCTCGATCCCTTACAACAGCGATGCCCAGAGGATTCAACAGGAAAGGGGAAGGATAAGGCCGGAGAACATCCAGCTGCGAAATGGGAATGTATCTAATGTGTTCGGGGGCTATGTGAAGAACGCCCCCTTAATTAGTAATAGAAGAGGTAAGTTTATATTATTTCAGAGTAATAAATAAGGAGAAGAGAGGAGAAACATGCGAACGAACATGTATCCAAAAGAGGCATACACAGAGGTACAAGGGCGTCACATGTTTACCTACTTTTTACCCGACTACGGCAAAGCAAAAGGAGGGTTATGATTTTGACAGGCTATGTATGTATGTATGTGTGTTCATCTGTTTCCACGTAACTTCTAAACTACTTATCAGAATTCGACAAGTGACATATCATTATAAGCGTCTTAATCGTCCGCTGGTTATAGGCTATATGAGGTTTCACAAAATCTAATGTGGCGCCCTCTAGCGACAAAACATACAGAGTAAAAAAATAAAGTTATGATTAATATGCCGTGTTTGGTATCATTTGAAAGCGCTTGACTTGTACATTTTGAATATATATATATATTATTAGCACTTGAACACCAAAATATTACAAATAAAAAAAGGTAAGAAAACTAAAACCCAACTACGACAAAAAACGACGCTGAAAAAGTATAAAACAAGCCTTCGTTGTCAATTTACAATAATGTTATACAATACTTTTCTAAAGTATGCAATATTCACTATGTAGATTTATTTATTTGTAACATCTTGATGTATTGTGACTTGCAATAAACTATTTGAATTTGAATTAGAGTGATGGGTAAGAATGGAGTGGAAGATCAAAAAGAGATGGATGGATTGTGTGAAGAATGACTGGACTGAAAAGGGGGTGTATGATACGATGACGAATAACAGTGACAAATGGAACACCAATACATACAGTCAACCAGGGAATAGGGCTGGAATGATGATAATTTACGTAGGGACAAGATAGATTTGGAGCAATGGTTGTGGCATCAATACCAACCACCATTTCACTGCACTGGTATTAAGTATAGGGGGCGACACTTTTTAGGTTTAGGTAAGATTCGGGCAAAACAGCTTACCGCCCCGGGCGGAGACTGTATTCGTATGATTAAAACGCGTTTGTTTTCATACCATTTGTCGCCATTGTCTGAGGCGTGCTTATGGACAGCAATCCAAACAGTATGGTGGGGCGAAATACTTAGTTTAGTTAATTTCTTAGTCGTTTTAATCCCGAAGCGACTAAAATTTAACCGTGTGGGAATATTGTATTGTGACCTATAAGTTTTGGTCGTACCTAATTATTCATATTGATGTAAATATATCTATTAATATCAACACACAAAGTAAGTACGAAATGTCCTTCGTGATAAATTACAAATCCAAATATTGGCTGCAACCAATACTTAGGTATTGATCGCTTAAATTGAACTGTAAGTGAATGCAGTAAGGTTCAAGGTGGTATTCCGAGTTATTGCTTAACTGTACACACACGAACCAAGGCAAACTTGTCAACTTTTAGTTTAAAGAGTTAATTAACGAGTTAAGCGCCCATTATGGTTTTTACAGATCTTTTTCCTGTTACATATACATTTTTAATTAAAGTTAACGGAAGGTTTAGCTTCGGTTCGCCAAAACTGATTATTATAATAGACACGACCTTTGATCGTAGAATCTCTGTATACAAAATTCCATATTATAAGTCTGAAATACAAACCTACATTTTTTTTTATGTGATAGGTAGCAGGCGAGCAGGCGTATCACCTGATGGTAAGCAATTTCCGCCGCCCATGGACACTTACAACACCAGTGGAGTTACAAGTGCGCTGCCAACCTTTTATCCCCTTCCCCCCGAGTGGGCCTGCGGTACCCTCACTCACTCAGCGAAATACAGCACAGGGGCTGCTTCACGCCGGTTTTCTGTGAGGCAGTGGTATCACTCCGGTCGAGCCGGCCCATTCAGCCGAAGCGTGGCTCTCCCACAGTTAAACATACATACATAGCCTGTCAAAATCATAACTCTCCTTTTGCTTTGCCGTAGTCGGGTAAAAAGTGGTCCCAACTTAAAGCGCCGTCAGTTACACAGACACAGTATCCACACTGTTCGATGTATCTTAGGGTTTCTATGATCAAAACGTTTGTTGGACAAAAAAGTATAAAGCGAATAGGTAGGTAAACTAACCGAAGTTATACCGCCTTATTCTACTGTCTATTAATGTTGTACAATTTAAAAAGAATATTGCTTAAGTATAAAACGAAATCCTATTTCAGGTGAGCTAGAATCCAGCCATGCGTTGAAGTTCCCTGGACCAACGAGTTCCCCCAGGCATAGATTTGTTCCAGAGATCCCCAAAGAATGCCAGGAAATGGGGATTTGTGAGAAAGTGCCCAATTATCCCCAAGAACACGTTGACCAAATCCTAGCTACGGTAATATTTTATAAAAATATAAATGTTTTTGTTAAGTATTTACGTATTATTAAATTCATAGTCATAAAGGGTGTACCTATATTTACATCCCTTTAACCTAGTGTTCTACCAACCTATCCAAACATCACTTGGTCTATGACTTTTGAAAATTCGCATAAAAAAATCGACTTTTCATACAAAGTGACTTGTTCATTTTGAAAAGAAGTAGAACAAAATGTTAATCAGAATGAATATTATTACTCGTATAATCATAGACATGGTTCAAGGGATGTAAATGTTTACAGATATTATACTACAGACAGTACCTACTTATATTTTCAAATCATATTCGGCCGACACTTTTTTAAAACTTCTTGGTCACTGACATTTATACGTACCTATAACAATAAATGTTTTCTACTTATACTATTCTAACAATGAATAAAAACTCAAAAAATTACAATCCCTGGGTTCAACTCCCTGGCTAAGCAAAAAGTAGGTATTCGATATTTCGAATTTTTCGAACATATCTCGAGTTTGTGATGATCACTGATTAAATAATTATGTATTGTCGTGAAAATCGGGCGCACACAACTTTTTATTTAACTTAACAACTTAACTTTTTCCAGCACGGCAACTTGACATTATTCAACATGGACCTGCTCACACCAGACATCGTCCACCGCAGAGGACCAGGGCCGCAGATTGAGGAGCTCTGTCAATACGTAGAGAAGGTCCGTTTGTTTGTTTTCATTAAAACTAGCGGCCGCCCGCGACTTTGTACGCTTATAAATTGTAGCCTGTGCTATTCTGATGTATAAGCTATATTATTATAAAGTTTCATTAAATTCCATTCGGTAGTTTTTGCGTGAAAGAGGAGCAAACATCCATCCATCCATCCATATTACATACATACTTACAAACTTTCACGTTTATATTAGTGGGAGTGGGATTAATTGTTGTCCACGGCTGAATACTAGACCTCTGATCAAGAGAGCGCTAGCCATCTCGGCCTAGCGCAGTAGTTAGACCGCCGGCTGAGACGCTAGGGTCGGGTCACGGGTTCGATTGAAACAGATATTTACGGAGTCGTTAGGGTAGGTCCTGTGTCTGATCGTTCCTCTGTCGTGTCACGCTGGTGTCCCTTGGAAATGTGAGGAATAGACAGTGCACTTGTGTCCGCGCACACACTTGTGCACTATAAATGTCCTGCTTCGACGGCTCATCCTTGAGATTGGTCACCATTAGCCATATTAGGTATCGGTTAGGAGGATATTATTATTATTAATATTAGGTACCTATAATACTTAGGTACTTGAACTGCCCTGAAATGCAAGGACATTGATGTAGGTATGTTATACACATGATGACTTTTCTTACAGATAGTATACCCTGAAGCAGCGAGGAACATTGACGGCGAATGGTTTTTTGTCGTCAACAAGAAACAATTCCACGTCCAAGGATTTAAAACAGAAGTTTGCACGTACGTGATTGTCTCATTCTACTTTATTTATTTTAAATACTTTTAAGGTGAATTAGAGTATACTTACTTATAAGTAGGTTGTATCAGTGAACATTTACATCACATTAACCACGGGTTCTACCAAAAATTTTGAACAACATATTCGCCTAAAACATTCTTCTACCAAAATTTGGTAACGACTTTTCGAATTTCATCGAATTTTTTTTGACTCCCCATACAAAATGACCAAGTCACGTGACCTACTTTATATGAAAAGTAGAAGGTTTTATGCAAATTTACAAAAATCATAGAACAAATGTAACATATGCTCGCAAGTGTAGTCTAGAAATCCTGCGAGCATATCCATACTAATGTAACGTTTGAGGCCGTTGACCCTATACTCTGATTTTTAATCATGTGGAGTAAACTGACAGATGCAATTTGAAGTTTCTATATATTTTGACATTTTGCATCTGTCAAATTGAGTGATAATGTATGGGCATCACACATTGACATCTGTCAGTTTACTCCACATGATAATGAACCAGAGTATAAATGTACCCATCACGTTTCAGGCAAGCGAACGAGCCATGCAATAAAATAGCGTACATCCCGAAGAACTACACTCACAGCTGCGGGCAGAAATATACCAAGAGGACCATGTGGTCGCTGGACCAGGCTTCGGGCAACATGGTTATGCAGGTCGTCTCTGCGCCCTCCTGCTGCACTTGCTTTGTCAAGCCTAATTTATTATAACAAGCCGTTAAGAGACTAACGTAAGTACTATAGTATTTTTAAGGAGGCAAATATGGACAACGATAAAATTTACCTACCTATAGTAAACCAAAAAGGTCAGACAGTTGCGCGATGTATTCGCCAACCAGCGCCATCTATTGATACAATTTGGAACTAAATAAGAAATTGCCAACAAAGTCATCAAAATAAATGAAGCCGTAACGCCGTAAGCCAGAACGGTGTTCTCATACCATGATATTATGGCATGGCATTAGTTCATCAAGTATATTCTAAAATATTTCTCTCGACTTTCTTGACGTGTAAGTTATGTTAACTATGACCAATATAAAATCATAACTACAATTTCAAATTAAAATTAATGTGATAAATCTAATTACTTAATACATGTTTCTTTTTTCCAGTTGGAGACAACATGCTCACCAAATTGAACAAGGAACGGATGGGACTCTTGACTGGATGAAACGAATGGAACCTCATGGCTCAAATGAAGTCACTCTAATGAGTCCCAGCTAGTTATGTTAAAGCTGGTCAACAAAACATTGTACAGACGACAACACCCTTCAATGAATACAGGGTGTAGGTATCTGTGAACATTTACCTTTGATCACTTCTTCTAAATACCAACTATTCTGAACATTTGTTGGATGACTTTTGCGAATAAAGCCTTCATTTAGTGGCGATACTTAGTGCTATCACGCTGTAAGTAGGTACAGTTAGCCACAAATCAGGTTATCACAACCTGTCAAATTTCCTCAATTGATATTCAACCTAATGTGCATGACAGATAGATTAGAGTCGATTGAAGAAATTTGACAGTTTTGTATACTTTGATGTGTATACAAAACTGTACGTACCTATCTAGGGTTTATGTGATCGATTAAAGATATCTATCACAAAGTAAAGTAAATGTTAATAATAATGCGTAAAGTTATTAATGCATTTATTTAATTATGATTTTAGAAAATCACACCACTGCAGTCTGCTGACAATGAGCTACCTATTTATAGGTATGTAGGTTCGATCAGCAACAAACTTATTGTAACACTTTGGTATCTACCAAACCAAAGTAACATTTCGTCTATTACCGTAGGTACCGCTTGGCAAGAAGCTAATGTTGATGCTGACCGTAAGTACTATCGGAAAAGTTCCCGGCAGACCACTTTTCGACCTTAATGCATTGGCATTATGGTCGAAAAGTGGTACCTACATGACGCTTTTCGAATGTCCTACAAAGTGATAAAATAATAATGTAAGCAAATTACCCAAATATTTTCAATACTTAGGTACCTACCCAACTAAAACCATGTCATAATCTTACTTAATAACTCATTAAGAAGATTAGTTTCTTATATTAATTAATAGGTTAATTTAATTATAAGGCTTAGCCATTGTGGAGAAAATGATCTAATTTTAAGATTGAATGACAATAAATTATTAAGTGAATAAGTCTCTTCGTCTTTCAATATAAATAACAAATACCCTATTTCTAAAGTATAGGCTGACAAGGCTAGATAAATAATTTATGCCCAGGGCCCCTAACTCAAGAGGGCCCTGAGCCACGAGGTCCCAAGCTCAGAAGTAACCCAACATTTAAGTTAGCCGGAGGGTCCTATTCGAAGAATTTTACATCTTAAAAAAATAACAACGTAGGGTAACTGAGTAAGTGATTGCCCAGGGTATAGTGATTGCCCGATTTTTAACTTATTTTCGAAGGAGTAAGTTTGAATTTAATCCGTTAAATAGCACGGTAGGTACTCTTTACCAGAGTTCTAAATAAGAAATTTGGCGAATTATTTAAAAAATATTATTTTAATGGCAGTTTACCTACGGGCAGCAGGTGTAACAGGTGAAGCTCTTAAAGAAACGCGAATTTCTTACAGTGATAGGATTCACTTTGTGGTTTTGATGTTTGTGTCACTTTACATTTACTTTTTGAGTTAGTTACCAAAGGCTTTGATGTTCTATGTAGGTATAGTTTAATTTAAAGCAGTTATTATGAAAAAGTTCCATTATGTACATTTAGAGGAGGTGGGCAGTCACTGTATTTTAGAAATATTTTTTTACAAAACGTGATAATTACCTACAAAAGACTTTTAGACTTTAGATTACAATCAATGCAAGGCATGCATGACTTGTTTACATTTACAATTCCCGCTAAAAACTTTTATAAAATTTGAACTTTCCGCCATTATAAAAACAAGATGTCAAATTAACTATTTGAACGTTCTATAAAAAGGTTAACAAAATCTTCAGTTTGGACAGCTTAGTCAAAAGACATCGAAGAGGAGTGGATTGCCACACATAAAAATAAGAAGAAGATCAACAACCAAAAGGTCAAGAAAGTCGTGACAAAACGGACATTGATAAGACAAATAAATGGAAGTTCCCAAGTTTTTTAACCAATAGGGCTACCATGCCATATTATTATTATGAAGTAGGTAGTTCCGACAATGATGCTATCATTTATTTACACGACTTTGACACGATTAAAGAGTATATGTGTCAAAAAATCTTAGCCCTAATTTAAAAACATACAAGAATATTTTCTAAAATTATATATTTTTTTGTTGTCATGACTTTCTTGACGCATTATAAAATGTCGTGGAGTCGGTAAAATAACGCATCTGACATTTGAATGATAATGTCAAATTTGGCACTTGATTTGACAGTGACATTAAAAATCAAAACAAATCGATTGCCGACAAGTTCTGTGACCTGTTTTAAGGAAATGCTGATGAATCTTAGAAAGAACTCTCTTTTAACCTTATATTTAACAATTATTAGACCCTATTTAGTAACTTCTCAAGCCAACATGAGTTCTGGAAGCGTCGATGCTGGTAAGTTTAAAGAAATCGCCATGGAATAAGGCAATTATTTAGTTGTGAATACCTATTGCAAGAAAGTGCCTCAATAAATGTTCTTACTGCTTTGGTTCTTCTAGTATTACTATTTTCATAATGCAACTTACATATTCATATTAATTTAATCATTATAAGTAATAACATAAATTCAAAAACTCAATAAAATTATTTGATCATTTCCTAGGCAACTTCACTGCAAATATTGCCAGTATTCAGTTTCTATTATTTGTCTAGTTAGTAACCTATCATTTGCATACTCTATTAATTCTATTTTTATACCTATCTTTCAGACAAATATTCCGTGGCCTATGTGACAGTCCCCAATAAAGAAGTTGGTAAGGCCATCGGGCTCGGCTTGGTGAAGGAAAAGCTGGCTGCATGTGTGAACATCATTCCATCGGTCACCTCCATCTATGAGTGGGAGAATGAAATCAATGAAGATGAAGAGGTATTAATAGCTATGTACTTCCCAATTCATTGTGGTTCTAAAGGTCTCCTTAAGGCAACCTTTTATTAGCTTATTAGACATACACTTTGTACCTATAACATTAATACACTGCTGTTGGTGTTCCAAATAAAAAAACATCAAATTAAAATTAAAATGTTTGGAAGCCATACATGGAAATACAGATCCAATATGAGACTCAATAATCAAAATGGCTATCTATACACCAAAATGGGGATAAGTTGAATGTTTATTTGCATAAATATAATTGTTATATTTATCTGCCCTTTTTTCATCACATACAATGGACCGAAAGAGAGTCTAACTGCGGAAAATAGAGGGGATATTGATGGACTGGTTGCCTGTTGACGAGAGCCTTGTCCCACTGTTAGGAAAAAAATCTGAGTTTGTATACTTTGGTGTGTTGCTTAATTTACCTTGGTTGATGCTGTTAAGGTAACCCAAGTGTGTTTTGGGATAAGGTGAATGTCATGACATACTAGGACATTAAGGTGCTAGTGGAGTCGAGAGAAGAATGAGTATGCTCCACCAACAACCTCTTTAAGGAAGAAGAGAGAGAGGGGATCAAGGTTGATGTCACGGCAATTTTATTAATAATTATTAATTTTTCTTTGTTTCAGCTTTTACTTATGATCAAGACAAGAACCTCGGAAGTTGACAGACTAACGGAATTTGTGCGCTCCAACCATCCATACAAAGTGTGCGAAGTCATATCTCTCCCGATCAAAAACGGAAATCCACCATATTTAAAGTGGATCGGTGAAAACGTACCAGAGAGTAAATCTAAGAATTAAGTATTGTTTATTAGAATTAAGTCAACAACTATACATGCAGTTTAAAGTGATGAACATCACTTTAAACATTGATCCCTCGTAAGCATACACAGACTACAGATGCTAAGCCAAAAATTAATTAATTATAGATACTGAATGTAAGCTGACACTGATATCGAAGAATTCGTTGAGCTACTCGCTAGGCTGGCTTTTCACCTAGGTTGGCTAAAACCACGTCAGTAACTCTATAAATACTCTAAGTTTATTAATTGCTCTAAGCATGGTCTAAGCCTATAAAATGTATTTATTTTTTGCATTTGTAAATACCGTTATGATTTTATAAAAATAAAATGTCGAGAACAATATTTTATGTAATTTTTACTTGTGTAGTTTGCGTCAGGCGTGAAAAATAGGTAAGTATAGTCCGACATGGCTGCCTTGACCGTGAAAGGGACAGTTAATTGAAGTTTTTTTTTTTATGTGATAGGTAGCAGACGAGCAGGCGGATCACCTGATGGTAAGCAATTGCCGCCGCTCATGGACACTTGCAACACCAGTGGAGTTACAAGTGCGCTGCCAACCTTTTATCCCCTTCCCCCCCGGTGGGCCTCCGGTACCCTCTCACTCTCACTCGGCGAAACACAGCACAGGGGCTGCTTCACGCCGGTTTTCTGTGAGGCAGTGGTATCACTCCGGTCGAGCCGGCCCATTCATGCCGAAGCATGGGGAGAGCCATGCTTCAGCATGAAAGGCAGTTAAAGTGTTTTTAAATCTAGTGATTTAATTTTTTTTAAATATACACACGCGCAAGTGGACCTAAGACTGCTTGTTTGATCCAGTAAGGCCGCCATTTTGATTTTCGAGACTACCGCACTTAGTTTACAAATTATAATAGCTCTGTATTCGCGATTAATTAATAAAAACGGCCACTTTAATGTAAATAAAGCTGAATAGGAATGATGACGCTACTGCCCATTACGTTCATAGATCATGGTAGCTGTAGCTTATAAAACTTGTGAACTCGTTCCTCGAGCGTGTGTCACTTCTTTCTTTACGCATAATATACCAGGTTGTAACCAGCCCCCAATCCTCGTGCCATCTTAGTAAAGTGCCCCAAGTCTCTGTCATCATATCAAAATCAGCATTTTGTATGGTTTTTTCATGACGGAAATCACGAGAATTGGGGGGCATGAATACAAATGAGCACTTTTTGTCAGATGAATGAATGTCAGACGGCAGTTATTCCAGAGTAACTACAGACTCTTAAAACCTTGGTTTGGTCCCTCAGAGGGGGTCATGATGTTTTACCTCATAGCTAATGGTAACATATGCACATAGATTTGAGAAATCCAGAGATGTACGCCCGGATTGCCAGGATTTGTAACTCGACCCCGCCCCGCATAGAAGGCGCAATCTTACCCACTGATTAGCCAACGATGGCTATTAGGTATTATAGAGTAGGTATAAGTGTATGCGCAGACACAAGTTTTAAGTTTGACGGCCTCGATGGTGCAGTTGCTAAGGGGTTCGCCCGAAGCGCGAAAGGCCCGGGTTCGATTCCCGATCCAAATCAATTTAGGAAACTACATTTTGTAAGTTTTCTTGGGTCTGGGTATTCTGGGTTGACGCTCCCAGTTAATTATCGTCATCTGGTACTCATAGTACAGACGTTGCCCTAGTTTGAGATCAGGTTGATTGATGTATTTTTAGTTAAGTCAGTCAGTCAGTAACTCTCTAGTCCCTTACTTTTTTTTTATGTGATAGGTAGCAGACGAGCAAGCGGATCACCTGATGGTAAGCAATTGCCGCCGTCCATGGACACATGCAACACCAGTGGAGTCACAAGTGCGCTGCTAACCTTTATCCCCTTCCCCCCCGATGGGCCTCCGGTACCCTCACTCACTCGGCGAAACACAGCACAGGAGCTGCTTCACGACGGTTTTCTGTGAGGCAGTGGTATAACTCCGGTCGAGCCGGCCCATTCATGCCGAAGCATAGCTCTCCCACAATTAAATTCCAGTACTTGAGAGTAACTGAGCTATTCTTCGCGATCTATCTATCGCAACAGTCCTCAAACACTAGATTCCTCTGAAATTTACTTCAGAATCTTAAAATATACTAATACTAGAGGCCCGCCCTCACTTCGCTTCGGGACCGTAATTCAGAAATGAACCAATAGATGGCGCTGTGTCCAACAATTACATCGCGCAAGCGTTTCGTGTTTTCAGTTTACCTATAAGCCTTGTCGTTGTCTATAGAAGTTATCTCTATAAATAGTATGGATTAATTATTAATGGAAAGAGCCTTCGACATAATCGGTATATTTCAGACTAGCGGCCGCCCGCGACTTCGTCCCCGTGGAAAAGTTACTTTTTACCCCCCTTTCAACCCCTTACAACCCCCTTTTCGCAATAAAAAGTAGCCTATGTTCTTTCTCAGGGTCTAGATTATCTGTATACCAAATTTCATTTAAATCCGTTGAGTAATTTTGGCGTGAAAGAGTAACAGACAGACAGACAGAGTTACTTTCGCATTTATAATAATATTAGTATGGAATTCTATATTGGGATTTAAAGACTGCCATGTACTTGAGATCTCGAAGAAGGACCCAATCGTTTCGAAGGGTCAGTCCAGTGTGACAAATTTTAGCCCGACCCGGTCGAACCCGGGAACCAAAGTGCAGCCGTCGCTTTTAACTGTGACCTACAGCCACTGCGCTTACAGAGGCAGTCAAATCTGTTGATATTACGTTTAGCTACATGAAGAGAACGACAAAGAATTTCCTTAGCGGAGTATAAAAAAGTAAGACCTATTAAAAGGTTAAAAGGTCAGAAACAGCCCGTAAACATTAATAAGAATAACAATCAACATGCTACCCCGTCCTTGACTACACATTCCTATGCATTAGAGCGCTATGTAGTATGCATATATTTATCCTTCGCGTTTCCGATAAGCGCCATCTAGAGCATTCCCTTTCGTGACCTCAGGCTATAAGAATAGATAACCCTCGTTTGTTTTGCATTACGTAATCCCGTATATATTAATCCGCGATAAGAATCCAAAAACTATTAAGTAATTGCACATACGATAACATACCAAAACTGAGATAAGAAGCGAAACAAAGAAACAGTAAATGGTTAGTTCGTAAGTCGGGCGCGAGTCGACGCAACTTCTCGCACCCCGACCCGTCGGCCAATCGTAGCGCTCGTAGACGCTACGAAACTCGTAGCTACGACTTGACGCAGTCACTGGGCGGCGTAGCGCTCATCGCAGGCACATGAACAAAACATTGACCTTTGTTCAAACGTCCGCAACTCCGCATTGTTTGAAAAAGGGATAAAATTCGTAATCGGGTTTTGTGATGGCTGGAGCGCGGGCATCTCTGGGGGGTTTCGGACGGTGACGCGGCTGGTGTTAAGAAGAGAAGGGAGGAAGAGGGAAGCGCAGCATGAGCGTTTTCGGTCGGTAGTGGAGCGGGCAGTGCAGAGCGAGTGCGCAGTCGCGGATCGATCGCGCGCGCGGCATCGACCGCGCGGGGCGGGGCGGCTCGCGGCGAGCCCAGTCGCGCGCGGGACGGCGTGCGAGCGCGCGCACCGCTGCACGTGCATGGCGCGCTTGACTGGATGCCTCGCGCCCTCGGGGAATGGCTTCGTCCGAGGAAGAGGCGACTACCGCGTCGATCCCTGAAGATGACTGCCTCAGTGTCCGAAAATGGTGGTGCTTTCTCCTGTCATCGATCTTCACGTTCCTCGCGGGGCTCCTCGTGGTGCTGGTATGGCGGGCGTGCGCGTTCGTCTGCTGCCGCAAGGAGCCGGAGCTCGCGCCGAACGATCCCAAGCAGAAGGAGCAGAAGGCGGCGCGGCAGGGCAAACAGGAGTTCGAAGGCACCTTCATGACCGAGGCCAAGGACTGGGCCGGCGAACTCATCTCCGGTCAGACCACCACCGGACGAATACTGGTAAGTGCGCTCACATTTCTACCGTCGCGTGTTTTTATAATGATATTCACGCGCACGTTACGAATTCGACCAATTTTCTTTTTCAATATTTTGAAAGCTTTAAACGCCATAAAAGCGTATTCAATTGATGTAAACGGTGTTATAATAATACAGACCCATAAAGTTAATTGTCCCTTCCGAAGTTTATATCTTCGAAGGCAGTAAAGGGCCGTTACATTTTGTGCCCGTCAGGGTTTGTGGTCATGTCATGAACGGTGCGATTTTAAATCACAATCAATAAGAACGTTCTAGTTTCCCAAAAAATCTAAAACGTTCAAATGTTCTTCAAGCGTTTAACAATGCGTCGTACCTAATTGGTTTATACGTAAATAAAAACATAATTCAGCGATATAAAGAGTTTACTGCGTAACCACTTGATGAAATTGCCACATTTACGTGTACGGGTTCCGTGACGTCAATGTACGTGAACTGCCTTCCGTGATATTGGGACATCCAATTTTCTTCTGGAATGACGTCATACGTGTCAGCCAAGCATTTTGTCGCTTATGCTGCTATCAACCTTGTCTTTTTGCGACCTTTCTTTAATTCCACGGTTTATTTTATAGGCATTCGTTAAGCAGCCATTCTGTGGTATTTTATGGAGTACCCTCGAGAATAGGTTCTCCTTTTTAAATGTTGGAGGTAATTGGCTTCATTCTCAGTATTGGATCGACGGTTAGAATCATTAAGTGGGTCGGGCGAATTACAGTTAACTATAATATGCATAAATGATTATAGTAGAAGATCCGAACTTACATCGACCTTCACCGGGCTGATAATCGAATAAAATATCCTTTATGACAAATTTTATATACTAGAAAATATATTAAAAATAGGTTTGCTAAAAAAATCCTGGACAGACTATTTTTAATTAATTTTTTAAAAATAATTATTTAACTAAATTTTGCAACATTAAGAGCGTTTATCCGTAAGAGTCACACTTAAGTCAAAATCATTGATTTCCGATGGAGAATAAAATGATAATCTATACAGTTTGTAAATAAGATATTGATGTCAAATTATTGCAGATTTCATAATCTAATGCATAATTTCAAAATATTTTCAAATGATCATTTAGTTTTCTCGTTAGAACAGTTTTAATACAATCCCTTTTTGAAACTTGTGGTCGAAGGTCTACGCAAATGCTCGATAATAGTAAAACTATAAACGACAAACTTATGAAAATATTTCTATTAAAAGAACAATAACATATATTAGGGCATGGCTACAAAACAATAGTGATTACTGTAAGTTTTCATACAAGAAAAGTGTACTCAAAAGTATCATTGTTAGTAATTTTTCGAGTTATTACACGTATTAGTTTAGGATGAAATAAAAGGTATTCTTGATTTTTTTAAACCTAATAAATGAAGAAATTTACGCTTTAAAACGTGGTATTTTTTTAACTTTAATAACTTGTTTTTTATTTTATTATGAATCATTTAGTACTACTATATAATCGGCGCAGAATCGCACCAGCGCTCAGTGCCGGCCGAGGCCTTTCCGAGGTAGGACCTATGTCGCTCCCGGTCACCGCGTGCTACGTAAAATTTTATTTGAAATTGGGAGATTTTTTGACGCGACTGAGACGGATTGATACTTTTTGTTTTAAGAATATTAATTTGTTTTAACCAAACAAAATTTTGGTGAGTACGAAGGTAAAGAAATGCAATTCTAGTAACTTCCATAGATTAATATATTATATTCTTTACATTTTACATATAATATAAAATGTGATATAAAAGGCGCTATTCGGGGAAGAAAAGGAAAAGTTATGGTACTTAATTTGGCCAAAGCTAATGAAGCTAAAAACGTAAGTTACCGCGAATCCACTTTTAATGACATAAGCTGGTCATAATCTATTCACATTTTCTTTTACGATGATTTCATTACGTTTATTGCTAAAGGCAGAAAAGAGAAGGTCAAATACATGAGAATACCACCGAAGAATTGGAAATAGTTGAATCGCAAACTACAGAAACATGACTATGATTTTAAAGTAGAATTTCATCATCATCATCATCAGCAACCCACACTCGTCCACTGCTGTATTGGGTTTTGGGAGTCAATGACAACTTATTTGTTGGTACTAAACGATATCTTTATTAAATCGTTTTATAGGAGAGTACGCATGTTTACAAATGTACAGTTAGCAGAGTAACAAGACTCACAGACAGAGCAAGACTAACTATCTGAGTCAACAGACTCCACAGGACGAACCGGCCGAGTCGACAAGACTCGCTGGCATCTCAAGACTACTAACATCTCAAGACTTACTAACAGAGTGATCCCTCAGGATTCAAGGTCGAAATATGTATTCGTAAAATGAACCTTATTAACAAGTGCAACAAGAGGAACTCTATTACTATGCAATTAAGTGCAGATTAGCATGGGACGAGTATGAGTTATTTTTGATGTATCCAACATGCTGGACATAGGTCTCCTCTAATGCACGCCACTGCTCCCGATTTTCAGCCACTCTCATCCAGCCCACACCAGCCAGCCTTCGAATGTCATCATCCCATCTTGTCGCAGGGCGTCCAACACTTAACCGAGTCGCGGTCTCCACTCAAGGACTTTACGGCTCCAACGGTTGTCAGTTCTGCGGCTAATGTGACCAACCCACCTGCCGCTTCAGTTTGCTAATTCGGTGGGCTTATGTCGGTGACTCAGGTTCTCTGTCGGATTACATCATTTCTGATGCGGTTCTTCAGAGATACTCCGAGCATAGCCCTTTTCATAGCTTTTTGAGCGACTTTGAACCGGGTGGATTAGTCCAGCCACGTCCACGTCTCGGCACCGTAAGTCATGACCGCCAAAGATTTAAATCATAGATATGCCCTGACACCTAAAAACGAGGCAATATTTTGATGACATGACGTGTGCGTGTCATCGAAAGTCACTGTCTATGAGGATAAAATACGGTCAGCAAAATTTTCATACTGGGAACTAAAAATAAACAATTCCTAAATTAAAAGCAATTTTATTTATAGAACATTTTATTTCTAAATGTTACATTACATTTATCTATTTATTCAAATAAATTACTCTAATCACAGAGCGAATATCGGGTTTAGTCACCAAACCGCATAAAGTGTGGTGATTATGCCTAATCCCATCATAGTAGCTATGACTTGATTTCTATGATAAAGGCCTTTGCCCTACTATTCCTTAAGAAAAAATATGAGTAATATTTACTATAATTTAATAATTAATTAATAAGTTAACACAACCCCAGATTTAATGTCCTGACTCCGTACTAAGTAGCTTAAGCTAAGCTAAGCATTTGTGTTATAGAATAAGACAACAGAAGAAACACAAATATAATACTTGTAACTTTACGACCTAGGAGAGTCAAATATAAAAATGATTTATATTTGATTCTCCTAAGTCAGGAGAATCAAACATAAATCATTTTCTTTGAAATGAGAAGAGCAAATTCGACTAAATTGTCCAGGTAACCAGTATTCATCCCTTCGATCCCGCTGGATAACTTTGATCAATTTTTCTTTTAAACGCGGATCTTGCGGTAATCTAAAACAATAAATGTTCACTTAAAAATAATACGTAATTATTATTTGCATGTTTATTGATTTCTAGTCGAAATAAAATTACTATTTTATATCTGACCGCTATTAAAACAATGCCTATCGAAACTGCTGACGCTACCGTACTTTTCCCAACCATTTACAAATGAGCTGTTATCAACTGAGTACTGAGTACTACAGCAGGTCTAAGTATATTGGCCGCCGAGATAATGATGTTGTCTCTTTTTGTCTCACAGTTATTGCCAATACTACTCTCTCTGTCACGCGCTGGCCGATCAGATTTTGATGTTTTGTCAACAAAATAAAATAAATTAAATTATTGATGAAATATAAATACTTACGAGTGAAATGTTACACCATTCGCTTTATTTGAATTTGTAGTATTTTTCTTGCACAATAAATAGGCACATGAAGGCATTTTGAGTGCTTTTTCCTGTCAAAAATCCAGGCAGCTGTATCGTACAACTGTCACCGAGTGCAAACGGCAACTAATCCGTGCTAATTCCAGTTGAGCAAAACTAGGTTATTTGAGGTGCGACTCAAATCGGCGCGGTCAAAGTATGGAGAGGGCATATCTATGATTTAAATCTTTGATGACCGCGAGGACGCACTGGTCGAAGACTTTCGACTTAAGACTTTGAGGGATGGATGACGAGAAGACTTGACGAAGCCTACCAAATGCTGCCCAGCCTAGCTGAATTCTTCTATTGGCTTCTCTCTCGAAGTTGTTTCTGCCTAATTGGAGCGTTTATCTTAGATAGACATATTCCTGGACAATTTCGAGAGGTACTCCATTAACAGCGACCGGTCCCGGATCAACGAGCTCGTTGAAAATGACCTTGGTTTTATCCAAGTTCATCCGAAGATCGAAGTGATTGGAAGATTCAGCCAGGCTGCTCGCCTGCAGGCCATGTAAGGTTTCGTCAAGATGACGATGTCGTCTGCGAATCGTAGGTGTGACATGTACCCGCCATTAATATTGATTCCGCGCTCTTTCCAGTTTAGCGTTTTGAACAAGTCCTGCAGCGCAGCGGAGACGAGTTTCGAAGATATAACATCTCTTTGTCTCACACCACGTCGTAGCAGGACAGGCTCGGTTTGGCCATTTTGGATTACTACGGACATATTAGCGACGTTATACAGACACCTCAACACCTCGTGCCAAGTCGATATCGCCAACTTGGCACCTCTGCAAGGCCTCGAGAACAGACCAGGTCTCGACGGAGTTAAAAGCTTTTTCATAGTCCACAAATGCCATGCACAGGGGCTGGTTATATTCTTTGGTCTTCTGTATAACCTGTCTCACTGTGTGAATATGGTCTATGGTGCTAAAACCGTCGGAACCCGGCTTGCTCTGCAGGTTGAGCTTCGTCAAGTCTTCGTGTAAGGCGATTCGAAATGACTCTTGAGAACAACTTATAGACGTGACTTTGGTCGATAGTTCTTCAGTAAGTTTTGTCGCCTTCTTGAAGAACAATACGAACAAGCTCCGCGGTCACGCCCTAGGAGTTCTCCCGAAGAAAATAACCGAGTTAAATATACGTCAAAGTTCCTTCAAACACCGGCTTGCCGGCAACTTTCAGAAGCTCGGTGTGACTCCGTCTTTTCCCGGGGCTTTTCTCCATTTTTAAGTTGTCCAAGAGCTGCCTCGAGTCTCCTCCAAGCTGATGTCGGGTAGATCCTCCGTCGCATGGCGTAAAAGAAGGCAAAAGTTTCTGGCTTTGATGTGACGACTCCTCGATTTGTTTTGGTTAACTTCGACAGGTGGCTCCTGTCAAGCTGTTGTACGAAGACTTTGGACCCCCCCTGGTTCTGCTCAATTGCTCTCTGTATTGAGAGTGAATTGGAGCTTCGGAGGTCACGTCTTAACAGCTTGGAGATGGACTTATTTAGAGCCCGTTGTTCTGCCGAAGTGACTGATGGATCTTTCCGCCTCTTGTCCATTAAATCCAGAGTATAGACCGCTTGCTACTCACAGAACTTTGTGCCCTCGTCCCGAAGGATTTCCACCACTTGGTCAATTCTTCGTCGATATATACGTCAATTGTGGGTTTCCAAGGCAGTGAATCGATTTTCCAATTTCAGTTGGAAGGCATCGGAACCAGCGAGTGATTGGAGCAGATTTGGCCGGAGCGTGGACTTCATCAACCGAGAACGTTCAAGCTTAAAATTGATATTCAAAGTGCCTCTGAGAAGTCGGTGATCACTTCCGTTTAAACCTATTGATCACTGAGACATCTCTGAATATTCGCTTAATGTCCGATATATATTATGAAGTCGATCTCATTTTTAGTCATAGTATCTGGGCTCTGCCACGTCCATTTCCTCTGGGGCTGTTTCTTAAAGAATTGATCCCAGAAAGGGATCAAATTGAGGGTTTGCAACTGTTTTATAATGTATAAATACAACTGTTTTATAATGTATAATGTTCTTTTTTATTAAATGATTTATTAAACAAAACATGATATCTTTAAGTATTTAATTGCTTACCTGTCCTGAGTAAAAAAGGTAGGTAGGTATCTAAATGATATACCTATTTTTTTATTTTTCTTAAATCAAAAAATCAAAGAACAACAATAAATCAACGTTGGATTTATTTATTTTATTTAACTTGCAATTTAATTTACAACAATACAGTAATTTACTTTGCTATAAAGCGAAAGGATCAAAATTTGTCAGTCTAACTATAAAGAAAACGTACGCGGCAACTCTATGCAAACAGTAACACATGCTTATGTGTGAGTGAAATTTTGCAAATCAAAACCGAAACATGACATTCCGCACTAGCCGAGAACGCTCTTAAAGTATAAAACGTATAGAATGTGCCGCCATTGGGGTTGTCTATTATTTACCTGGACAGAGTACTCGTTGTCAGGTATAAACAGGTATGTCGATGGCAGTTACCTTCACTTGAAATGATAATAAAAAAATTGGCGGCACATTCTATACGTTTTATACTTTAAGTAAGAATGAAAATTTTATTAAATATTAAATTTAGTTAAATATTATTTTTAAAAAAATAATTAAAAATTGTCTGTCCAGGATTTTTTTAGCAAACCTATTTTTAATATATTTTCTAGCATATAAAATTTGTCATAAAGGATATTTCATTCGATTATCAGCCCGGTGAAGGTCGATGTAAGTTCGGATCTTAGACTATTAGGACTATACGAGGAACTTGCCGCAGTATGACTTCCGTTCTTACCTGTTTCATTTATTTAAGGAAATACTGGAAAAGTGTAGAACTTCAATAAAACGGAACTTAAAACTTGACACGTAGGTTTTATAATTTCATTTTCTGTGGTAACCCCTGAGTAAATCTGTTGGTTAGACTTATAGAAGGATTTCCGATGTAACTTATATATTAAAAAGTACCTATCTACCTAAATCAGATTTCAAGCTCCATTTTATATATGACGTTGTACGGGACAAGAAGATTGATTTTAATTTTTTTGGGAATATTTAAATGTGTCCTAAGTTGATTTAAATTATCGATCAAAAGACAAAAATGTATCTATTGGTCATGTCATACCTAAAAAAATAATTTATGGAACCGTGAAATCATGTAACTAAGTGCATTATTATGTATGGAACCAGGTTATAAAAATGATCTTAAAATAGTTACATATTTAATTAACACATTTGTACGGTTAGATGTGCCTTTGAGTGTATATTATTATAGGTACTATACAGAAAAACAGCGCAATTAAACTCCTTTATAAAACTGCTAACTGTGAACAGTTAATGAAACATTGTAGCTAACATTTGACAACATAATTTTAATAAACATAAAACTATAACACGCCCTGTAAAAGCCACTGCCATACTAACATGGAAAACATAGGACCATATTTTACTATCAAGATCTTTCCACATAGTAATATGCAAAAAATTACATTCTTGTAATAAAATTGTGTTTTTATCAAATAATGACCGTCGATACTATGAAAGAAACTACATGAGAGTTCAACCAAAAAGATTACTCAACATGAATGGTATTCTTATAGGTATTATAGTATGCTTAAAAATATTACACTACAGTATAATAATGATTATGATAATTTTACATAGTTTTACGCAGGTACTGCAAGTCAGGACAAATCTTTGGTTCGGTTGTCTTTTGATACTTATCTTAACATACTTATCTATCAGACAATCTGATCTGATCCCAAAGTAATTAGAAGCATTATTTTGTGTTATAAGGGTATCAGAACTGGCAAAGGTAATAGTCATAGACTAAGGTAACAAACAATAAATATTAGTACTTAACTTTATTACACTAAAGACACAGCTTAAGCGATTTCTACCTGATCGTCGAAAGCGATTTCTACCAGATTACCAACAGGCAGAAGACATTTGATAGAAGGAAAGATTTACAATCGCACCTGATGGAAAGTGACGATGAGGTCTAGGATGACACGCGTTTGCCTAGAAGATGCCTGTTCACTCTCACTCAAGATGTTGCAATATTGAAAAAGAAAATGAATGCATACGAGTAGCACCCAGATACTAAATAAATACAAGTGTTTATCACCCGATTGTTCGTCTTAGTGGGAACTGAACCTATGACCCTTGGCGCGAGACAGGGTTACTACCAAATGCGCCAGTCAATTATAATCTTGATAAAAGAGCGGTTTGAGTGTCTTGAGGTTATTGCTCCATAAAGTAATGTCAATGAATAACTTATGAAAGGAAGATAAGTGGTAATAATTTGAACCATTTATAAAGGGGTATTTTCTGCAGAAAACCGCAAGCGTTATAGGTATTCAACTCGAAAAGACGAAACATTTCCACGATGTAATCGACACATAGCGCCATCTATTGGCAAAGATTGGAACTAATAGCAAATGAAGTCCTGAAACAGAGTGAGGGCGAGCTTCTAGTGAAAGACATATTTTTATTCTATCGATTACCAAATTTAAAAAAATAATAATAATGCAGTTTTGATTAAAATAAAAGGTTCTGTAAATAGTAACCCACATGCATGGCTTTGGCTTTGAACAGGTAAAAAATTGACTCTTGTCCTTTTCCCAAATAAAATAATTAGTCATTTTCATGAGATTGGAGACAGGTATACCTATGTTGTTCAGAATGGATAGATGAATCCAACCATTCTGAAAAAGAGATGTAAATTTTCACATATACGAAGATACATCCTGTATAATAGTCAGTGGAAGAAGCTGCCTCGCCCAATCTTTTCATTTTGTTAAAACATCCATAAAATATAAATTTTATTTCCATTTTCCTTGCACCTCGTACCATTTCCGAAATAAACCGACTTTCATGGTATGTAGGTACCTACCTACTTCGTCGCAAAAGATAATTTTATCTTACTTTAGTTATTTCTCTTAAACCATTGTGAATTTGGAGCATAACAGGCGCTCTTTTGTGCACTAAGATTTACTGTTTCCTGTTTCCGTAAAATTTTCAGAAAAGCCGCCTTTAGTGGATTACTACGTTTTAACAATAAGATTAGGTACAAAACCTACAACGAAACGGAATTCACGACCGAATCTTTATCCCCGTCCCTTTCATACTCGTGTCTGTTTTATTTAAATGGCCATTCTCATTCGTTACGGCGGTTTCGATGTAAACCTCTAGTTATGTGTGCTTTTCCCTTCTAGCTTTTTGACACTGCTATGATAAGATAATGTAGATAGGTACAGGTATTTAAGTATTAAATTTTAAATCACGTATTTCCTTCCTACCTACTTTATCATAACTACCTATTTAAACATATTAGCCACTTATTATACAGACTTATTGCCACATCCTATAAGTACAACACTTGCATTAAAAACAACCTTTCTTCGATGTAGGGAAAATCTATCTCTACTCCAGATGTGAAATCCGAAATACGATGCCACAGTACACCTCCCAGTAAAACACGCTCCACCGCAAAGCCAGTCAATCTATGTAACAATCTGACGTTACAATCCCACTTTCAGACCCTAATCGAATCGACTTCAAACCCACCAAATACCAATCTAATCCTACCAAAACAACGCAACGAGATTACCGCCGCGCCGCCATCCAATACGGTCCGACTAGGCGCGCGGACGCCGAGCGCTGGCACGCGGCAGGCAATGGACCCTGACCCAGTTACCGTATCGATGTACCCTCCCTCCCCGCTCGGTTCAAGTACATCTCCCTTTCGTTACCATTGATTTCCTACGTGAATGATTACACCCCTCTGATTGAAACCTCCCTGCGATTTTAAAGCCTGAGCCTATGCAACTAGGCCTAGATTTGTTTGAAGCCGATCGTAGTTTTCTAGTTAATGGGACTGGTATACCAGGAATTTGAGGGACTTCGTTCTCAGCTTCGGTCAATGGTAGATATTGGCAAGTTGATAACTTTTCTATTAGTAAATAAGTAGTAAACTTTAGATTTAATTTCCGAGGAATACCAACTCATCCAATCATTCGCTGAGACTCGTATTGTTATTGGTACAACTACATCTCCTATTGCGTATAATTATTCAGATTCTGCGACATCAAGCGCAGGGCAAATAGCTTTTTCAGATCGCTAACGTACATGTTTATCATGTAATGTTATCTGAATCACCAACATGTTTTGTGTATCAAATGAAGTACTATAAAGCTAAAAGATAAACTTAAAAAATATCCTTTACGCTTCAAATGGTGACACTTTTACTCGCAAGCACTCTTTCACAAATTTCTCTTTCAGCGGAAAACTCATACTTCTTATGGAAGTTCTTATGTTTACGAACAAACAACTCATGATCACGATCAACCAAATCCAGGAAGGATCTATTTCCTTTCTGACATTTACAAGTCTATGTACTTCATCTGCTATGTCACTACTAAGTCTATATACTCGTAAGTAGTTAGCAGCTAAATGACTTATGCACATGTTGCATCGTACACAAACTAGAAACCTACTAATTCGTTTTGCACGAAAGTGGCGCCATTGGATGCTAAGCGGACCCTAATGACTGCACTTCAGAACTCCGCGACAGACTGCCGTCGTCGCGTCTCTTCACTTTCCTCTTCCTTTTCGAACTCAGTGAACGCTATTAACGAACATTTACTACCTGTCATCAACAGATAAAATGTTTCGAAATCGTGGCTGCTTAAAATCCAATGTTTTTAGTCATTTTTTGCTGTGACTTGCTCGTCAATTGTCTTTTTTGTCGAGGAACCGCAGTCCACAAAAAACGTGTATAGTTTCGCCATGTCCGTACATAAGTTCATCCGCAGTCTAGCTCAGAGGCTCTAGAAGTAGTACTAGGAAGGTATAATTTGGCGTGAAAGTGTAGTGAGTACCCATCATGAAAAGTGTCGTTAGATACTTATATTATTTTAAAATATGAGTTTACAAGGAAAATGAATTAAGGAATTAGTACGGAAAATTATTATCTAACTACGTTTCAAAATACAAATTTGCTTACTGCAAGTATCGTATCATAAACCTTATTTAAGTGTCAATGCCTAACCAAATTCGCTAATAACGCTAAGTCATAAAATTAATGGATAGATTACATAGTTTAACTCAATGTGTCGGAGTAAAACCATGTTTATTGCCCTATTTTGTTGGTTTGCCGGTTTTAATGGCAAGCGAGTGCGACTAGGCGCCGGTCGTTGCCTACCCATTATTATTTATTACTCAATTATTAAGTGAATGAAATATATACGAAAGACTGCGTATGTGGCGCTGTATATATTCTGATCTCACGAAAGCATTCGACTACATCAACAACTCCCAAAATAATCCATCTGTAATTAATAAAGTAAAGTATTTTCTGGATAATATTTTATTGCTGCAGTGGTCTAATAAATAAATGAATTGGTAGTCTGGTAAAAATTTTAATATCTTGAAAAATATTTATGCGTTATTATGGAGTGTCTCAAGGATCAATTCTAGGACCTTAAGGAAATATTTCTACTTCCATTGATAATAGTCGGGTATAACTAATAAATATCGTATTCCACAATATTTATTTTAAGTAGCAACGTTTAACTGAACAGTTCTCAACCTTGATGTTGTGGAAAAATGTCTAGTCACATAAGGTAATCATGAAGTAAATCGCTACGTTTACAAAGCAGTAGCAGGCCTTGTTCAGTCTGAATCATATATCATTCAGTCATTATGTAATGAAATGCAGTAAGTAGGTGGAGTAATTGATGCGTTTTAGGTAAACAAATAATTATATTGCATGAGTTTCAATCGTACGTTAGCTGCTAAGTTGCATACCCATTATAACCTGCGTCATATAATACTTACGCGTTTGTGATTAAATAGAACCATTTCTAGGAATATTGATTTACTTTTGTTTAGGTAGGTAAGGAAGATTTTTGAGGAATTGTAGTTTTAATGACTGCCACGAAAATTAAAGCTAGAAGAATGGCCATTTTAGATAAGTATTGCCCGTGATCGAATCTTATTTGCTGCCGTCTTACCGCAATCGGACTCATAAAGCAAAAAATAGTTTTAGTTCCATTGTTTCAAGTCTTTTGAACCATGTTATGTGGTTGAAGGCCAAAACTTGGCTTTGTAAACACTAGTGCTGAATTGTTTAACTATTGATTGGGATCCTATTCTTGATTTATTTGGGAAGTGTGTTATTTTTAATAAATTCGCATATTTTCGTTCGTGTACCGAAATGCGGTAATCGGTTTTACATGTAGCACAATATCATATTAGTGTCTACCTACTTTTAATTTTATGTGAGGTTCATGGTTATTTATGTGAATTATCCAAATAGAATTCAAATCTACGAGTATGTCGATTTTTTCTTATAAGTATCCGATCTTAAAGATAGAGATTAATTTTAGTTATTTATATTGAATAGTTCATCATCTTGTTAAATCCTAAGCACATAATCTATCGGACTACTAGGTGAATCAAGTCCGGAATCCCTAATAAAACCGGGTTCACTCATATAAAGAGGTGTATTCCCCGTAGGATTTAACCTATGACCTTTCACTTAAAAGACAATGCTCTGAACCCTTTTTAACCCTTTGGTCCTTTTGTTAAGGTTATGCTACTAAGTAGACAGTTAAATATTTGAGCTTCAACCATAAGCTTATATTTTTTCACCGAATCGACTTATGGTATAGTTCCATGGCGTGTAAATTTACACGTATCGCTCCCCAGGTGTATCGCGTGCTGGCTGCAAATCGACTGTCTTTCTGTGCGTCACGCTATAATTGTCTTTGTATTGCAGTGTTCGTTGAAGACAGGGCTGGAAATTCTTTTGTTACATTGTTGCCTCTTTGTTATTTTCAATACATTTGGGAGTCATGAAATAGAATATTATATAAGTGCGTTTTAAATGAGCATGCTTGAATTCTAACTGAAAGATCAAAAGACAGAAATTCTTTACGAATAAAATTCAGAACGTGCGCATCAATGTATGTATGAAGATTTAACCACTATTTACGTGAGGACAGTAGCACATATTTTACATACTGTAGTATCTATCTCAGGTGTGATTGAGTAGACTTTCGTTTTGGTTATTTTGGATGCCCCAAATCTGCCTAAGGTCACATCCGACCTTGCTACAAAATTTAACTTCGGTGCCCCGCAACCATATTTGGAAATAGAACTAAAGACCTACATTCTAAAAGTCAGAGGGCATAAAAGCATCTAGACTGTCCCGATATAGAAATGGGACGTCTGGATTCGAGAATAGAAGTTAATAATTTAATGGGTCAATGCTAAAGATCGGATGGTAAAGGTGAAATGTCACGACATGACATGTCGCTGAACGTGATATTGTGGTATTGGAAATGAAATAACTAAGTAGTAGATGAGATGGTCAGCTCATAGGGTGGCATTTTAATTCTTCAGATTCAGTGGCAATGTTTGTTACATATTGCCATTTTGACTTGTCGCGTCAATGGTTTTTGGAGTTTTGCAAAGTCTTTGCAAATCCAATCGAAGTCGTTGCGTATGCGGCGTTACAAAACAAAGAATCTCGGCAAAATTAGACTTGACGTTTTACATACACCCTGCCATTGCTAGTCACAGTTGTAAACGTCGTTTAACAAAAAGTTAACTGTAATAAGGAAAACCCGTGTTGCACTAATGTTTTTGACATGAATCTAGAAAATTTTGACTATAAATGCCCCCTCTTAATGTCGACCTTTTCCATCTGTAATGTATATCAGAATGCACTATACAATATTAACTAGCATAGCATGATTATATTTCTCTGTAGAAAATTTGCAAAGCAGTGCCTCCTTCATCTGCTAACATAGACCACTGTTTATGGAAACTTCCGACAACATACTTTTCATGTCACACCACCGGACTAGAGATAACCTACGTGCCTATTTCTCTTTCGGGTCTTCTGATTTATTAGACAAGGGTTAGATGTCAATTGTTTTATCTCGATGCTCTATTTGTGTTATATTTTTTAAACATTTTGAAGTGGTGTGAGCTGTTGCTCGCCTTTAGATATTTCAAAGGGTGCTTGGAACTCAATCAATCAATAATTTATTGCCTCAGTTACATGTATTAGATACAAGATTAGCCACATCATCATCATTATATCTGTGTTTTACCCAGTTACGTCCCAAACTCTCACTTTGGCGGCCGATTTAATTTAGTAAGTATTTCAAGGTCAATTTGCTGAAGAAAAGGGCGATGTACTTGTTCTTTTCCAAGGAAGCATAAACACAGAAAGAAATTTGACAGATTTTAATAAGCTAAGATAACTATCTGTACAAGGAAGTGCGTAATAATAAATAGGCATTCAGTAGAAGTATCTCGAAAGTAATTTGTTGATTAGATCGTGGCGGCATCTTAGTTATTCATGATATTCATTGAATTTCATTGTTTGTCTCTTTGCCAAAATTAGTCACTGGCCTAGACATGTCTGCGACATACATAGACGCTGTAAAAATTGCTTTCGTTTTTATAAAGATAGGCTTGAGAATTCGTCAGCTCATAATTAATTCTCTCTCCTCGGGGTGCCATTCCCGGTCGCGAATGATGCATGAGTTTTATGGAAAATAATGGGTTTAGAGGTCTCACAAAAGACTGGCGTGAAGCAGCACACGCGCTGTTTCGCTAAGTGACTGAGGGTAACTGAGGTGAGCCCCACACTGCCCGGCCGTCTCCCAGCGGCCGGGTGTGTATAAGGTGGCGCCGGCTACCAACGCTGGCTACCAGCCCCGACATCGGTTCCTTCTGAGCCGGCGGCTTTCTTTTAGCTATAAAAAGAGGGTAACAGATCCCCATTAGGGGAAGAAAGGATGACAGCACCCGTATGACTCCATTGGTCTTGCGGATGTCTATGGGCGGCGGCACTCGATTGCCACAAGGTAATCCATCTACATAAAAAAGTAAGCGTTATACTTGAGCCAAATACTCATGGCAGTTGATGTCATTTCATTCATAAATGCCGCGAGTCTTTGCTTTTACTCTAGCTGCGACTAATCATTCCAGCCGACGCAGATATACTATAATCTGCATTCTTTCCTGTATATTCATATCACTTATCACATACAATAGTAATTATAAAATCATTAGGCACCCAGCCAAATGGGTCAACGATTTGTTTACTATACAACAAAGTAGGTAGTGAAATTTAGTCTATAGTCTATCCATGAGACAGTGACTCTAGTATTTAAGTTCTTTTACACTCGACAGAATAACAGGAAGCTATGCGCTTGTGAAACAAAACAATATAGGCATGTTGACAAGGTCAGAAATTAGGCAGAATTTTTGACGAAAGAGGTAAATTCTATAGACATCAACAAATCTTATACAAACCGAAAATGCTAAACACTATCCCGAAGCAATATACATAATAGACCTAGCACCATCTAATGGTTCTATGTCGATCTCCCGAAAAGATGTGAGTGTAGGCTTTAGTTCACTTATAAACGCTTAAAATCAACAAATACTGCATACAAATTCGCCATTTTTCTTTGAAAGAATATTAAGTAGCAATTCTATGCGTGGTTTTCTTTACTTAAGTACTAATAGGTAGCTATCAAATTTCAACCTACCTACACAAAATAATTACACACAGAAGGTAGACTCAGCCTGATTTTGAATTTAGAAGAGTTCGTTGACATATGTAGGTTGTTGCCCGGCATGAGTACATAAGCGCGCGGCCTCTACCACAGACCTCGACAGTTTGACAATCTTATGTCATAGGCTAGGATTAATGTGGTCGAAAAGGCGTATTTCCTCGTTAGTGCGCATGCGTGAGTACATGACACGTTTTTAGCTCTTAGTGGGCAGCCTACTTTCTGTGTGTAATTATTTTGTGCTACCTATCCATTTTATATCGTTATTCCGAATTAAGACAAAAAAAATGCTATAAAAATAATGATGTAAGCATGCCAAGTTACTATTCCATGTCCTATAATTCCCACAGAAATTGACAAAGCCATCAATATCTGTAGGAATTTAGTTCCCCCATTTTTGGCCAAATTGCCCTATTGGGAACAAAAACGGCCGCAAATCAGTGTGGGGCAAACAAAGAACGAAGCCCGGATGGCTATCACACATTCCGATGTGCCGGGGCCTTTATGCCTCGGCAAATTGTTAAGGTACTGGGTAGGGCTGTCAGATTTTAAAAACGAAAATTCGTACACCATTGTACAAAGGTATACAAAACTGTCAAATTTCTTTAATCGACTCTCATCTTACTGTCAAACACATTGAGTCGAATATCGATTGAGGAAATTTGACAGGTTGTGGTAACTTGATGTGTGGCTGTCTGTATGTACGTTGGCGTCCAAGCAAATACGACCAAGTGATCTTCAAGAAAAAGGCTTATTTGTTAAGAGCCGGCAAAGCATTTGTGTTTGTTCTCCTCTATAATTAAAAAAAAAACCTTCTTACCTATATTAGCAAGTTGGCTCAGTCACTCAGAGGGCAATGGAGAGGGCTATGCTCGGAATCTCCTTGCGTGATCGTGTCAGAAATGATGAGATCCGCGGGAGATCTAAGGTCACGGACATAGCCCAAAGAATTGCGTGGCTGAAGTGGCAATGGGCAGGGCACAGGAGAACAGACGGCCGTTGGGGTGTAAAGGTCCTTGAGTGGAGGCCACGCGCAGGAGGCCGCAGTCGTGGCAGGCCTCCCACCAGGTGGACCGACGATCTTGTAAAGGTCGCGGGAGTCCATTGGATGCGGGTGGCACAGGACCGATCTGTGTGGAGAACTTTGGGGGAGGCCTATGTCCATCAGTGGACGTCTATTGGCTGAAATGATGATGATGTTGCCTGGTACGTCAAATGTCCCAAATCCAATCGAAAACCCTCAAGAGAAAACGGTTCCGAATCCTGTTCGCATTCATTTTTCGTCCGACGCCTCTTCCCATCAAATTTTCCCATCGCCTAAAGAGTGCATTGTCGAAGCGTAGCTATGCTAACGAGGTGCTTGTACCGAGTGGCGCTAAACGACCCGTGAAACGATATCGTCAGGATATAATTGGCACTTCGCCTGAACATGCTTTCCTTAATGTAGCCAAAAACGTCTTTTACTGTGTGCTATTTGTCACCGAATCACCGAAAAATTACTTAATTGCGTTTGCTGTTCCGCTGGTTGGTACATCGGTTAACTTACACCTTTTTAGACACCCTATGTAACTACTAGTTACTTGGTCTACTAGTTAACTTCGTCTGATTTCTTAAAAAAAATGTGAACATTTACAAAATTAACAAAGGAGAGGAGTCGGTTTTAGAATCTATATCTTCTACTTATCTTCTTCTACTCAAGTATACTTTTTATAAGGAGATAAATTTTATAGACATCGACAACCTTATATACTAACCGAAAAGGTGAAACACTAGCGCGATGCAAACAGCTCCCAACGCCATCTATTGGTAGACAGTGGAACGACTTTCCCGAAACAAACCAAGGAATACGTAAACCACTAGACCAACGGGACGCTGTCGTCGACTATGTATGAAAAATAAATTTTTTACTAAATTCAATAAATAAAATAAGTTATTAAATTGCAGAAGGTATGATACAATACATGAGTTTGTTATCTTATTTTCGTTTAACGTCCGTAAAGCCCAGACAGCAGACACACTGGAAAATCAATTGTTTTATGCCTTTTAAAAGGTTTTTGGGTCTTACGACGTTAATTAAAATATTTTGCAATTGCACAATCAATAACCGAATATTCGCAGGTTCGTTAACGAGCGTCCACAGCTGCCTGCCAAGTATCTTATTAGTGTTGAATTTAATGAATCGAACATAATGAACTAGCGATGGCACTTGAACGCGTCACTTCTGGAAATTGGAAATTATTTAGCTCCCGTACTCGGTTTTATTTTAAATATCCGTTTACTAATAAGTATACCATCAAATTGATATTTGTACTTATTTTCAAAATAAATAAAATCCCGAAGTTTAGTCCAGGTTGTCTGCTTTTTAAGAAAAATATCAATCCTATTACACCACCGCTAACCATACGACACAGTACAGAGAAAAAAACAGGATTTTCCTTCTTGAAGTGTTTTACTGAATCATACTATATTATCTATCTATACCTACATTTTACATTTATATTTATAAAGAGATAAATTCTATAGACATCTGCAAATCTAATATACAAATCGAAAACTCGAAACACTTGCGCCAAGCAATCGACACCCAGCACCATCTATTGGGTCATATTTCAACTAATATCAAAATTACCTCCCGAAACAAAGCAAGAGCGGGCCAATATATGTAGGTATGGTGAATACTCATAGACACAACCGCTTATTCGATTCCCATATTCTAAAACAAAACGAATATTCACATAACCGGTTAACACTTTCACATTTAAATACCAGTAAGTAAGGTACATTAACGTTACCCATTTACGAGTGCGTCGTATATTTCAATTTCGGCTCCCCACTCAGGCGGGGCTAACTTGCCCCGTGGGGCTATTCCAACATTCCAACAAAAACTAGGTCGACAAACAGACCCACTTACTTGTCTTGCGACAATTCGTGCTGGGCAAAAACGTAATGCGCAAGGTTCACCTTTGAAGTTGCTCTTACTGCTGTTTCTAGCTTAATATCTCGTAGGAATTAATTCATTGCAGTAGCATTAAGTTCCTGATATGATTCATTTTTGTAGCCTTCAGGTCATATGGCATGCACGTCTGCAGAGACGTTGACGACGATGTTTAAACTAACTATAGAAAGTTTTAATGATTCATGATCTATTCTAAATTCTGTAAGACAACTGTAGATACAGTTAGAAGCTGTGTGTGTGTGTTAGGTGTGTCGAGTGTGTGTAACAAATAAATGTGTTTTATCTTTATCTTTATGTCTGTTTTTTAATAAGGAAAAAAAACTATCTTCTATACTGTTTATAAAGAGGTTACTCTCACATTCCACGTCAGAGCTTATAGGTAAACCGAAAACACGAAACAGTTGCGCGATGTAATGTGCTACAGCGCCATCTATTGGTAGATAGTGGAACTACTTTCCCGAAACGAAGTGAGGGCGGGCCACTAGTTGTATAATAAATATGTGCATCAATCATATTATAACACTTAGATATACATAATCGTTGTCGACTTAAAAACTGATTTCGACATCATCCATACTTACGAATCAATTCATTCATTGTAATATGTCGCAGTTATATTATGAACATGACATTCTTGTGTCGCCCTATCCTATGCCCTTGAATAGCAAATATAGAGAGGCTTATTTTTAAACACGGTGTACCCATGAATTATTAATTTGTGTGTGTGTATAAACGTACGAGTCAATGCATAATAATAGTTCACACACGAGTACAATAATTTGAATCATCGTAGTTGATTTGTACCGCGCTGTAGACCTTTGTCGACCTTTTTCGTAGTCAGCTAACAGTTTTGTAGTCAGCTAACACTTTCGTAGTCAGCAAACACTTTCGTAGTCAGCAAACAGCTTTTGTAGTCAGCAAACACTTTCGTAGTCAGTTAACACTTTCGTAGTCAGCCAACAGTTTCGTCAGCTAGAACTATCGTAGTCACCTTAAATCACTACGTTCAGCTACTACCATTATCGTAGTCAGCTACCATTGTCGTAGTCACCTACACCGCCTGCTGTCAGATACTACCGTTATCGTAGTCAGCTACGACTTTCGTAAATGCTACGACTATCGTAGTAAGCTACTGAGGTCTTTGCTACGACCATCGTAGTAATTGCAACCGTCGTAGTTCAGTCTACCAATATTGTGGCTGAAAACAATACTGATGGATGATAGATGATGCGTCGAGTGGCAAACTATTGTTCTGCTTTCCGTCATGCCTTTCTTTTTGAGAACTAAGTTTAACATAGAGAGAGAAGGGAGATTTATTTGTCTTCAATTAACCAACTTCACTGAATAAGCTTTCCCGTTTCTAAAGGAAGTGGTTCTTAGTTTAAAATCTGCATACCTTACCAGTTAACCCGCTAGGCACAATTTGAATTCGTAATGCTATTTTTAGACGCAAATCAAATATTCATGTTCGGCCGAGCCCTTTCGTCGCGGTCGTGTCAGCCCAGCTAATGCACCGTGAAGTTTCTACTCGAATACGCTATATGACAATGTGAAAATAAATGTTTTTTGTTATAATCCACACAAAAAATACAAATTATTAATAAATTTTGACCTGACTCCGTACCTACTAAGTAGCTTTAAAACTTGTGTTACAGAAATCAGTTAACAGAGAAAACACAAATATAGTTCTAAAATACATACATATATAACACCAAGGCACTTCAATTGTGAAAAACGAATGTTTGTCCAGGGTGGGGATCGAATCCACGACCTATGGCGTATGACGCAGGGTCACAACCAAATGCGCCATCCGGCCAGTCCAACTACAAGTTTAAAACTATACTCTGATTCATAATCATGTAAAGTAAACTGACAGATGTCAATGTGTCATCCCCATACATTATCACTCAATTTGACACATGCAAAATGTCAAAATGCATAGAAACTTGTCATTTTCATCTGTCAGTTTACTTTACATGATTATGAATCAGAGTATAGGGTCGACGATAAAATACTACATTTTGCTTTCTACCACGATGGCATGTTCAAATTTCAAAATATCCATAGCTGTAAAACTACTAATGACAGCGCTCTGTTAGGATCTCTTTATCAAACGCTTTTAGCACCTTTTAGTATGGAATTACCAATTGAATTTTCATCGCCATTTATTCCAGAGTCCAGATTCAAAAAAATTGAGCTGCCCTGTTTAGCACATAGCCACTTACTAAATGACAGCGCTCTGTTGGAATCACTTTATCAAACGCTTCCAATATGGAGTTGTGTATCAATGGATTTTCCATTGCTATTTCTTCCAGACTGTTAAAAAACGTTGAGCAGCCCTCGTTTAACACATAGTCCCTTACTATTTGCTCTACTTTATAGGACAAAACCTCACCGTTTCAATACTAGGTTAGCCAACCCGGAACAAAAAAACTAGTGTTGCCAACTTTGCCGTTAGAATATAACAAAGTCAGGCTTTTATTAAGGTCTCATATCGACGGTGCGGTGTTTACGGGCCGTTGCCCCATAAAACTGTTTGTAGCCCAATTGGCTTGTGTACCCATGGCGTATCAGTGCCAGCTGTCCCCCCTTGGAGAACAAAAGTGGCACTAGAAATTTTATTACGGTTTTGTTGCCAACTCTAAGCCTAGTGTAGGCGGCCTTAAATGAAAATGATGTAGGTATGTACTTTCATCAGTTATACAGGGTGTTTAACTAAACATTTACAAACTTTTAACCACGTCTTCTACTAACCTTTCTGAAAAACATTGATTCTATGGCCTTTGGAAATTCGCTTAAAATAAATAAAAAAAATCAGACAAAGTAAGCCATGTAACCATCATTTTGTATGGGAGTTGAAAAAAATTTCAACGAATTTTCCGTCCGCTTGTGACCACGGCTGCTGCAACGTAGCCGAAGCATCAAGCAGTAAATGCATACAATTAAACGTCGCATTAATTCCCGTTTTAATATTTTAAAGAATTTTCAAAAGTCGTTCAACATATTTAGTTCAGGATTGTTAATGGAAGACGTGGTTAAATAAATGTATCTGTTGACAAATACACCCTATCTATAAATAGTATAGATGTACCAAAAGCAGTTAACGTATCAAATATCGAAAATCAGAACACAAGCCACGAAATAAATCAACTGATATACCAGCAAGTCCGTGTAGTACACGTAAATCGAAACACAATCCCTCCCCAATCGGGCCGTTAGGGCTGTCCGAATCGGGCCAGATCGCTCCGAATCGCGCGGGAATCGGGCCAGAGAGCTTTGTGCAGGGAGGAGCTTGCCAAGTTACACGTAGGTTAAGTTACAGTTTTGGGTCCCGCGGTATATTCTTTTGTATTCTTTTCTTTTCTCATCTATTTTATTTTATGTAGAACAGTGATTTATAGGTACCTATATCCAGGACCAGTAGAATGACATTGTACGGTGGCCTGCACATCAAGTTACTACAATCTGTCAAATTTCTTCAATCGAACCTCACTTTTATGTCAAACGTGTTTGGTTCAATATCAACTGAGGAAATTTGACAGATTGTAGTAACTTGATGTGCTGGCCACTGTACATTTCGAGCGCAGCTCCAATAGCATTGTAAACAGAAGGGGTTAGATAAGGATTCATACTATCTATACCATTAATAAAGACATAATTCCTAGACGCCATCGCGCCACCACAAGGCTTATAAGCAACGCGAAACGCTTGCGCGATGGAATCGACACCCAGCGCCATCTATTAACAACATTAGCAAACCTAAGTCCCGAAACGATATTTTAATCCCATTTCTCCGCGATTGGACTTCCGGAGTCCCCCGGAGAAACACAGCGGCGCTGCTTCACACCAGTTTTTTTTGTGTCAAACTGGCCCATTCATACTGAAGCGTAACGACTTACATTTTATGTTTTCAACGTTATTTTGAGTCATTATTTTTTACGAACAGTTTTTACTAAAATAAACGGACCGTAGAAGATTTGTAATAGCTTTATTATGAAATAGGTTTCCTGTATGTTCGGGAAAACCTATAAATTATCATAATACGAGTTAGACCGTCAGAAAAAACTAAACATCTTAAATATTCGCAATCACGTTCAAATGTGTCTTCTAAATTAACATATTTGTTTTGTCAGTGATGATGACGTACAGAACCGAAACGTGGCCGCTTACAATGGGCCGCTTTATTCATTGTCAGAGTGCAATGTGCCCAAATAAATATTTTTTCTTTCTTTCTTGCTTTCAATGGACTATAAGTACTCGAAATCTCCATGCGTGATCATGTCAGGAACGATGAGATCCGCAGGAGATCTAAGGTCGCTGACATAGCCCAAAGAATTGCGTGCCTTAAGTGGCAATGGGCAGGGCACATTGCGAGGAGAACAGACAGCCGTTAGGGCGGAAAAGTCCTTGAGTGGAAGCCGCGCACAGGAAGTTGCAGCCGTGATAGGCCCCCCACAAGATGGACTGATGATTTGATGAAGCTCGCGGGAAATCCCTAGATGCGGGCGGGACAGAACCGATCTGTGTGGAAAAATCGGGAGAGGCCTGTGTAAACGTCTCCTCATCAGCCTGTTGCAGTCCACTGGACATAGGCCTCTCCAAATGCTCGCCACTTTGATCGATCTTCGGCTACTCGCATCCATCTCCAGCCAGCCCTCTTGCGCAGATCGTCACTCCATCTGGCCTGAGGTCGTCCTACACTACGTTTATCAAGACGCGGTCTCCACTCCAGAACTCGTTTACCCCAACGGTTATGATGTTGGGCAAAGACACGTTATAACCGTGGGAGAGCCACGCTGCGGCAAGAATATGATACCACGGCCTCATAGAAGCCTCACCTGCGCTGTGGTTCGTCAAGAGAGTGAGGTTACCGGAGCTGAGGCCCGATTGGAAGGAAAGGGGGTTTCATGTTGACAGCGCACTTGGGACTCTGCTGGTGTTGCAGGTGTCTGTGGTCTGCTTCACGTAAAAAAAGTAAAATTGAGAAAATCTTTCAATGTTTCTACCAAGTAACTTGTTCTGGGAGGGGTCATTGATCGATGCACCTAATGGCGAGGAGGCAAAGCTACAGCTTTATGACTGCAATTAGTGCTTAAGTACTGACATCTGTGCCAGCCATGTGTTTCTCTAATTCTTATTCATTGCTGCAAGTTTTACGGGAGACATTAAAATTTAAAGACATGTTTTTTGGCTGCAAACCTGCGTTTGGTAGTTTTTTGGGTTGTCATAAGCTGACGAGGAAATGGACGCTACGATAATTAGCATAAAATTTTAAACTAATTATAAATGAATGTAGGTGTATTTTTTTTCGCTACCATTACATTAAACCGTTAAATACTTTTTCAACGCTCATTTAACATTTTTGATGAAATTATCGAGCTGTGAGATCTTAGGCTAAATGTAGTCCATGCAAGACATACTTCACAATCAAAGATTTTCACTTCACTTTTTTTTCATAATTAAGAAACATAAAAAAGTTTTGAATTTTATATTTTATTTTGAATATATATTGAATTTTATTTTACAACCGCTTGGTATTAGCGATAACCTTTGATAAACGCGCTCGCAGCAACATGTCTGTATCAAATTATGTGTTGTGGTAACATGTCTGACATGGTAAACCCCCGCAAATAAATTATTTGCGGGGGTTTACCTTTTTTCCATAATGCCAAAAAAGTGAATACCGCCAATTTAACTGTAACCCCTCGCTTACCTACGGCTGGATAAAAGTCGCGTTCGTATTTCATTTGACATTTGACATTTAATAAAAAAAACAATACCAACATTGAAAAACAAGCATAATTGGCCCGTAAAGCCGCACATTTGGTCGGGTGTCAGCGTTCATTAAAAACCTGTCACCCAGCGTTACGGCTCTCGCATGACACCGCGTCAGGAATGCCACGATGCTCACCGCGCTTTCATACTAAGAGCCGTCCCACACTGTGCGTTGCGACGTGACATCGCAAATGTTTTTCATCAAACACTAGACATTGAAGTCCAATTTAGAGATTTCATACATTCGTCCATACAAATCTCTAATTCGACTTCAACGTTGAGTGCACAAGAATTACACCTCAGGGCCCTTGGAACAAGCGATCAATAATAAATATGACAGACTGATGTTTAATCCATACTTCCATACTAATATTATAAATGCGAAAGTAACTCTGTCTGTCTGTCTGTCTGTTACTCTTTCATGCCAAAACTACTCAACTTATTTAAATGAAATTTGGTATACAGATAATCTAGACCCTGAGAAAGAACATAGGCTACTTTTTATTGCGAAAAGAGGGTTGTAAGGGGTTGAAATGGGGTAAATAAATACTTTTCCACGCGGACAAAGTCGCGGGCGGCCACTAGTAACCTATAAATGAAATGAGAATATAACTTTATGTATATGTGCACTTATTTTTTTATTGTTACCTACCTACCGTGATACCACAAATGTTACATAGTCTTTAATCCTAAAAGATTAATTTTTATAGTGATTAACGTTTAACGTTACATTGCGTTAAATTAATTAACCACCGCTTCAGCATGCAAGAGCCGACTCGACCGGATTGATACTGATGCAGCGCCTGCTCTGTGTTTCGCCGAGTGAGTGAGGGTATTGGAGCCCCAATCGAGAGGAAAGGGTATTAAAAGGCTGGCAGTCGAACTTTTAACACCACTGTGTAGCGCTTGTCTGTCGGCGTAGGCAAGCGCTTCCAAGGTGCGAGTTGCGGCGGTGATCCTTCTGTTCGACTGCCACCAAAAAAAATGGCGGCGTCGCACCGTGTGGTGAGTCTCTAACGCAAAGGCGACCCGACACGAGACAAAAACAAGAATATCTCGGGCTCTCGGCCTCTTCTTCCTAATCCCTGAAAATAGGTCATTGGGTGGAGTCCTATCGATTGCCGGCACTTGTACGTTTCGCGTAGGGTGACCAAATCTCCCGAATTTTGGGGGATGTCAAGTTATAAATACCTGTAAATCACAAAAAATACGTACACAAAACTCCTGTATTTTTTATAAATCAAAATGTTGATGGCCAACGTACCTATTAACTAAGGATTCGTGAAGGCAATGCTAAAATTTAAATTTTAGTATTGCCTTTAATGTAGGTGTGTGTTAAATACAAATGTACATAATCTATTAATGTACATATAAGGTGATATCGTTTTCTGTTACAAATTTAAAAAAAGCGGTTATAACTGAACGTAAAAATAACACCTCTAGGATTGTACATTTGATCGAGCTTTGCTCGAGCGAGGAAGTACCTAGAAAGGGGATATTTTGATGGAGTCTACCGCCACATAAAACATCAAGTACTTTAACTTTTAAACAGAGAATGCCTTATACTACTACGCTGGCTCAGCGACCCGAAGTGGATCTTGGCCTCCGACACGAGAATTCGCCACTCCGCTCTATTCTCAGCCACCTCTTGCCAATCCGGCTTTTGAAGGTGACCAAGATCCTTCTTGACCTGGCCCATCCTACGATATCTAGCTTATGTAGGATAAAGGTGGGATAGATGCAGTAATAGGATAAGTAGATGTCTCAGACAACATGTAGCGACCTGCTGCGAAAACTACACTCAGCCCTTAGTGTAGTCCTTAGCGTCGACTGGCGGGAGGGTGGGGATACGCTTGTATTTAAACGAAAGATTATGAGTGTAGTGTTCGCACAGGTCGCTACATGTTGTTTGAGGCATCTATCCTACTAAAGCATCTATCCCACCTTTACCTTATTCATTAACTAGCTTACCTAGTTAATTATTGACACTTACCGTCATATTTTGGACAATCCACACAATATATTTTTATAAATTGTAGCCTATGTGTTATTCTGATGTATAAGCTATGTTGTGGTAAAGTTTCATTCAAATCCATTCAGTAGTTTTTACGTGAAAGAGTAACAAACATCCATACATCCATACAAACTTTCGCCTTTATAATAGTAGTAGGATGTGGATTGTCTGACGCGTATATTAATGTATTTATTTTAACCAGTAAATCAAGTACTGTCTCCTGGTTACCCTAGTTTCGCAGGAACCCGCCGGAGCTCGGCTGCGCGACCTTCGCCCGCTTTTATTTATTTATTTCTGGATATTTTGTGACCACTCTGCAGTTGAAGGGTTGATAAACATGTTTGATGTTACTTTAGTAACGCTGTCGCGAAAGGGTTGGAATAGACACAATAGTAAGTAGGTACTTGAGATTTTTCGTGCATGATAAGCTTTGGCTGTGTGAATAAGTGTCTCGTAGCAATCTACCGTATGTTTATACCTCAGTTCTGTATAACAGTTTAAGTTCAGCAGTATTTCTCGATGGCTACGACTTAGGGACCTTCAAGAGATGAACGTAGTCCTTTTTAAAAGGCTGGCAATGAATAAGCGAGATCCAAATCTCGCAGATGTTCATAGGCGACGGCGATTACTTACGGGTGACCCGCTTGCTCGTTTGTCGCTTCTTGCATAAAAAAGTGCTTGTTTTATCTAGTGGCGAACCTCAATAGCCATTTTTTATGGGAAAGGGAGGCAATCGAGCTATGGGTAAGGGAGGGTATGAATGTAAATGGGAGGAGAAACGGAGGACGGGAAAAGAGATGGATGGATTGTGTGTGAATGACATCACTGAAAATGGTGTGGATGCTTCGACGCGTATGGCAGCGACAAATAGAAGAAGACAACAACTTGCATTGACCTCTGATAACTGGGAAATGGGTAAGAGGATGATGATGGGGGCAAACGAACTGGTGGGCTGCCTGATGGTGAGTGATCATCACTGCCCCTGTACATCTGCTACACTTGGTGTACAAATGCCGTGCGTTTTATTAAAAAAAAAAAAACAATATTTACTACCTATGCTTAATCTTTAATGGTAGCCCGGAGGTGAACAAAATTCTTAAGGAAACCTGCATCTTTCCTAACCGTGTAACCATGATTAAGTGGTTCTGGTTCCTCTGTTAAAGGGTTGCGAAGATCTACCAGACTGCTTAAATTCTGAATCATTATGTTTGGTGTACCTCAGACTTCAAAACGTCAGCTCTATACACAATCGAAAAACATAAAACGCTAAGAAGGAAGAGAGAGAATAAAACTTCAATAGTATGATAACAAATATTTTGTGTGAAAATCATTAAGTGATCAAAAACTTTGATGTGTAGTGGGAAACCGCTTAAGAAACCCAATTCCCATTCTCGCCCCAGCACTGTATCTAGCTTGATCGCTTAGCTTTGGTTTGGCAGGTATTATTTCAGCTGTTAGCTGTGTAAACCGGCCATTACTGGCGGACCGTTGGCAATCTATCTCTTGTGGTCACTTAACTCCGCCCAGAAGGCTATGACGTCATAACGCTTCGTTTTCAGGGTTATGACGTCACTTGCTTTGAATTAACTTGGGTAGGTAATTACATCAGCAGACAATAACGATTTAGGGGAATAGAGAAGGTGGCTACTTCTATCTAAAAGGCCAGTGACGTGTCAGCTACCTTACTTATCACGCAGTATTCATGGGCGATCATCAGGTGACCCGCTTGTTCATTTGTCGTTTCTAGTATAAAAAAATATTGACACACTTAGCCGAAAACACGATTTCTAAGGTTTAGCGCCGAAAACTCTGATAATTTATTTTAATATCTACATTTTGAAATTGGAAATAAATTGACCCCAATCACAGCTCTATTAATTTCAAAGGAGCCGGATAATATAAAATAGCGCTTCGTAGATCACCAACTTACTTTTGTATGGATTTAATGGGGTAGAATAATATCACATTAATGGGCCTAATTTCGTATAGATTTTTATGCTTTTAACTTAAGTGGTTAAGTTAAAACAAACGCCAGCTAACCCTATAAAACTTATTTCATACTCTTTATAATTGTAGCAAAATATTATAACGCAATTTATAGTCTTGCCTTTTGTCGTACCGACACTACACACACACATTTGGTTAGAAATGCCTCGTATCTTTTTCTCCTTTTATTACTACGACCTTCTGGAGCGTTCTGGAAACTTGCCAAGTCTGGAATAGTACAATTTACTATCAAACTGGAATCCTTTCAAGCTCCGCCGGCTAGCACGTATTTCATATCCAGGGTCCTTCGCTTATGAATCACTTGCTTGGCATACGGTGACGTCATACTGAGTCATGCTACGTCCGGTACTTACTTATTAGAAATTCTGTGGTCGAGCTTAATGCGGGGATCCATTTCGGTCTTTGCGATCAATTTGATGGGACTTTGGCTGTTTGAATCGAAATTGTTTTTTTTTTAGGTGGTCGGTCAGATAAGGTCAGAACTATAAAATCTATAGACAAGTCAAAATTAAGCAACCATATTACTGCCTACTGTTGTCCTTATGTCTTATGAATATTTAATAGTACTAGGTGGACAACTTGTTAAGTTTTCTGCCACCTCCGTGTCCAGTCTAAGCTAAACTATACACAATTTTAAATTACTTAAATACTACCACTTACATTACTACAATAAATTGATAAATTGAGACAACATCACATACATTGTCCTGGTCCCAAACGAAGGTTTTCCCTTGTACTATGGAAACCAGAAACAACGAAGGAACTACAAACACCCAGACCCAAGACAAATATCTGTTTCATCAACAAACATTTGTCATGATGCGGGAATCGAACCCGCGACCCTTGCGTCTCAACCGGCGCTCAAACCACTACGCCAAATGGTTATAATCTTTATCTTTTTTGTTTGAACATACTAGATAAATAAGTAATTGATGTTAAAAAAAAACAGCTTTACAGTATTTCTTTTCAAATCTTTATTTATATTTTACGTTCTTAGAATTCGTTCCTGACACATTAAAGAAGACATTTTAAGCATGGGATATTATGGATTTTAACGCTTCGACTGTAGTTTAACGTAAAATCCAACAGATTAGTGATTTAACTGACAGCTGTCAAGAACACAGTTTCAGGGCGGCTGGACTATTTTTGATCGTACATTCCTACATATGAGCCCAACACTAAGGCAGTTAAAAGCCGCATATCGCACACGTCTTAGTGTTCCCTTGCAGCCCTTTGTCCCGGCTAAGTGCAGCACAAAACGAAATCGTATTCCGGTTGCGTCGCTTAATGAGAGCGTCTTTTGTCAGTGACAAAGTGTGGTGCGCACTATGGATGGGGGTCTCTTCAAAGCGATTTATAGGTTAGACCGCTTTGTCGTTCGGGAGGAATATTTATTTCTTTACAAGAATTTTCCGATGGATTGATGAAAAGAAAATACTTTTTACGGAATAGAATTGTAAATCTTGGAACAGATCGAGTACGATGGGTACTCAATGGAAAATAAATTTCGCCATAGATAGATAATACGTTTATTAATTAATACTTACACAAAATATTAAAAGTAAAATGAGAGACAACGGTGAGATAAGACAATTATAGTCGCTTTATTGTAAGTACTAGACATACTCTAAGCATACGCTTCCCAGCGATCACTTTGAATACAACCGGAGAGATACTTCAAGATGAATGAATCATCATCATCAGCCTGTTGGACATAGGCCTCTCCTAATATTCGTCCGATCGATTTTTCGCTACTCTCATCCAATCCTTGCCAGCCATCTTGCGCAGATCGTCACTCCACCTGGCCTGAGGGCGTCCTACATTGCATTTACCAAGACGTGGTCTCCTCTCCAGAATTCAGTTACCTATACAGGGCTATTTTTTAAACACCAGCATCCTTCAAAACCACCTGGGCTACTGGCCATTCTGAACAACATTTGTTCTATGACTTTTATAAATTCGCGAGTCGCGTGACCGATTTTGTATGAAAACTTGAATTTTTAAGTTTTCATACAAAATCGGTCACGTGACTGGTCATTTAGTATGGGGGAGTCGAAAAACTTTTCAACGAATTTCGAAAAATCGTAGAAATAAAATATGTTGTTCAGGATGATTAGTAGAAAGGGTGGTTTGAATGATGCCGGTGTTTAAAAAATAACCCCGTATAAAATAGACATTTCATATCTCGTTGCTGGAATAATCCCATGTAATTCAATGGCTCCTTAATGATAAAATATGTGAGCATGTTTTATTGCACTTGTGAGATGAATTAAAATTGATATAAGATAAGCTCTATAACTACAATAGATATAAAATCATATTATGTCACGCAATATCGCACATCCTGGGTCGTGAAAAACATTACAATTGACCTTAGTTATCTATGCAATTGTGACAATACAAGCATTTTATTGTTGATATCTTATGCAAAGACCTACATAATACTAGGTTTGCCTACGTTTCAAACGATACCTAATATTCTTAGTTGATTATTTATTCAATAGTGCAATTGCACTCACAACTAACTTCATCACAATCACTGGGACCTTTAATCATATTTAAACTCTTACAGGTCAGCGTCAGCGGCTCATTCGCATAAGAGCGTTACTTACTTATTTGGCATTTTCCGAATTTAAAACCAATCACTTTGAATTAGAATCAAAATAAAATGTAGGGACGGCACTTCCGGAATTCAAAATAAATAATACCTACTTAGGTATAGGTAGGTACCTTTCACTGGTCTTACCAAGGACGCACACACGCGTTTTCAATATTTTTTTCCAAACGTAAAAAAACGTACATGTGTGTGTACGTTAGTGAATGTATTTTATATTGAATCCATGCATGAAACGCATGTGTGCGGCGTCGCTTAATAGTGTTACCAAAATTCGACTGACCAAACCTCAGTAGCCCGATATGGTTCATGTCCTCGAAAATCAGTGGTGTAGGAAACCCGGGAAAGAAAACTTTGTTATTGATCCCTGGGTAAGTTGGCAATATAAGCTATTTATTTACTTAACTTTAAATAAGACTCGCTTGGAAAACAAAACGTTGAGAGTGGAAGCTGCGGGCTATCTTATAAATTTTTCCGATTTAATTTTTTTTTTTTTATACTAGAGGCGGCAAACGAGCAAGCAGGTCACCTGCTGGTAAGTAATCACCGCCGCCCATGAACATCTGCGAGATCAGAGAGGTCGCTGATGCGTTGCCGGCCTTTTAAGAAGGAGTACGCTCGTTTCTTGAAGGTCCCTAAGTCATAGCCACCAGGAAATACTGCCGCAGCTAAACTATTCCACAAGACTGAGGTTCGCGGGAGAAAATTCCTCGAAAAACGCACAGTGCTAGATCGCCAACCATCAAGATGATGAGGATGGAATGACAGCCGCTTGCGTGTGGGATGTAAGATTCAGCCGCAGGAAGTAGATCAAACAATTCCTCGGAGCATTCCCCATGATAGATGCGGTAAAGAATACATAGCGAAGCTATATCTCGCCGCAGAGCCAGTGGATCAAGCTGACTGGAGAGACTCAGGTCAGCGACAATTCGAGCAGCCCTACGTTGTATACGGTCAAAAGGAAGAAGTTGGTACTGAGGTGCTCCAGCCCAGAGATGGGGGCAGTATTCCATGTGGGGCCGAACTTGTGCCTTATATATATAAATGTTTTTATTGTTTATTATTGAGAGCTTGGAAACATAATTGGGATATTCCATAATTTATTAATAACATATGCGTCGTATCGCGGAATGAAATCAAATACCCGAGGGCTTCATAACTCTTGAGATAAATGTAGATCATAATGAAATATACGTTCAAAAGTTGGTTGAAAGATTTATAATATGTATTTAAAATAATAAGGTTTAAATAATTTCTGTACATAACTAACCTTTATAATATATCTATCACTGTTTTAAGCAATGAAGCATCAATATGAAAAATGAAGTCAGATTTATACACGCCGGGAGCACACCTAGGTACATAAATTGACAGACCACAATCACCGGCCAAAATCCCAGCCATTCATTATCCAGTGCATGTGCACCCGATAGCACGCTTAACAAATGACAGTGACGGGGCATAATCGAGAGACCAGAGACCACAATGAAACCGCCCCGTAGCGAGAATGTACCTGTCGAATCTAAACAAAAGAGACAGCACTCGTGAAAGGGTCGGGAATAAAGATTCGGTCGTGAATTCGTTTCGAGTTGTGACGTCACTCGCGTACGGTTGGCATAGACGCATAGTACTCTCCCTGGCGCTCGGCCATCTCAGCTGTCCCCATACGTCCACTCAGGATTATTATTACACGTATTATTTATAAAATTGTGTTTTGTTTTGAATCATAATCGCTAGAATACACGTGACTGCTAGCATTGGAAGCCACCGGGCCTGAAATGGCCAGTTATACTGATGTAATACGGTGACCCAATTATAAATGATATCATTATGATTATTTACGATAGATAGATGAGTTTTGTTACTTTATAAACTGTCGTGCTTCTACAATCACTTGAGATTAACGAGATCTTCGCGTATCCATCACGCAGGATCAAGTCCGTACAAAAATGGTATAATTTTATAGTTACCCAGCAGGACTACGATCAGAAGACATCGCAGGGGCAACTATATTTCTATGAAAAAATTACAAAAACACTAACAATTGTAAAGGATGTATCCTACGTTTGACGAGTGTCAAAATAATCATAGGGAAGAACAGAAGAACTACAAAAATCTAGACACTGAACGAACACGTGGTCATCACTTGAATTTGTCCAGACTGGGTATCGAACCCACGACCTTTGGCGCATTGGGCAGGGTCACCACCCAATGCGCCATCGGACGAGTAGAGCACATTATTTATTAAAAGACCAGCAGCTTGTATATAACTCTATCGGTGATGCGGGTATCCCCGGGCTGCGGCAATCACTTTCAGGTGATTCGTCTGCTCGCTTGCCCTATCAGATAAAATGATACAATTTATTGACGACCCGTTTAGCGCAATGGTTTAAGCGCCGGTTGAGACGTAAGGGTCGCGGGTTCGAGTCCCGCACCAACACAAATGTTTGTTGATGAAACAGATATTTGTGTTGGGTCTGGGTGTTTTTAGTACCTTCGTTGTTTTTGGTTTCCATAGCACAAGGGACAACCTTAGTTTGGGGCCAGGACAATGTATGTGATGTTGTCTCAATTTATTTATTATTTAATTTATTCTCACGCCTACTTTTTACGTTCTCAATCCCAACAAGAGCTTTCGACCTCATTGTGGGATTATTTGTAGATTAGGTCTGTCTACATAGTTTTCTACTTCATTAATTTAGGTCATTGGCAGTCTGAATTGTTTCAAAATGAGAATAAGGGAAGCCGCAAAAGGTATAGAAATATTATTGTTTAGAAGCTGAATAAAAATATTCTTGGGTACCATGAAAACTTGTGCAAAATTCATATTATGTGCATGTTTAGAGTCGAACCACGTTCTTATCCATTAAGGGGCTATACGAATTAAACTAGCGCCGCCAACGTATTCACACTGATTGTGGCGAAAATATTATATTTTAGAAGAAAATAAAACATTACAGACTTAAATCCAAGTAAACTGGATTTTTCAAAATACAATACAATATTTCTAACAGGCGACAAGTACCAATAATGTTAATTATTGCTAAAAACGGCCGCTTTTAGCAATAATTGACATTATTGTTACCTGTCGCGTGTTTTATATATTGTATTGCATCTTGAAAATTTCAATTTAAGTACTTTTATCTAAGTCTGTAATGTTTTGCTTTCTTCAAAAATATCATATTTTCGCCACAATCAGAGTGAATACGTTGGCGGCGCTAGTTTCATTCGTATAGCCCCTTAAGCTACCCATCGCTCTACAAAGCTATGGATTTTTAACCTGTTGGTGGATGGTGTTGGTACCAATATTATTTATATTTGTCATACTGGTCGAAGTAGCAATTTCCATGCCTCCAGGGAGCCTATTTTCGTGCATCTAACATTGAATTTCTAATTTGACTTCAATGTCGAGCGTACCAGAATAAACCCCCTTCCGGTCTCCACAGGTGAAGCATGGAACTATCGCCCAGACAATTTCACGTAATAAAAACAGCAATCCGCCTAACGTGATCCAATTTCGTAATTTGCATCTGAGATGAAGGATTTTCCAAATGGACGGACAAACGAGCCAAGATAGTGCTGACACTTGAGTGACATGACAATTTTAAGTTACCTACTGTATCTTCGATATCTATACTATTTATAAAGAGATAACTTCTATGGACAACGACAAGGCTTATAGGTAAACCGAAAACACGAAACGCTTGCGCGATGTAATTGGACACAGCGCCATCTATCGGTTCATTTCTGAATTACGGTGAGGTGAGGGCGGGCCACTAGTTGTTTTATAAATGTCGTAAAAATTCTTTGTACTTTCTAGACACACAAAAATACTTGACTTGTTTCTGATTGTTTAGAAAGCAGTTAATTGAGTAGTTAGTTCGAGGATTGTCGACTATCTTCGACCGTGTCTTTATTAATTGTCTACGTTTAATTTAAATTGTAGCCGTTTTAATCTTCCTGATAATAGACAACTCAAGTAAAGTCCCTTCAGCCTTAAAGCCTTTTCAAGCAATGGTTTTGGGTATAGACAGCCACGTGGCCACACATCAGATTACCACTACCTGTCACATTTCCGCAATTGATATTCAACCTTATGTGTTAGACAGTCGATTGAAGAGATGTGTCAGTTTTTTTATATTTTGATGTGTGTCCCTACAGAGAGGTACTTTCGTCTATAGGCCACTTACTTAGTGTTAACTAAACTTGTATGATGTCTGATATTCAAATATTTATTAAACGTTTGAGTGATATGAGTCAAACTGGCCGAGTAACAAAATACTAAGTCACGTCACTAGCCCAAGTTGAGTTTCCGTATGCATCGTCTGCCAGTGTTTACCTTCGGTCTAATGGAATGCTAATTCTAATTATACTAGTCACACCCACTGGCTTTTTTTGCCAAAAGACCAAGTTGATTAACCTCTTTGATGATCTCACTTTTGATAGGCACTTAGTGAAGCTGTGAATGAATTAGCACATACGTTTTAAAAAGAGGTAGGTATAATACTTTTGAGACGTCAAGTAATAATAAGCCAAAACTAGGAAGAAAGTCTGCGTTCAAAACATTACTGCTGCTGGCTTAGAACTCTATTTAATTATTTCTTGCTTGTTTCCAAACGTAGGTTTTCCTTTGTACCTACTATGGAAACCAAGGATCAATAGAGGTCAAACAAAATCCAACACAAATATTCATTTCATAATGATCCTCTCAGAGTGATTTTCCCGGTTGCGCCCACAGCAGCTTTGGAGCTCGTGGTATGCTTAATCCACGATGTTGAATTTAGGGAGTCTGGTAAATTCAATGGATCAACTGCCTCTGACCTGATTTCGGTGTCTCTGATTTCAAAATTGTATTATCTACTTAACATAATTTATGTTGCCCAAGTGCAATTCTAAATCATTTACTCTCCATTGAATATTTCCTATTCTTTTCAACTACTTCCGTAGGCTAAATTCTACCCTATTTATTGAACACCCTAAGTTGTGTTTTATATTTATCTAGGACTTTGAACCCAACTATTCTGAACTAGAAAAGATTTGGCGCCAATGTAAGGCGCCAATTAAAAAAATCTATTCTAATGCTTTCAATTTACATACCAGCAGTGTGTTTTAAATGAAATAATTTAACGCAATGGGGACTCGCCTGTGAAAAATCTGCTAGATTAGGCACTTACTATTTTTCTCTTAGGCACTACTATTTTTCTGCCATTAATACACGCACTTGATAATGGCCCATTATCAAGCGTATAAAGAGACACGTTAAGATCAAACAAGATGATTGGTTAATTTGTATTTTAATACTTATGTCTAAATCTACGCAAGCTATGAAGCATTTTTTGCCCAACTACCACAATGTCACAAGACGGAACTCTTTAATGCTTGTGTTTTGTCTGTCAGTGGTAGGTACAGAACTGAAACGCCACAATGAGCCGCTTAAGAAGACTCAAGGACTCACTCAGAGGAAAATGGAGCTCTCTCCATTTCCCTCTATAGCATATAGGGATATGCTGGAACCTCCTCTTTTCTAATGGGATATCCCCTAGAGTTGCGTGGCTCAAGTGGCAATGGGCACATAGCTAGCACATAGCGAGAAGAACAGGCGGCAGTTGGGGTGGAAAGGTCCTCGAGTGGAGACCGCGTGCAGGAAGTCGCAACCGTGGCAGGCCCCCCTTCAAAGTGTGCGACGATTTGGTGAAGGTCGCAAGAATTCTTTCCTGTAGAAAATTGGCTGAGGCCTGGGTCCAGCAGTGGACGTCTATTGGCCGAAATGATGATGATGAATGATGATCTCAAAATGTCAATTTGACGAACAAAAAATCCGGTGCTGTTGAAGTTGGACCACAGTCTAACAGTGCGCCATCTAGCGAATATTTCATTAATACGCAGCCCTCATTTTCGAGACATTGACGGATTTCTTGTAAAACTTCCAGGGAAGTCAGCATTTTTATACGCAAAGAACTGTAACTAGGGCGCAAATATTTCATATTTCTTATTTACGACATGCGTTGTGACGGATCTGCGCAGTTATTTATTTTTAATTTACACTTCATCTTGAAGATTAATGACCTAGATAAATCGAAAGTAAATAGGTCTATTTAAATGTAGCGTGACTCATGAGACCTTCGCAGATATTTGTAAATGAACATTTTCTGCAAGTAAATATATTAATAAAATTGCACACATTCTCGTAGCTTTCTCAGTGAGGTTCAGTATCAAAACTGCCAAGTAATTCTTGAAGCAAGCGGCTAGTCACATTATCGAATGTTTCAAAGTATAACGCGTGTGAAAAATTCGCTAGATGGGTGGATATGTATACGGACTATTGTTATTGTAGTCCATCTACACGGTGATTGGTTGCTTTTGATTTGAGGTGTCAAAATGTCACTAAACAACCAATGACGTTGAAGTTGGACCACAATCTAAGAGTACACCATCTAGCGGGTTTTTCACACTCGATAGACCCCATTGATTCAAACTGACGCTCAGATGTCGTTCTCGAAAACTATTATCATCTGCACTATCTAGTTATTCCCTTGGAATCTAGTCAATCCGAAAATTATTATCTCTAAGGAGCCATATTTTCTGCTACAGAAATTGGTGGAAACAAGTTTATTTTAGAAGAAAATCTTTATATCCTTTCAAGGTCTCTCGGAGTGGAACTTGGCCGCTGTCCCATGGGTGTAAAAAGGGGATACGCAATGATGTCACCTGCGGCTATCCAATAAACATAATCACTAGTATTTTAAGTGGGATATAATCGGCTTGAAACGATTCATAAACAGTCCGCGAGTTATAAACATGAAGATGAACTGGATTGAGCATTTCCGATTTATAAATAGCAACTATGAACTTGTCGACTGCCACGTAAATATACCTACACGCGGCGTCAAAAAAATCGAAACACCGCGAAGTTTTCATAAAAACCTAAAAATATTAAGTGCTTTGATTTTAATGCAGATAGATGTATTTTTTTTAATGTGGAGGGAAATGTAAGCGAAGTAATAGGTATTAGTGAAGAAAAATGCGACGAAGGTTATAGGGCAGACGCTTGTAATTACTAGACTTCCCAAATCCTGAATCACGATCTCATCATACCCCGCACTTATTCGGAAATTACATGCTAAGATGAAAGAAAAACGAGTCAATTCCTTAAAAAAGTGTAAATTTAAGTGAGTTTCACACCCTTAATTTTTCTTTTTCCTGCTCATTTAAAATCCACATCTATTAACATTAAATGCATCACAAAAGACCTAATAGATAACTTTTATATTTGTTAGCTTCTGAAGCACGTTTGTATTAAAATTTTCGCGGTGTTTCGATACTTTTGACGCAGAGATTAACACGTTGACATCTAGTCAATAAATTTAGTTCAATGTTTTTGAGATCGGCCTCAGAGGTGAAGAGATTCAGGGTGATGATGGTGTTACGATGATCTGGAAGGTCGTCGTTATTGCTTTGATACACCTGATTCGTAATCTCACAGATATTTTTCGTGCTATAGCGGTCGTCTATTGGCATTGATTTAAGGGGTTGATAACCTGTTTTTTTTTCAGCATTCCATCCACAAAATTAGATCTTAAATTCCACTCATGTGATTGCAACTGAAATTTCGATACAATACGATAGGGAGTGGTTGGAATGCTAAAAAAAGCAATGATCATACAGTGTAGTACCTACAGACAGCCACACATCAGGTTACAACAGTATGTCAAACCTCTAATTGATATTCAATTCAACCTAATGTGTTTGACAGTAAGAGAAGAGTCGATTGAAGAAATTTGACAGTTTTGTATACTTTGATGTGTGGCTTTACAGGTCGTCTCAGGACTATGGTATATAAGGTAAAGTAAAGCTAAAGCTAGTGAGGCTTAAGCTATAATTTTTATCCATTTTTCGAATAGCTATAACAAAAATACAAACATTGTGGCCATCTTTTCGCATCCCTAAGCGTGCGGTACGGACGGCGTCGTATTGATCCGGTGTCAGTCACCGTATTCAATGCCGCTCTAACTGCGAACTCTGGGACATTTTGCCCGTTTTTAGCAACAATGGAAGCGTTTATTAATTCATGGCCCGCTTTTATACGGAACTTTTCGCACGTGGCCCAGTTTTGCGGAATTTTCGGAAAATGTTTATAGGTAGAAACTCAGTCATGCAAGCGGTTGGGGAAACTAATTAACCGCCCCTAAGCGTGAATTTGGGACTACAAATTGAAATTTTATCAATGTCGTACTCGGTAAGCGTTTGGACGGCCTCCGGATAGATGGAGTGACGATCTGCGAAATGCTGTTAGTATAGATATACTGTATGCATCTTGTCGAAGACAGGGTGAAATGGCGAACATTGGGAGGCCTATGTCCAGCAGCGGACTGAGACAGGCTCATGATGATATCGTAATCCAGCCTGCTGGCAGGTGGATACCATAACTACAAGATACCATTTGTAACACCATGTATCAATGTGTATTTTAGCAAATAAATAAATGTTTTATGTTTTATGTAACGGCTGACTGGCCCGATGGCGCATATGGTAGTGACCCTGCCTCATACGCCAAAGGTCGTGGATTCGATCCTCACATTGGAGAAACATTCGTGTGATGAACACTTGTGTTTGTTCAGTGTCTGGGTGTTATATATGTATTTAAGTAGTATATTTGTGATCCTCTGTTGTCTGATATCTGTAAGGTACCTAACACATGTGCTTAAGCTACTTAGTACGGAGTCAGATCAATGTATGAGATGTTGTGAGAATTTATTTATTATTTATATATCTTCCACCATCTAGAGGATATTACTTCTAAGATGTATTTCTGAGCATTCAAAAACGTAGCAGAAACATTACGAGCAAACTCAATCTCTAAGTGAATACCCAACTTGAAATAAAGACATCTTAAAACTGAACAAGCTGGGATAGCAGAGAAGGGTATAAGGCTTGAGAGGGCAACCGCCTCCCCGCAGTGAACTTTTACGATATCCCCAGACGAGCACATATAAAACACAGCCATGGCCTGAACTGTGCACCCTTGTGTTGTCCCTGAGTAGTTCACTTGTGGTTCAGTTCTTAGCACTCACTTTTTCTTGTCCCGTGTTGAAATAACGTTAGAAAAATCGTTATTAGTTAAATCGACATTAATCGCTTTTCTAGAATAAGAAGGCATTTTTATCACAATAAAATTAACTGAAAAATCAAACCTTGAAAAAAGTCACATTTGTAGAAAAAAAGTTGCGGTCAACTAGGTTCAGCTTTACATTTAGATTAGACTTTAAAGTCGTCATTAAATTTAAAGTCGTCAGTTTTGCCTTAAAGATCGCAATAAAAGTAATTAAGTACTACCATACAATGTACTTGTTAGTTTTTGCTGCGTTTTGACCGGATCATATCATATAACATCACTTTTATGTATAAAACTTTCGCCTAACTAATTTGAGAGGAAAAAGAACAACTCTTTTCTGTTAAGTGAACTGTTTTGCTTCAATCCAGATAAGTGCTGTAAAGACCGGTCAGCTTATCTTGTCTTAAAATATTTTTTTACGATACCACATAAAGTGAGGGTCACCCTGGTAAGTAAGATTTTCTACTTAGTCTTTAGGTGAAATGACCTCAACGTGACTTACATATAGTTGATGACCTTTAACGGTTTATTAAGAAGTATCAAGTCATTAGGTATAACTTTCGATCCCGCAAAATTGCGAAGTCCCTACTTCATTATGAAGATATTGTTATGTATAGCACTTACGTACTAGCATCCATATGACTATGACTGCTAGATGACTAGCAAAATACCGAACCATTATTAACATTAACAATAGTGTGAGTAGGTAGGTACCTATAGTTATACGCATAAAGGGTTATTAATTAAACTGTTGCTAAATTTTGTCTGACCTTCGTTCCTACAAGATCAGGGTTAGGTATGTCACAGGAATTTTATTTTAAGCAACGCCTGCGCTGTGTTACATCGAGTAAGCGACGGTACCGAAGGCTTTATCCAGGGGGAGAGGCATCCCTGGTGTCGTGGATGTACATCGGTGATCCATCTGCTTGCCTCCCAGCTCTTATCATCATCCTGTCAGTCCACTGCTAGGCCTTTCCAAAAGCTCGCCACTGATCGATCTTCGGCTCCAGCCAGCCCTCTTAAGCAGATCGTCACTCCATCTGGCCTGAGGTCGTCACACACTACGTTTACCAAGACGTGGTCTCCACTCCAGAACTCGTTTACCCCAACAGTTGTCAGTCTGCGGCATATATGGCCAGCCCATTGCCACTTCAGCTTACTAATCCGGTGAGCTATGTCGACAACTTTGGTTCTCTGCCGGATCACCTCGTTCCGGATCCCAGCTCTAACATAAAATAAATACTTTCGCCAACTTTGGATACTTAGATAAGTACCTCAGTTTCCATCATCATCTCAGCGTATTCATTCCAGGAAGCAGCCAAAGCGCTCGCTTCTAAACCCATATTATGAACCCGTAATATGGTACAAGATTTTAAAAATTTGGTGTTTAATTACAATGAAGCGATTGCCGTCTGACATTCACAATCCAGAAACAAGAACCAAACCAGCTGAATCATGGCTACACGTTTCAGAAGCTATCCTATATGAAGTTCAGCTATAAGATTTCTTCACGATTTTTCCTGACCGCCCATCTTATGGTAGAAATAAGTATATATTAAATCAAATCTATAAATCTACTTACTTATTGTTGAAATGTCCAGAGGTGCATGTTCGGATTCAAACCATGACCTGCTGCATAGAAGACCTGTTTCAATCCGCTGAGCTACCATCGCATTTACTTATAATCCCCAAACAAGGCCGCAATAATAGTATAGGACAATAAAATAGACAGGCCATCAGCGTCCACAAACGGCCCCTAACTTACGTGTTTCAAACCCAAAACTATGCTAACCCGTTCCATGTGACTGGACTATATTTAACTCTCTATATTTAAACCGTGTCACATATGCGACATCGCCAGCAAGATCATTAGTGCCGGACGAAAATACACCTTACTCCGCGGTCTCAGCGACCACTTTGCGGGGTGGCTAAATGAACTTTCAGCGGCGTCGAATCGGATTAGCACTTACGTACAATCGGCAATTTGTAATAACCGTGTAAACGCGGTGAGGTGCAAACATCTGGGAATCTTTTGTTGATTTGCAAAGATGGACTTTATTGCCATTAACCTTAGGTACCTACATAAGTATGACTGACCGCCGCAGACCGCTTTATTGTATGTACTGTTTACTGCTGTTGTTTCATGTAGTCAATAAAGAACTATCTATCTGACTCTCAACCCAGTAACAAATTTTTCTCACGCTACTATTTTACTATTTTCTTCAAAATTTGCTAAATAAGTATTTCTTGCAGGGCCGGATCTACCCATGGGCTGCTTGGGCTGCCCAGGGCCCCGGGGTTACAAGGGGCCCCCCAAATCCCATTAAAATCCCTAAACGCTAAAGATCCCGCTACACAGCAATAAGGTCGCCCTTTGTACAATTAATACTTGCGTAGGTTTAAATATTTATGTATCATTATAGAATCAGTTCTTTGACATGGTTATTAGTTGAATACTAAGATAGGCCCCCAAGTAGTTTCAGCCCAGGGCCCACAAATTTACGATCCAGCCCTGATTTCTTGTTGTCTTGTAATTCTTTCAGAGCAACGTTTCAACTGGCCGGCTACTAACATAAGCTCCTGTTTATCCCGGGCAACCATCTTAGGTATCCCCGCAGGAAATCGGAAAAGCGTAGACCGAAGGAATTTGTAGAAGCAGTAAACAAAATACTCTTCTTATGTCCACTTACTTATACTTATCTATTTGAAGAGACTACTATTTGGGGTTATTGACCCCTGAACTAGATTTGTATGAAAATGAATTTCATTTTCATACAAATCTAGTTCAGGGCGGTAATATTCTGATTCCACAAAGAAATACAAGAAATGGATTCCAACAATAATGACCAGACTCCCCGAATCTTGAATCATGGTCTAAGAGACAGCTAACTGACAATTACACGCTAAGATGTTGTTTTTTTTCGTCCTTACCTATCCAAGCATGTTTTCTACAAGTCAAAGATATAAAAACTTATTAGGTATTTTCAGGACACTGCGCAGTGAAATTGGAATCCGAATCCCTACTTCAAAACTGTTCTAAGCGAATCTTCATTTCCCGTACAAATCTAGTTCAGACGGGCGGTAATATTCTGAGTCCACAAAGAGATGAGGAAATGGGTCCGGGCGCCGGTTTCGCCGGGGTAAAAGCTAACGGCCGCCAACCCGCACTATTGGCGGTTTTAGTCCAATGGGGACAAAGTATCGCGAGTGAAAAATCCACTAGATGGCGTTCTATGGAAATGATGTCCATCGGTCCGTCTACACAGTGATTGGTTATCTCAATATGTCATTAAACAATCAATGACGTTGAACTTGGACCTCAGTCTAACAAAACGTCCATCTAGCGGATTTGTCACACACGATAGCCCTAATTGCTTTGGTATACACACCACGCTAATTACCATCGAAACCCTAAAGTAATAGAGTTTCTTTTTGGGGTTTAGTACCTAAGGGTTAAAAAGGAAAGGTCCCTGTTACAAAATTAAATGTCCTCTGTTTATCTGTTGGTCTGCCTGTGTGCTATCAGATTACCTATATTACCGTCCGTTGGTCTGCAGCCTAGCTCAGAGACTTTTTGTACTGAAAGCTGTAATTTAGCATGCCATACAGAATTGTTATGCAGACAAAGTGGAACAAAGGCGAACTGTCGAAGTCAGTCACTTACCTATGGTCAAATGGACAAACTTATTTGTTTACTTTTTTCGTTTAAATTTACCCACGGCGTCGTTATAAAAAATATACTAATATTCCCACCCTCTCGGGCTTTAAGCTGGACCCGCTCTTGACTGGACAAGTTAACTGTTACCCCCTGAGGCGTGTTCTCCAAACTGTTGAGACACAGTACGCTTACATTGGTAAATGATGGCCAAACTTCCGCCAATATCTGTATTCGCCAGAGGAAGCCATTGTGTCGCCCACAAAGAGGAGCGTTGTCCCTTTTGTTCGCAACCCGTGCGAGTGGCAGTGGGATGCATGACATGCGCTCGCCAATTGCAGGCTAATTTACTTTGTGATTGTTGCCTTTGTTAGAGTGCATACTGAGTTACTGTAAATATAGAGAAAGCTCAACTCCATGTATGTTGTGTGTAATGAATATTATCAGACGGTTATCATTATTAACACTATCGATCATAGATACAGCGTGACGCGTTAAAAGTGTCACGCTGAAGCCGCCAATGAAGACCCCATTCGCAAATTAGTGTAATAGGGTCGAATTTTTTTATTTTAGTTTCATGTTTCTGTTGTTATTTACTCCAATATTTTTTTTTATTCTATTCTAAAATTGAATAATAAGTGTAGGTAGGTACTAATTTTGTTTTTCACCTCGACATATTCAACATTTAGAACAAGTATCTATTGTAAGACTACTGTTGGGATCACTTTTTGAAACGCTTTCAGTAGTGGTATTTCATTTATACACGTACGCCATCTAACGGATTTTCCACACGTGGTAGCCCCCGTTAATCACGTTTCTTTTCATCGTGGGCGAAATACCTACAAACTATATCGTACATCGCAAACATTTCACAAGTTTATCGATACTTGGGAAACACTAGATCGTTTACAATTAGGCAAATATTATGCCTTATTTCGCATTCGGTCTGTCGTTCACATGAAGCGTAAACAAACGCCACTCGAGCTTGCCAAAACAATGCCTTCATATAAGCTAGTGATGTGCCTTATTTATGTCGATATTTTTGTAACACTTATATTAATTATTTATTTATTTAAAACTTTAAATGCACAAAACTTCGTACAATAGGCGAACTTAATGCCAAGAGGCATTCTTCTATACTTACTACCGGAACGATAATATTATAGTATGGTATACTTAGTATCTACTTCGCTTTCCATTAAGTTGTATGGCAACCCCTGAAAATTCAAAATACGCAGATTGTAGGTATAAATAGGTAGGTACGCTATGCACGCATCTAATGAAATCCCAAAACTATCGGATCGTAAAACCTTACCGCTGCTTTTACCTACTCTCGAAATGGTATCCTCGCTAAACTCACCGCCATCCATTGGCATTCATCGTAAAACCGCATAAAATAATATCGACATCAGCATCGGAAGTCCCTAACTGCACCCATAAATGTAACACGACTTTCAGAAAGGAAATTCTGCCGAAAATTTATAAGCCATTTGGCGAATGGCGCCCGCGCTCAATAAAGATTAATTTACTGTCCAAATCAGCGTTTCAATCTAACCAGTTTCATTTTCGGAGTGTCCGTTCAGATTGCGATGACTTTTTTTAATTTGGGTCAGAGCAAAGCTAAGTGGCATCCTAATTATTATGTCAGTCAATGGGACTACCAGTAATTGTTTTTTCGCAGTCATTAACCTCTCCTGTATGTTCAGTAGATACACAAAATAATTACACACAGAAGTTAGACTTTGACCTGATTTTGAATTTAGAAGAGTTCGTTGACATATTTATGCTAGGGTTGTTGCCCGGCATGAGTACATAAGCGCGCGGCCTCTACCATAGACCTCGACAGTTGAACAATCTTATGTCATAAGTTAGGATTAATGTGGTCGAAAAGGCGCTTTTGGCCGTTAGTGCGCATGCGTGAGTACATGACATATTTTTAGCTCTTAGTGGGCAGTCAGCCTTCTGTGTCTATATGTATTTGTGGTAGATAGCTACGAGAAGTCTGACAGTATAATTTATGTTCTCCTTGGAAAGTGTCTTAGTGAGTAGTGACACAGCCCAAAGCGCGCAAGCTTCGCGGCATTTGGAGCACGCGAAATTGCCGCGGACTAGCTTTTGCTCCGAAGCACTGGATAGCAATTTTCGTGCACTAGATGTCTTAATAATTTTAAGTGTTGTCTTAATAATTATAGATTGCCACACCACGCGGCATGCAAAGTGGACTACTATATACTAGACGATATAGTACAAAGTGGAGTACTATATCGACGTAAGACCCAAAAGCCTTTTAAAAGGCATGAAACAATTGATTTTCCATTGTGTCTGCTGTCTGGGCCTTACAACGATTTTAGGAACCAAAAGGGGTTGTAGCGATGTGGGTGGACTCCACATTTTCGAGAAACTTTCCGAAATTTTGGTTCTGTGCAAACCAGTGGAAAAGCCACGCTTTTGCATGAAAGGGCTGGCTCGACCGGAGTGATGGTACCACGGCCACATAGAAGACCGGCGTGATGCAGCGCCTGCGCTGTGTTTCGTCGACTGAGTGAGAGTGCCGAAGGCCTAATTGGTTGAAAGGGCGTTAAAGGTTGGCAGCGCACTTGTGACTCTACTGATGCCGCAGGTTGCTATGGGCAGCGGCAATCGCTTACCATCAGGTGATCCGCCTGCTCGTCTGCCACCTATAACATAAAAAAAATATCTATCTATGTATTGGAGAGGTGTTTGCTCGTCTTATTCGAACCAACCGTAAGTTTGGAAAACGCTGCGTTCGTATTCATAGAGTTATAAGTATCTACCTACTGAAAACTTATAAGATTCGAAATTCAAAAGTTTAAATTTAAAAATAAATAGCCAGAGCATGAAGGAAGCGTTTCCCCGCGTTCCCGCGCAGATCCAAAGAGGTGGCTTATTTATATCGTATCATTTGTCATTCCGGCGGGAAGCGGGGACTCTTTCCCGTTAAAATAGACGTTTACCACATTTTTACCGTTCGCCGCACAACACTTGGCTATTGCCCCGTTTTACTTTAGAGGTGGAATTTTAGTTAAAGCCATGGAATTTTAGTATTTCGTAGTAACACAGAGACATGATAGAGCGATGGTAGCTGAGTGGATAAAAACGCGCCTTAAATATAGGTGGTTCGAATCCAAACATTAGTATTTAAGTATTATATTATTGTGATCCTCTGTTGTCTGATATCTGTAACATAAGTGCATATGCTACTTAATACGGAGTCAGGTCAATGTATGAGATGTTGTGTGAATTTATTATATTTATTTATTTATAAAAAAACATGCTTCTATGATGTTTTCAAATCAATGTGAATATTTCTACCATTTCCTCGGCGATGAGGGAAAACACGTGAGAAAAGTGCACGTTTCGGATAGTTTTCAAAACGCATAACCATGATTCAGTTGGTCTGGTTGTTAATGTCATGTAGATTGTAGACACTTATGAACAATTAAGAGGTGCGTACTCGAATTTGGACCAATTCACAATTGGAAGCACGTTCTTTATCATCGCTCTTTTCTGGCCCGATGGCGCATTTGGTAGAGACGTTGCCTCATACACCAAAGGTAGTAAGTAGTAAGGTAGGTTTGATCCCCAACCTGGACAAACATTCGTGTGATGACTTATGTTTGTGCAGTGTTTGGGTGTAATATGTACGTAAAGTATTATGTCTATTTATTTTTCAGTATATCTTATGTATCAAGATATATATTTAATTTCATTTAAATCATATACATTATCTTTAAATAGTTTTAAATATTTTCTTTATGTATGACGATTTGTAAGTGCTGTGTACAAGCCTATGCAAATAAAGAATAATTTGACTTTGACTTTTTTGTAGGTAAATCCTTTGTTGTCTGACATAAGTAACACAAGTGCTTAAGCTACTACAGAGTCAGTCAATGGTGAGATGTTGTGTGAATTTATGTACCTATCTTTTATTATTTACAATAAATTACTAAGTAGGTATATTGTCTACTCATTACTACCAAGGTGATGGGTAAGCAAATATTTTCAATGTCATGATTGTGATCCTTGATTTTAGTAAATACCTAACTCTATTATACTGTCAGAACTTTATGTATTTAAGTGGTGTTTGTTTAAATATTGGCACAATCTATTATAAGATATATTTATTTCCCAATCATTGTTTTGCGAATTATCAGCCAGCCTTTGAGACTTCTACCTACGATATGAATGGTTTCAGAAATAAATGAAACAATAGATGACAAAGGTTGACTGATAGAGAATTCCTCTTGGCATTAAGTTCGCCTATTGTATTATGTATTAGTGCAATAAAGTTTAAAATAAATAAATGAGTAGTAAAGGCATTTTTACTACATATAATCTGTAATTTAAAACTACAGATGGTCTATTAGAATTTTGGAGATACGTATTTGTACTTATTTCAAAAAACATGGAAATAGCCACAACCGTAAAAGTACTTAATGAAACCCACAAGAAGAATATACACCAAGTAGGTATCAATTACAACGATATGTAATTTCCATTACTATTCCCTACAAAGAGACAAAATACTAAAATTATTATATTCCTTTATATACAGCGTACTTAATAATGCCTTTGTTATAGTTAATAGCAAGGCATGACTAACAACCCCAGATTTTCCGATTAACAAGATTCCTACTTACAGATCTGCCCACACGCATCCCATCCGCCGTAAACCCCGCTTATGAATATCCGCATAAAACTCCAAGCGAACGGCTAGCCCGCATCGTAAACACACTAGAATAATATCCAGTGAAGTATATTTGCCCTGGTTTTGTCTATCCATATTTACATACGAACATAACCAACATTATACATAACACGGCGCATTAGAATGTAGTAAACTACCTTACTTACATGGAAAGGCCGACTAGGAATATGAAAACCTCATGGTGCAGAAAATTCATGGAACTAGTTTTCAAATCAAATCAAATCAAATAGTTTATTGCTAATTAAGTGTACAACCTATAGGTCATTAGTAGTATTATGTAGCTTAGGAACTTAATTACCTTTTACAGGTGTTGCAATATTATTATAAGATATAAATGTTTCAATTACATACCTATGTAGCTAGGTATTAATTACTTACAATTTAACTTAACTTACAACAACACTTTTTATAATAATAAGTGAGCCTTGCGAAATTAATAAATCAACAACCTGTATCAATCTGTGGCGGCAATCGCTTACCATCCAGCTGCTCGTCTGGCACCTATCACATAAAAAAATCTACTTGCACATGTATGATGTTCGGTTAAAGGTTCGCAGCGCACTTGTAACTCTGTGCTGGTGTTGCAGGTGACTATAGGTGGCGGCAATCGCTTCCCATCAGGTGATCCGTCTACTCCTGTCACTCAAAAACAATGTGTGTGTATAACCTGTGTAGCTCACTATGGCAGCCGGCGTTTAAGGTAGTGTTGGACGCCCTGCAACAAGATGGTATGACGATATTCGAAGGCTGGCTGGAGTGAGCTGGATGAGAGTGGCTGAAAATCGGGAGCGGTGGCGTGCATTGGGGGAGACCTATGTCCAGCAGTGGACGAGCGTGGGTTGCTGATGATTGATTGATGTTTAAGGTCTTATAATTTTGTGCCTTACACGTATTGCGTATGCCTTACAGGTATCGTCGTGACTTCACTGTTACCGTCTTTACGTTGCACCGTAATCCGTAGGCGCCCGGTACCAACGCACATATTTATTTAATTGCTCAACGAATCATTAATATTTTTATCCTACATTTTATTTGTTTACGTCACTCATCCCGTATGTTAGGGCCCACTATGATTTATGAGCGTAAATATTGAGAGGAGTAGGTAAACAAATATTTCGATGAAGTACCTACCTATTAATAGTGTGAGTCCCTACCTAATAGGTAACTAACTACACTTAAGTGCCTGTCTCGTTAAGTAAGGTCATGGTGATGATACTATTTTCCTTTTAATCAACATCAAAAGATGAGAGGAGGTTTTCAATTCAAATGTTTTATTTTATAGAAAAACTCAGTGCCTGTAGACCGCGCCATCCATCAAACGAAGTGTGAATATCTCACTGGCCAGTATGACAGTGATACCCAACGGATGTGATATCCAATAATATACTGTACTAAATCCTACTTACTATTATAAAGGCGAAAGTTTGTATGGATGTATGGATGTTTGTTACTCTTTCACGTAAAAACTACTGAATGGATTTGAATGAAACTTTACCACAATATAGCTTATACATCAGAATAACACATAGGCTACAATTTTTGAGGTTTCAACGAACCTGAAGTCCACGCGAACGAAGTCGCGGGACAAAAACTAGTACTATATAAAAAAAAATAACAAAATTTTCCATCCCCTATCAAACAGAAACTTATGTTGTTCCTAAAAAGTTTAATTAAATTGTGAAACATCCATTTCGAAATAGATTCCAAACGACAGCCCGGAATCGAACCAGTGGAAATTAAGAGATGCAATACGTTATCCGAAGTGGGTCGGAAAATAAATTTAGTCCAATGAGGCGAGATCAAACGGAACAAATAAGCTTGTCGCATATAATTGGAATGATCGCTTCGACGGATCGCGTGAACATCTCTTTGATCGCTGGATCAGTTTTGTGACAGTCATCGGCAGTTCTAAGGTTTTGATGAGTCAAAGTGTTGATTTTAGCTGGTCTAGTTGGCTCTCGTCGTCTCTTCTTTTGTCACGGGACATCCTATCATCTACTAGAACTACTTGGGTCATCCTTCGAGATCAATTTTTGTAGCAGTCCTGTAATCCAATTATGTCCCTGAAATAGACGTCAGATCTTAATAGATACCGATTATTGGGAGAGCTTTTTCCATAAATAAGTAATATAACTTTAAACTACTTATTATACACAGACAGAGATATTGATGCAAATCTAGAAATAATGGATTTAAGGACTGCAAGAAAGTTAGATTTCAAAGAATAATCCACTTGCTGTTTGTCATAGATGTCTTTACACGAAGCATTTAGAGTGACTTTTGAACCCCTCATAACTCAAAACTCTACATAAACGTGTATTTTTTTAGTATTTACTATTCGTGCCAAGTATTCATAGTAAAACGTCTTTATACGTATCACAAACGATACTGGTTGCATTTGGTGCAAAAATCTGGAATCACAAATCACCACCAAATAACAAGCGCCATTACTTATACTTCAGACTAAATTATGACCCATTCAGCGGAATTGCGATTGCTATAGAACCTACATCGTAGGCATTAGGTACGTACTGAGTTCACAGCCAGAAATAGACGAAGTCTTTCAAACATTGGTGTCTGGTCGTGGCAAGGTACCCACTGCAGAACTATCAATCTCGAAATGCCACACGAGTATAAAATAACTACGGTGACGGTGACAAATCCTGGTTTGAATTATAACCGAATGTGGTTTTGTCGCTATGTTAGGTACAGGTGGTTGGAGGGCAACGCCCGAGGTCTTTTTAAATTCAATTCATGAAATAGTACGAATTCAATAAAAGATAATTGTTACTTCTCATCCTTAGACTGACGAAAAATAAAACGTATGCCTATACTATTCTAGTTGATAGATGTCGGTAACGACATTAATTAATTATATGAGCCAGCCAATAAAATTCAAAAGAGACGCGAGGCTAAGGTGTTTACAAGTGGTTCAAATATTTTAACGGTAACCTTTATTAAGGACGATCTTTACATAGATACGTATTACTTCAGAATAAATGATGTTTACGACTAAAGACATTTAAAGAGTGGTTGCCGATGCGCTGCCGGCGTTTTCCCAAGGTCCCTAAGTCGTAGCTGAGGTTTGTGGAAGAAAATTCCGCGAGAAACGCACAGTGCTGGATCACCATACATCAAGATGATGATGATGAAATTGACAATCGCTTGCGTAAGGTTTGATGTAAGAATTCAGCTGCAAAATACGATACAAATCTAAACCACATAATAGGTTATCCTAGATTTAGGGTACTATATGGTGTCTCCTGTTACATGTTTTGCGCTAAACCCACACATCAGATACGGTCCGAAGCGCCCGGTTTGTAGGTCAACCACGCAATCTCAGGCTGCCCTCAATCGTCACTGCTATGGCTTCTGTCTCCTCCACTCTTCGATTGCTATCTATACCACGTGTGTTTTTACCCTAGAAACCTACTACAGACACAGAACCACTGTTTTCATTATTAGGTATCCAGTTTTGTTTTTACTCGGACCTATTCCGAATTGACTTGTTAGTCATAAAATTGACTGCTCCGATGGCGTATTTGTTAGTAACCATGCTTACAGAGTCATGACCTTAGAGTAAATTAGTCTGATGCCATTTTCGGAAGAATATATGTTTAAGGACAACCATGCACATGGTTTTGAGGACTGACTTATATATGTGAAAATGACCCAGATTCTAATTACACAAATGTTTGTCCAGGTATTGAACCCTCAAGGGTCGTGCGAGGATTCAATCTGGACAAACATTTGTTTTTTTTTTGTGTTAGGAATACTTGTGTTTAACATTAGTTTAGTCCTCACTTTGGCAGAAGGTCCATGTATGTGGTGTTGACTGACATTTAATTTGTCTCCCATTCTTGTCATTTCAGTTCCATTTGCCTTCTTTATCTATAGAATATCTGGATACTATTTCTGTTTGGTATTTTCTTAGGACTTTCGGTTTTTATCGTAATTTTGATTTATGGAAATAAAACGTGAAAAGAAATAAAACCAGTTACTCTTTTTTTCAACTACGCCGGATAAGGAGAAAACTCACAGTTTTCCAAAGTTATCAAAACAGATTTTAGTCAAATGTATTATCAAAAACAAGTTGATCATAAGGGACAAAGATAAATAGAGCAAGGGTTCAAGGCGGAAACCTGAGTCCGTAAGTTTCACCTTTGACGTCGAAGGTAAGGCTTTCCGTATCCACCTTCTATCTAATCTTGATCCATTGATAAACTATTGACATGGATTACAGAGCCCTCAACTTGAGTCAAGGGGACGCCCTTGTCGGCACGGGTGTGGAGTAGTGTGTGTATAATTGGATACGAACCACAGTGTGGGTAATCCTGTTAGCTGCGTGTGTTGTGGTAATAATCTAATAATGCTAACATAGAAATATTTCAAGCAACCTATTATGAATTGCTGTGGAATCGGTCCGCAGGCTACGTTTATGCCCCATAAACTTTTTAGGCCTTATTTGGGTCTTGCGTGACTACAATGCCGTTGTGGAAAAGTAATTCTTCTTTTTAAATACTTATACACAGGGTATGTTTAATTTCCTTGTTAGTCTTTTCCGTATTATGAATTAATTTTAACTTCAGTTGTTTTAAAAACGTTGAATCAAGACTTTGACTTTTCCGACTGTGTAAGTATTTATTGTATTATATGAAAGTTTAAACAATTCTGCCTAATGACATTATCTGTCAAGTATCAAGGAAAAAGAAAGTGCCAGGAGATTACGCCTCTTTTTACTTCCAGGGAGAAATGCGCCATATGCACACCGGTCCTTGGGGCCGGACGGGTGTGGCTCTCCCATGGCTTCGATGTCTGCTTAGAGACCGTCCATTAGGCATAAACTAAACCCCTGAGGCTGATCCAACCATGCCTCTTTCCCCAGGCCAGGGCCGAGGGTTGCAAACGCGACCTCCGGCCATAGCAACCAAGGGCTGCCAACGCAGCTCAATTCCATATTCTGGAAGTAATGTTTATGCATGCATTAGCTTCTTATTCAGATACGCGGAAGTTACTTATCGGCTTCCAATGCAAATTGGATAAAGATATTACTCGGAACTAGAATAATACATGACACAAGTACTCTTATTTCATATACATATTCCTTGGTTTTATTGAAGATTTCTTACTGAATATCAAATATTATTGAAAATTCGGAAGCAACCATAAAACATTCAATAAGTCTCTAAGCCATCAGCCACAACGAAGACCCATAAAGCTAGAGTAACAAAAACTAAACAAAAAATATAAAGCGTACTTATAGTATCTAGGAACATTCCTGACGGATTTTTTTTAGATATTAATATGGCGAGTGGAAGCACTACTTTTGAATAATAAAATGCATGTAATTGGCATTTTCATGTAAAATTATCAGCCTAAAATACTAAGGTATAAATTATAATTGTACCTAATAAGAAAATAGTATTTTTGAGTAGGTATTAAAAATAGTGTTTCCTTAACATTCCACCTTTAGTCCGAAAATATTTTTAATTATTTAGGGTTAGCGAGATTGAGAAAAGTATATAATACTAATGAAAATATTGTTGTCGTTGGGGTGGAAAGGTCCTTGAGTGGAGGCTACGCGCAGGAGGCCGCAGCCGTGACAGGCCTCCCACCAGATGGACCGACGATCTGGTGAAGGTCGCGGGAGTTCCTTGGATGCGGGTGGCACAGAACCGATCTGTGTGGAGAACTTTGGGGGAGGCCTATGTCCAGCAGTGGGCGTCTATTGGCTGAAATGATGATGATGAATGAAAATATCCAAGAATATATATTACCTATAATTGCTAAGGAATAAGTAGACGAACTAAAACTTCTAAAATAAGACCGTTGACCTGAAATAAGTCAACGTGAAAAACAAGACTCACCTTGTTTTTAAAAGTAATAAATAATCAATTACTAGGATTGTTTTCGTCAGTAGTCGTAGTGACCTAGAATACCAGGAGTGCCATAGAAAAACATGCCAATTACAAATGAATTAAGTCCACAAACTTTCAGGGACTTGTTTTTCTCCTGAGTCCACTTTAATTACATCTTTTTAAGAGGTTTATAAAGTACGAGCAAAATTTCCCTCTCTCATTTTCTTCTGTCCAGTTTTTGCTGCGTCTGTTTAAACAGAACGTGGTTGTGCCAGAAATTGTTTGATGTCGTATCTACTTCTAAATCCGACGTTTTGTCGTTTTTATAAGGTAAGAAAGAATAGGAAAGATAGAATTTCATATTAATTTATCAAGGAGTCTTAGACCTCCCGATACATGCTGAGTATGTACCTTTTCAGTGTTTAATTTTAATTCACAATACATTGTTTTGTTATCTTTAGACTGAATAAATATTTTTCTATTTCTATCATCTTCATCTTGTCTATCTACTAAATTGCAACATATCAATTCCATTATTCATCATCTCTAGGTATCTCCAGGTATCTACCATCTCTAGGTATCTATTCAAATACCAAAATTCATAAAGAGAATTAATTGGTCTTACTCGTTGATTTAGTGAATTTAAACTTAGTGTTCATTATAAATTTTGTTGCAAAAAATAATCTCAATTTTTGAGTTTGAACAGTCTTCAAACTAAGCTGCATTTTTAACGTTCTTATAAGTTCCAGGCAACTTGTTGTTAGCAACTTAAAAACGCAAACGGCCACAACTAAAAAGATCTTTTCACTTACCGACTCCAAGTAACTGTTGGCTACTTTCCAACTCAGTTGAGTGGTAAGTTGATGCAATACCTAACTTCCCGCCTTTCACGTCCCTTCAACCAATAAAGCGTGAAATGGTTTAAAATAGTTTTCTAGAATTCTTCTATCTCTGGAACATTCATTATGCATTCCGTTTTAGTGCAGTGAATAATTTCCATTTTTTGAATTCAACCTCTGACAGTTTGATGGTAGAATTCCGTTGGGATTATCAAAATCCAATATTACCAGTGGTTGAAATTGTTTGTTTCGAAATATGTTTCGCTAACTTTGATCTCATTAAGACTAACTTTTTTCTAAAAGGTTATCAAAATGGACACATCAGTGTTCATGTTCATGGTATCGAATGCTTTTCACAAATCTTTCCACATGACTGCTAAGATGCTAATGGAGTATAAAATCAAACAATTTTATAGAATGTTAACATTAAACTTTCCGTATTCACGTCTCGAAGCTAATCCAATAATGCATTGAAGCGTTTTTAAAATAGTTTCGTAAAATTCTCTTGTCTTGGTTTTATACTGGAGTAGATACAGAATATCTTCTTGGAAATGCAGTGTGGAAAATAAGAATTTAATTTAGCCCTTGAGGAACATTCCCTTGGATTCATATTGTCTTCTCCGTAGTAATTGCGTTTCATTTACAGTGGAGTGGATGTTTTACATTCTAGAGGCTCTTAGCCATTCTTTTCTCAGGTTTTGGTCTGTCATTTGTATAAAAATCAATATTATCCTTTTCTTTTAATTTTGATCGTCGTTCGTTGATTTTCAATGCGTTTTTTTGAAATATTAATTAAAAACTTATCAAAAGCGTTATTGCTACTATCTGCAATACTATCTTCCGACAAGCATTAACTCGTTATAAGGTCATGCACAAGAGTAGGTAGGTCCTTAAAATTTGGTATTCAAAATATCATAGTGACATTTTCTGGGATTGCTCCACGAACTATTAAACTTTTACTGCCAACAATAACACTTTCAAGCTATCAAACTAGTACTAATGGTGCATACTCCATAAGGAACAATATGTGTCAGATCGTAAACGATACAATCATCAAATGACATCACAGCAATGAACAAAGTATCCATCTCATGTTGATGGATGATTTATTCAAACGACTCGTCATATGTTTCACGTCGTCTATGTTCATGATCAGTATGATTCATGTTTCACTTTGCCGGAATCCCGAGGGTATAGCATATTTATTTTCTATGCAAATTTCGCAATTAGACGATTATGGTATCCCTTGCATTTACAAAAGTGTTCGTGTTTAGAATATGAATTGAAACTTTTTAATTATGCATTTTTCTCAACCTACCTAAATACATATTTGTTTGTAAAACTTGATATAGTCGCCGCACTCAGAGATGTCATTTAGCCGTAATGTTCGTTATCAGTTGATAGAGAATATCGATCCAGAAATTGATGTATAGTAGATAGCGTTCGTCGCTTAAATTAATATGTCTCTAGGATTTGCCTTTCATATGCAGTCTCTGTTGATAATGCTTTTTTCCATGGTCGTATACATGTACATAAGTACAATTAGCGAAAACTGAAGTCTGAATTTTCCGAAAGTTGATCAACATACGATTCGGATAATCTTACGGTGACATATAGAGTAGGTAGGTATACATATTACCTACATCGTCTGAGCTATTATTAATGTTGGCGTTGTCTCCTCTTTCCAGGTAGTGTTGGTGTTCATCCTGAGTATAGCATCGCTGATCATCTACTTCATTGACGCGTCCAGGTAAAACAATTTCCGACATTGTGAATTCATTCGATTCGTAGCTGATGTATTAATTTCATATATCTTGTAAATGCTGAATTCATAAGGAATACGTGAGTGACATTAACATAAATGTGATCCGACTGTTTGCTGGATATAGTTCAGTGTTGAGCTTTATGTTACTTTAACTGCTGTTAAGCCTGGCCAAGAATATGTGGGACTGGGATTCATCTTTCCACCAATTTCAACCATATTGTCACTTCGTCCAGCGTTAAGTACTTAATAGACATAGACGTATGGACTAACTGTCCCACAATATTTACCACTGTTTAGAGAAAACTACTATGATCAATGTATTACCTACCTACCTACATGTTGGCTGCACATTACCGCTTTTCCCTCACGTATTTACTTCACAGTGGGATGATTGTTACTCTATATTCTATGTCTATAATGTGCACCAAGTTATTTAGTTTTCAGTATCAAGACAATCATTTCATTCAAAACATTTTTATTTGTTTGCTTTACATCATCTTAATTTGGATCCGAAACTGACACTACAGTAAATGCAAATTATTTGCTGTAATATTATAGGATCCCTACAGAAGTCATCATGAAAAAAAAAACATATCATATAAGTAGGAAAATACCACGGCTTTTGTTTGAGTGTGAGAAAGAAATTACCATCCTGTTCATTCATTTTCATTTCATTACCACCTATAGTTAATCTATGACGTTGCATGGATGTTGAAAATGTTGTTTGTTGTATTTTTAACTAACAATAAGAACATTCACAGACCTTAAAACAAAAATATTAAAAGATCTAAAATTTGTTCTTAAATTTAACAAAAACGCTTCGAGTGACGGGTGGAAAAACCATTGGCATATTAACACCATGAAGTCGACTTCATCAAAATCATCGCCCAGCCCTCGTATCCTCTGCCACGCTTCGCAATGTTTCTTAGAAGCTTGTCCGTGAATATGTCACCTGTTTGTTGTATTTCCCCTGGCCGGACTGGCTCTGACTTGTGCCCTTCGATTTTCAGTGAAGAGGTGGAGCGATGCCAGAAATGGAGTGACAATATTACACAGCAAATCGACCTTGCCTTTAACATATTTTTTATGGTCTACTTTTTTATACGAGTAAGTTAATCTTTTATATCTACAACAGTAAGATTTCCTTCAAACAGCAGCATCAAATTTTTGGCTGTAAAAATTTTGCAAGATCTCGTTTAGTAGTAAATTACCTAGTACTTTTTAATATTGGCAGTCATATAAGTAGAGATTTTGTCAAAAACTATAAACAGATTCTTTATATTTGGTCTTTTCAAATCTGTTTCGAATCGCTTATCAAACTGTGGATACGCACTATTGTTGTAAGCAAGTTTCGAAGTAAATCCTGCAAGAAACGAGGTCTTATCTTGGAGAAAGTCTCTTAAAGGCATTTTAATTTATCAAATCAAATCTTATCTTCAATCATATCTGTAACTTTAATGAACTTATTGCAATCTTAATAGAAAAATATCAAAATTACTTAATGTCTTGGTATAATCTTTAACTTTTCAATGTTTTTTCTGTTTCAGTTTATAGCAGCTAGTGACAAACTATGGTTCATGCTCGAGATGTATTCATTTGTAGATTATTTCACGATACCCCCATCCTTTGTATCAATATACCTGGATAGAACGTGGATAGGTAAGCATTAACAATTCTAATAACCAATAGGATATTTCATTATCTCTATTCATTTGTTTTATCGCTGTTCCACTTTTGTATACTATCCACACAATTACTAACTTTTCTGAAAAAGGAATTGTATTTAAAATTTAAACAATTACTGAACAAATTTAGTAAAATCTTTTACGAGTAGAAAACTACGTTACAAATTCTCATTTCGCTGATATAGACCAAATTTTACCACATCATACGTCCCATTTCTACGGGAAAAAATATTTAGTCCAAGCAGTAAACGCTGCGCGCACAGTACTAGAACCCTAATAATAAAAAGAATCAGCATTTTTTTCTTCACCCTTGAACCTTATTAGGTATTCCTTACTATCATATTTCTTCCGTACTGTGGTGTTGACGGCTATATGGCAGATTCCATAAAGCTATTAATCTTGAATCTCATGTTCAGTATTAACTCGTCCATGATATTGAAATATTACGAGTCGGTATTAAATCATGTTGTTAAACCCCACACGCTTTATGCTAATAGGATATATAACTTTATACATCTTCCTGCTCGTCATACACAATGATTCAGAGTCAGAAAATAGGAAAACATACAGTCAATTGTTTGCTGAAAGTTTTTTGGAACAATGCAAAAGCGATAGTTCTAAAATACTACAACCTTCTTGGATCTTGTTTATTTTAATTGCATCATAAAAATCAAAGTTCTCTATGCTATGGAATATAAAAAAAAGTGTGAATGGTATTCATAGGCACTAAGGTAGCATTCTAAGGCCAGTTATACGATGATAAATAGCCTTACAATTAGAACAACCATAAGTTAAAAGCATTATTAATTTAGAGGTACCTCATTACGTCTTTTGGATTTTTAAATAGTTCACCTGTTAATATGAAGCGTGAAGTATAGATAATAAAAATAATGATCTTAATGTTCAAATTGTGGCGATACAAAATAATGTAGATGAGGACACAGAATGATATAGCATACCCTTAAAAATATACTTACCCTGTACGCTTTTTAAATTTTTTGTTTCTTTTGTAATCCAATTAACAAGTTGTGTGTTGATCTGTTTCAGGGCTAAGGTTTCTCAGAGCTCTACGCTTAATGACCGTGCCTGATATTTTGCAGTACCTCAATATATTAAAGACATCGAGCTCAATTCGGTTGGCGCAGTTAGTTTCTATATTTATATCAGTATGGTTGACAGCTGCCGGCATTATTCATTTGGTAAGTTCCACATTGATTTCTTTAGAATCTATATACGTAACTTTAGGCAGCAAGTACAACTTCCCGTAGCCAGTACTTTTGTAGACCATCCTAAAAAGTGCAATGTCAGTGATACCAATGATTTTGGAAATTGGCGATAGTATTCTTTTTTCATTTAGCTCTTCATTTGAAACATTAAGAGCAAAAACCTACATGGTAATATACAAAAAAGCAAAATTCGAAAGCAATTTTACTGATTTATGTAATAGTCATCTCACGTTGTCTAGAACTTTATTAAAACACACAAACCAACAGAGGCTACGTAAAAGAAATAACTAAAGCCATAGGTAACAGATAGTTTACGAGGAATAGAGAAATTATACCACCAGCTGGCAATTTTTGGCAACATTCCATAATGGAACCTGAAAAAGACAAGTCTGGGATGTTTCATGAAATGCAACGGAGAGATACATACTGAATACAGGATAGAGTCACGTCTTGTGATCATGCTACTAGAAGGGAAGTTTTAATAGGCAATGATAATTCGAGTTTTAAGGCTAGTCTAGATGATGCGTTACTCGCGCTTTTTGCACGCGACTTTTAGTCCTATGCAGTAAGTTGTTTTGCAGTTATTGCAGTAAACATTGCAATAACGTGTCATTAGGATAAGATCTTTAAAAGTCTAAAGCGCGCGGTTGTTTTATTGCGATTATTTATTTTATAGCTGTATTACGCAATGCGATTAACGCACATCATTTCATATCAGGTAATGTAATTATAAACCATTGTTTAACGCGGTTGACGCAGCGGCAAGCGCAGCGTGAGACCCCTTGATCCCTTGATACTCATGGGTCTCACGCTGCGATTTCCGCATAAAACAACCTCGCGCTTTACAACAACAAAACTACATGCCCTCCGATTAATGATGAATTGTACATTTCGTAGCTTAGGTTGTCTAAATATACGACATAGCTATATCAATACTAATTTGACTAACGTGTGTGTTCCAGCTGGAGAACTCCGGCGACCCGCTAGAGTTTGAGAACGCGCAGAAGCTCTCGTACTGGACATGCGTGTACTTCCTCATAGTAACCATGTCCACAGTAGGTTATGGTGACGTGTTCTGCCACACAGTGCTCGGCAGAACATTTTTGGTTTTTTTTCTCCTCGTCGGCTTGGTAAGTTTCATTTCAAACTACTTTTCTTGTTCTTACTTTCTCTGAAATTAAATTTAACGTCACTGTGACAGATTGATATAAGGTATCTTTGCAAGGAGAGGCAAGTTTAACTTTTCAATACCTACAACCCTAATTTTTTCAAAGGCCTTAGAGTTCCTACTTAAAATATTTTGTTGCATTAACTTTTGATGTAGTTACAAAGCTAATTCGTCAAATCGCCACGCTTGCGATTCCTTGCATAAATGCTAATGTGATAACAAAGCAAAAGGAAATACTTAAGGACTTGCCAACAAATGATTACATTTATATAGTTGATGGGACTTGTTAGCCAAGCGTACTGGATTACCGCACAGCTCGTTGGTTGTAAGCCTGACTAGTGCACCGTCTAGAGCATGAGTGTCGGATGAGTTCGGGAGACGCCGAGCGCCCCGCCCGGGCGCCGGGGGCCGCGTCGCCCACTTCCATGTGCTATCTTCTCTCTCGGCCGCTTCCATGGAGCCTCTCAACTATCGCCGAACACTGAGCTTAATTTCGCGATCTTAACTGCATGATTGTATTTTGTTTTTCTTTTGCTTTGTTATGTGATACTCACCGCGATGCTGCCGGAGGATGTAACCGCGCTCGATTAGGAGTAATTGGGGATGGTACGACGACGTATATGCGTAGTAGTTCTATTCCGGAGTGGAGGCGATCTGCTGGCCCCGCCGCGCGCCGGCATCCCGCGCCGCGTCCCACCCCCCCACCCCACCTCGCGATCTCTGCATGCCCGCACCTGTGCCTGGCTGTGTTCAGTTGCTCACATCACCGGTAGACACACACTCGTTCCTTTTATTTTTATTTCGCTCCGCTACCGGCTACACTTAAGACTGCGTCACCATAGATTATATACCGAGACTCGAGGTGGACATTGTCGTGCACCACGCGATGGTGTTCGCGTGCGCCCAGACTCGATGTTCGATCGACACCATGGTCTGTTGCAGGCAATGTTCGCTAGTAGCATTCCCGAAATTATAGAGCTGGTAGGAAGTAGGTCCAAGTACAGTGGCGAGCTGAAGCGTGAACATGGAAAAAGGTATCAGTTTGATATATAAATTGGTCGCCGAAAGTGAAGGCGATTCATTTCGCGGCACGCGCGAGCCTTTGGTCCGCGCCATCGCCGTGCTGGCTCTGAATCGCCCGAGCTCTCGAGGACGATGTGGAATCATCACCTATAAGAAAGCTTGCTCAGTGCCGTCAGATGTATTGTGTCATCTACTCGTGTTCACTCGCCGACCCCGCGGCCGGCGGCGAGGGGCCAGTCGCCGCGGCGCTACGGGGCCGCCCGCGCTTCCGAGCCGGGCGGCGCCCGTAGCGCCGCGGCGAAGGCCTCCTCCGCCGCCGCCCGCGTCGGTCTGCTCGTGTTCGCGTCTACCAAGCGTCTATATCGAATGCCCCGTCTTAGTTTAGGAACCGGTGAAACCGATTTCTTTTTAAGTTCTGTTCATCGATTAGTTAGCGTATGTATCCTTAGGCTTTGCATGCACCCGGTCACGAGTCCCGTCACGGCTTGCGCCGGTCACAGCTCCCGCCGCTAGCGTAGTACGGCACGGCACCCAAGTCCCGCACACCCACACAGCCACAGCCACCACGCAGACAGACGACAATCAAGCCACACAGCCTTGTGCGAGCGCGAGGGTACGCGGCCGCGGGCCGGGCGGGGCGGGCGCGCGGAGGGGCGGTCACTCACCTCACGGTGTTTGCTGTGTATCGTAGGCTGTGTTCGCCAGCTGGATCCCCGAGATCACGGAGCTGGCGGCGCAGCGGAACAAATACGGCGGCCGGTACAACAAGGACGTCCGCCGCAGGTACCCTGCTCTCACGCCCCCGCTCCACGCGGCTTCCTGCCTTCCTACCTCTCACGGTTTCGATCTTGGTTGATTGAATGCGGAGTTTGCTAATGAAATTTATTAATCCTTCACTAGAATCGGTCTCTCGGTGCCGTGGCGCATGCTCGAAGAGTTAGCTCCCGGCGGCCGCGCCCCTCTCCCCGAACTAGAGAGACAGGCGCGCGGTCGACCGACGCACTACTACATGCCTTTTTTCGTAAATTTTACTCGAGATACAGTTGAGCTTTTTAATCCTTCTAACGAGACTAGATCTGGAGAGAGCCGATGTAAAGTTTTGTAATGCTGTCGATGAAGTAGTGTTTGGTTTGTTCGCTTGCACACGTTGCCTGTCGCCACGCTGTAGCGCTAGCTCCGGCACCTCGCCACGAGTCCCGACGTCACACACAGCCAGTGCCCGCGCCCGCCCCGCGCGCGCCGCGCCGGCCCGCGCCGGCCGCGCCCGCGCCCGCGCCCCCGCGCCGCGGTCTCCACTCTCCCGTGTTACCCGCGTGTTGCCCGCGTGACTAACCGCACCGCCCGACTGCGGAGGCGCGCGGGAGCGAGGCGCCGCCCGCGGTCACTCGCGGCGGCACCTCGTTCCCGCTGCCACCCTCACGACTCACCGGTCGACTTGAATGTGAATGTCTTGTTTTGTCTGTCGGCGTTTAGGCGATATTTGCCAGTTGTATCCCAGAGATAATTGACTTAATCGGCACTAGACCCAAGTATGGCGGCACCCTCAAGAATGAGCGGGGACGCAGGTGAGCCGCTGTCTTCACTCCGTTCCGTTGAATGTGTTCCGTGTTGTGAAATCTATATCTTCCTTTTCCTCTCTTAGCACGCTTCTGTGTTCTCACTTATCTTTGGCGGGACGCGAGTCCCGCGAATTGTTGTTTTTATGAGTCGATATTGATTGTAAATTACCTTTGAATTTGAGTTCAGTTGAATAGTGAACAGCAGATAGTGGCTAGTGTTATCGCTCGTCATATAGGTTTCATGATTATGTTCTGTTAGTATACGTACGTAAAGGAATGTTACCGTAACGCTTAGTCGGAGAGTTAAATGTTGAGTGGTACGTAGTTGTTGGAGATGTGGTGCCGTCGGCAGTCCCCCGGCTCCGGGGGCTGTTGATGCGTAGTGAGTGCTCGCCTCCTCCTCCCTGCCTGCACGACTACTGTAACTGTACTGTAACTCTTACTCTTAATGTTGACCCTCTTTACTGTTTTGTAATCTGTTATGTACTTTTGAATCGACCCCCTCGGTTATTTAGTGTAATGTATTTACGTTAAAATTCATAGAGCGTGGCAAGGCTGTGTGCATTGAGGACATTTTTAACGCAAAATTAGTTTTTAGATTTGAACATATCATTTTACATGATTGACATCATCTTAGCAGAGAATACACGAGTCATTTATACGAAACTTTTGGATTTGTTGATTTGTAAATTTTACAATGTTTGCAATCGTCAATAAAAGGTAGAAGTTTTGTAATTTTTATGACTAAAATGAAATCAGTTCCTTTGCCACACCTTAGAGAATATAGATTGCATGATGTGCCTAGTTTATGAGCAATTGCATTTTTGTTTAAATTTCTTTTTCTATTTTAATAAATCTTCTGAATGATTTTAGCGCTCTTAAACCGTTCTTCTGTTGGTTTGTTTGACAGTAACGACATTAACCTCCATCATTGTACCGACACGGTCGAGCGTCTGTCTGTCGCAATCACCCACCTGTTATGCGCCTAACCCCTTTCAGTTGATATGTTGAACTTATAAAGAATTGAGGATGAACTGAAGGACACGAACCAGAGATACGATCAAAATACTGTACTGAGACGCAAGCTTTTAAATGATATTTATATGCAGTACAATACCAAACACTCAAACCAACAATTTTAAAAGTTAATTCAAACATTAAATTCAACGTGTATTCTTAAATGGACGGTTGACTGCTGTGTATAAGTATCAGAAGAGATTTGTATTAAGAGTTTTTGACCTCCACACAGATACTGGCCCTCACACTCACTCTACAGTCATTATTTTTGCAGTGAATGCTATTTTATTTTACGGCTGTTTCTATCGGCGCCTTCTAAATTCTACACTTCGTCATTGCAAGTGTCACACCTCCCCGATCCCTATTCTGTTGTTGATATATTTGTTATTTTATTATTTTGTTGTTTTATTTTTATTTTCTAGTGTGGTAGATAGATTCACACAAGTCCTGAACGAAACTGAGCTTTCTAGTTAAGACTGTTCATTTTTTTGTGGATAGTCAGAGAGTAGTTTAAAATACATTTACATTTAATATTTATCAAATTAGAGTTAGCAGTAATTTTGAAATTTATCTTACAATAGCCACAAACTAATGAACAAACCATTAATTGTAAATTATGGAGGTTATCAAACACAAAGTCTTCGTTTCGTCAAAAACATAATTATGACTTTTTTCAACAGTTCTTCAAGTAGATTTATAATTTAACCTTATAATTTCTAATTCATAATTTGTTTGTTCACGATTGGGTCTGAAACGAAGACGTTGTTAACATTGTTTGTAGATCTTTCACGCTTCTATCACCTATTGTTTTGTTTAACCCTGCCGTGACCTTTGCTTTTATTTCAGTTACGTAATTTTGGTCCCAGGTGTTAAATAAAACTTCAAATTGCTGTACTTCTGAGTTTTCTATCCTTTACTTGTAAGATAATTTAAGCTTAAATTCGCTTTGAACGACAATTTGTAATGGCAACTTCAAATCTTTCAAGAGCTGCACAGCTTAAAGTTTTCTTGATTAAAGCAGCAATTTCTTTGAACTCTTGCATTTCAACATAAATTCAATGAAGGCTTCAAAATTTTGAATCAATCCGCTTGAAAGCTTTTTGATTATTTTCGTCAGCTATTTGGTTGTAGCAGCACCTTGCACTGAGCGACCCCTGGGCGGAAACTATAATATATGTATAAACTTTCAGGCACATTGTTGTATGTGGGCACATAACGTACGAGTCAGTGAGCCATTTTTTAAAAGACTTCCTACATGAAGACAGAGAAGATGTGGACGTAGAGGTTGTTTTTTTACACAGGTTCGTATTAATTAAAATATTTTAGACATTACTAACTTATACAGATTTACAAACACTGATTGACTTATAAAAATCTATTAACAATACACTGATCCCCGTATAACAATATAGTTTTATCAGAATACAAGTAGTATCTAATGAAAACTTGAAATATGGTGCTTCAATGTACCAATGGATAGAATCAATCATGGTTTTTGTTAAATTTGAATCTGAAACTAAAATTTATAGGTATGGTCAACCGCACATTGTTCTGCAAATCTGTTTATTTTTATCAAACGACTTACACAGAAATTCACACAACATATTTAGTTCAATAACATTTAATTAAATTTGAAAGATTAGCAACCCAACGTGCGGTTGTCTGTGCCTACCATGCAGGATGTATCTGTGAACATCCCTTTAACCACCTCTACTACCAACCATTCTAAACAACATTATTGTTCTAAGACTTTTGGAAATTCGTCAATAATATTTTCCACTCCCCATACAAGATTAACAAGTCACATGACCGACTTTGTATGAAAAGTTGGCGTTGATATTTTTATGCGAATTTCCAAAAGTTGTAGAAAAATTTGTTGTTCAGAATCAGGTAGAAGACGTGGTTAAAGGGTTGTTAATGTTCAGAAATACACCTTGTATTACAAGTAAATAATTAGGCTCTAAAAAGATAGACTATTCGATGGAAAAGATAATTAATTAACAATAATTATAGTATAATAATTAATCTTTAATTTTAAGAAGAAAACATAATTAGCGAGTACTCATATTATGGCAAAAACTATCCATACTCCGTATTGCAAATGTCTTGATAAAAGAGCCTAAAAATATTGGTGCAAGTCACTCTACTATTAAGTGTTAGGTAACACGGATCAAAGCATGTAACACAATACTTTCTGCTGAAAAATGTTAAGTTCAGACTCGCGAGGTAATGAGTTCCGAGGTGGTGTGTCATGTATCCGACGACGCTTTCAGAAAAGAGCCCGACCTTGAGCTGGAAGGTCTACTGAAGCGTCACTACACCACGGTCGAGTTTTTTCAGGGTACAATGATGAATGCCGTCGACCTTGAAAGAGTCAAGGTTAGAGTAAGACCAAATAGCGCAGGCATTAGATACCGCACGGCCGTACTATCATTGATCGCGTCTACGTGAACCAGTATTTTTGTTTGTTTATGTGCATAAAACAGATCTTTTTCTTCTGTAAAGATGCTGTTTCATAGTCACAGTAGGATTTTATCACTTTGGTAACTTTATCTTGTGGTTCTTTTGATGCAATCATTGCTTTTCACGGTGGGTCGGTCGCGCCTCGCGCCCGCAATCCCCGCGATGCGCCTCCGACCCACCACACGACTGCGTATTTTGGTAAATAGAGTGCATGGTAAGATTGGCCCACGAGGGGCGGCGGACTGTCCCTGCAGTAGTGTTAACTGAGCGTTGATGACAGGAAACCGCCCGACTTGGAGCTCGAAGGACTGTTCAAGAGACACTTTACCACTGTGGAATTCTTTCAAGGCACCATTATGAACCCTATCGATCTTCAGAGGGTAAAAGTAAGTAGCAACGATATGTGGTTTTGGGCGTGGTGTCGGTTTGAAGCTGTACAGACTGTCATTTCTATAGACGTAGAGCGATGCTCGTTCCTCTTCCGAGAAGTTTTTGGAGCGATGTGAAGTTTCCTTCTGTGACTTGCGCGCTGTTCGTGCCTGTTGCCGCTGTAATCTCTGTGTGCCGGCCGGCGGTTGCGTCCGCGCCGGCCGGCTGTATGTCCCCTTCGCGCCCGACGCGCCGCGTCCCATGTACGACTTGGTGTTGTATGCGATGCTCGCCCGTGTACTCATACTCTAAACAATCGATATCGTCTGTACTGTACAATCTTCCACTGACATTGGCATTAATGGCTGCCGAAGAAAGGGTTTCCATTTCAAAATTTAAATCCGTCTCAAGTACAGTTGTCGATTGTTGATATTGTCGAGTGTTTATGGTAAGTTCTTGTTGGTGCATGGCTTCTATTTTCAAATGTTCGCTTCGTGCATGCTCTTATTTCTAACACCCACCTGCTTATCCCCAAATGGACACTACGAGACTTAAAATTTGATCTATTGAAGTAATCCTAATTGGCGAACTGAGCGTAGTGACCATTTCCACATAAGTGTTTAGTTCTGCTATTTCGTATTTAGATCTTTCATGCTTTCTACTCCGCTTGTGTTTAGATTCTAACTAACCCTTCTTTAGGATTGTTTGTCAATACATGTTTGTGTAGATGTCGATTGTTACCAACGTAAGTAAATGTTACATTATTATTATAAATGCTTCATAAAGTTGAAACTTTAACATTTTATGGTAATCAGATGCATAGCTAAGAAAATAATGTTACAGAAAAAGACTACTTTGCCTATCTGCAATAATTTTAAATGAAACAAAGTCATGTTTTTCAACAATACAGGCTCTCCTTATTAAAAAAAATACAATTGCTTCAAACCTTTTAAATTTCTCTAAGTGTTCCTACAACGATTAACATAATTCAGGTGCACGAAGCTGATGCTTGCCTGGTGCTAGCGAACAAGTACTGTCAAGATCCGGACGCAGAAGACGCCGCAAACATCATGAGGGTAATCTCCATCAAGAACTACTCCGATGACATCAGGGTTATCATCCAACTGATGCAGTATCATAACAAGGTCTGTGGTTTTATTTTAAATACACATTTAGTTAGACCAGTTCTTAGTAATGATTTTGAACGTACCTTTTTGCTACATCTTTTTCACTGAATGGATATTCTGATGGTCTAGATGATTAGTTTTAAAACTGATATATTTGGTGCAACAGATTCTATTTGTGCACTCAAAAAATATAATTTACCAAAGCAAAGTATTGGTGCACACTTAGTCATCTTGATGTGTAATTTATGGTTTGGTGAAATCACCAAACCTAACTAGGTTAGGTTAGTTTGCTGAACGAGATTAGAGTTTACAGCTTAAAGTCATTCTGAAACCAACTGGGTGTTCAGTATAATATGTATGTCATTAATGTCAGTAAGCTGTGTATCCATTTTGCAAAATTTTACAAGGAATTAGAATTTTTATGCCAGTCGTTATTTCATTTGCTCCTTACTAATTTCCAGGCCTATCTACTCAACATTCCATCCTGGGATTGGAAACAAGGCGACGACGTGATTTGCTTAGCAGGAACTGAAGCTGGGCTTCATAGCGCAGAGCTGCCTGGCTCCGGGGTTCTCCACAATGATGGCCAACCTCTTCGCCATGAGGAGTTTCAAAACGGTCAGCTTTGCTACTGCTTGCCTTTGTTTTTGCTAACAGGTTCACTATCTTAATTCACTTTGTATTTATAGATATGCCTTTGAACATCAGTGTTACCTAACCTAAATGTCTTTAGGTATTTCTGCACCAGATAGGTGAAAATATACATTTTGTCGCTCTCATCAGCATTGATCGTGTCATTTTTGCTTATTTCTATCAGTCATTCACAAAGGCACATCTGTAATTTAAACCAAAATTTCAAGGCCATTTTTAATCGTAATCATTGCGAATATGGACATTCAAATTACATTCAACAAGTGGCAGAACATTCATGTTAGAACTACAATTACAAGTTAATCTATCGTCATCAACTGAAGTCACTAGATTTTAAAAATCGTCTTGTTTTATTTACAATCTGGAGAGTGAACCTGTGAATCTGGTATTGTTAAAAACATACTTTTTTTATTAAATTTTAGTCTCTACAATTATGAGACAAAAGGTGACACCATGCTTTTTAAAGTGCATGCGATGATTTTCTAATCTTCTTCCAAATTATCTATGTTTATCCGAAGTTTATCACGGACCTATTGGCAAAGTAATTTCTCCTTGTAACTAATTCGATCTTGTAAATTGAGTATCAAGATTTTAAGCAAGTAATTTAAATTGACCCTTTATTTGAATTTAGCTTAGCCCCGACTGGGAACCCTTTATAAGGGTTTAACATATTATATGCGGCATTTCCACAGTCAAGCGACATGGCTGTGTGGCCTAGTAACTACATGCGCGGTACCGGCATGGAGATGTACTACGAGACTCTAAGCACGACCTTTGTTGGATTGCCCTTCGGTCTGGCCGCAGAGTAAGTGCCGACGAGAAGCTTACATGACGTGATCTGACAACGTCACCCTCATACTCCTGGGACGGCGGAACATCACTAACTTAACCGATACCAATAACTGCATATAGCTTCTCATTTAGTGTAATGTACGATTTTGTTTGCCAGCTTCGTCCGTGATTTGGTCTCGATGTTTCTTTTGAGTATCATCGTCCATAGATACTGCACTGAATAACTCAGTTTGATCTAGATGCCCGTGATAGACATTAACAGTTCCAACTATTTTAGGGGAGGCGTTACTAATCACAGGAGATTCAGCATTTCTAGGCAGGTTGATTTGCTGCAGCAAGGGCGCTATGTCTCGGTTCGGCGGCTATGACTAACAAGGCACGAGCTTTAGCGTCTCCTGTTGATTGATTGCAGTCACCCGACACCCAAGCTTGGCAGAACGATTACCTCCAGGGTACTGGCTGCGAGATGTACACGGAGACACTGTCCACATCCTTCACTGGGATGAGCTTCCCTCAAGCGAGCGAGTAAGACCTCCTTTGGGCCACCCTGCCTCCCTGCACCGTAGACTCTGTGTGCCATGACCCTCGCTATTTGAGTGTGCACAACCCCGATCCCTAATTGTACTTAGGCCGTTTTGAAGATCAGAACTGTTAAACGTTTTTGATTTTCAGAATGTTGTGCATGTTGAGTGGATTAATATCGAATGGGTAGGTGATGTAGTTACGAGTAGATTTGTATTAACTCGACGTAGATTTGTAATAGAATACATCCTAAAAATTCAGAAGACATTTTGGATTAAGTTTCGTTTTGTTTTCCTCACAAAATTACATAAGTTTTCGTTTGTAGTGTCTAGATTGTTACTCCAAACTCCTTCGTACTTGGTCATTTAGTTCTAAACGCACGATGAATTTAACACGAATTACCTTCAGTGCAGTAGGATTTTGATCGAAAGCACTTTAAAACACAAAAACGCATGTTCACTAAACATCTGTAGCACAAATCACATTTAGAATACATGACTCATAATAAATACCTTCATGAAATTCAGAATGCTCCTATCCTCTTGCTTTAACATTATATGTGCTTTAACTGTTGATCCCTACTCAACCCATGTAACTGAAAAAGAAGACTATATAATATATATCTGCATTTCATATCATAAAACATTACAAGTTATACATTATATTACCTACGTTATTTAAAGAATAAATTAACGTGCACGATACCTACATGTATATTTTTGTGCATGAATGTGTTGTCCGTGTAGATTAAAAAAAAACAAAATGTAAATAATCACGCATGTAAAGCTTTTCGAAATTTTCTGGTAAGTATTATCTACTATTATTCATAATTAATACAAAAAAAACCTAATGTTTGAATTACTAACGAAACAGAACACTTTGTAAATAAAGGATAAAATGAATGCTTACCTAATTAAGACGTAGCTTGTATTGAAGTTCTGATAGCTACAGCACCGCCATCTGTCGTCAGGTTGTGCTTTACAAAGCTGAAGCTGTTGCTGCTGGCCATCGAGATCAAAGGTGAGGAAGGTGCCGACAGCAAGATCTCGATTAACCCTCGGAACGCGAAGATCCACGCCAACACACAAGGGTTTTTCATAGCCCAGTCCGCTGACTGAAGTGAAAAGGTAAGACTTACATGATATTTCTGATCCTGTCTTAGGATAACTACCTTTTATCTGCTTCATATAGCATTTTAGATTCCTTACCAGTTACTCTATCCATGGGGTTCGGAGTCGCTCATACTCTTGTTGGTAGACTGGTATCGATATTCATGCTCCAAGGTGAAGCTGTATAAATGTTTGGTCTGCCAAATGCCCCACTACAGGGCCCTCAGCTTATTAAAACTTTTGTTAATTTCACGATCTTTAACCATAAAAATCACCAATATGAAAATCCTCTATTCTTGTAATTTATGTGTTATATTGGTAAATGTAAATAAAATTATGTGTTCTACAGTATCTAAATTAGTGCTCTAAATCATTTGATTTCTGAAATAAAACAATTCAATTCCAGAGCCTGGTACTATTGCAAAGCCTGCCACGAAGACATCAAAGACGAAACACTCATCAAGAAATGCAAATGCAAAAACTGTAAGATCATTCATATGCTTTACTCTAACACAAATGAAATACTATATTCTATTATAAATACTATAATTAAGACTAATAACAGCAATTTCTACTCTAGATAAGAAATGCCTTTGCCTAACTTAATTGACAATTCTGTGACATTCTTTCTGGAAAAAGGTCAATGTTAACAAAAACACGAGCTGTGTCCTAATATTTACTATATTCACTTCTAGAACACAATCCCTATGTAATTCAGATAACTATGTCACTTAACACAGTAGGCATCTCGAGGACACATTGACACAGCAACCCTTGCTAAGACCACACTGTGTACTTTCTATTTGTGAGACATTAATGGAATCTTATTCGGCTGAACTTTTAGTGACCGCGCAGCGGAAGGTTGGAGCCGATATAGGTAACTTGCACAACACCTAACCTCACAAATTGACGTTTTCCGATATTTATTTTCGTGTCTATATAATTTTGAGTTGCTTTAGTGGTGTTGCGTCCGTACCTCACAGACTGGATCGGCTGCAAAGCATTCTCTTGACCCGTGCTCGTTCACACCTATTTTAGCAATCATTGTGTATGTCCGCCCGCTCGTGAATGGATTCTGCCACAATACGACGAAGCACTCCGACACTTCACCATTTTCTATGCCTTGAGATATTTCTCGCTCTGTTCTGATTTGTATGGATATTGAGAGGTACTAGTGCATCATTCAATGCTGCCACATGAGGGTATCATGTTAATCTGGATCAGAATCAATAAGGCCACACATTTTTTTCAAGTCACTCTTCAAAATTTCTAAATTCCGGTGCAAACTGTTAAGAGTTCTTTCGAAATTGAACTGATGCACTTCAAAGCCCAGCACAGACAGTACATTGCATGTCATAGTAGAACTAAATATGGCAGAGTACGAATTGCACCGTCATTATCCCAAAACACTTAGTTAATTGTCTATGTCAGTCCACGAAAGCATGTCTCAGAAAAGAGTGAAGAACAAGTGTTAATAGAAATTGCCCCATGAAGAGTGAGCTTTGGAGAAGTAAAGACTTTATACAGCAGTTCAGGCTTGTCTGTGCTAATGAAAGTGACTAACGCAAGGGAAACTAAACTACTGTCACTATTCATTTTATCATCATCCTGATTGGTAGAATCAAATTCAGTAACAAATGTAAAAAAATCTAGAAATAATCTCTTATGAATTTGAAACTACCAATGACCAGAATAACAAAAATTAAACGATGGAATAGGAGCGTACCTTCGTTGTTGTCAGTGTTTGGATTTTTACAGATGTCGGAATGATGATGATGCAGACTGGGATGGTGAAACAAAATCTTAATACATATCGAGGTTGTCTCGACGGTACGGAAAGGAAACGAGCTATTCCATATTACCGTACCCTCACAACACGTCCATAGTTCGGCCATTGAGACGAGATAAATATCATCATGTACCTAGATTCACCTCACATTTTTACTCTCTCAGACATTCATGTATCTGGATTTGGATATCATCATTTTTTTTACTATTTATTGTATGTATTGTTTATCATTGAGCATAAATTATAGCTGCATAGATTTTGTATTTACTCCTGGCTGAATTCAAACTGTTCAACGAAATATTTCAAAAAGTAGTCAAAATTGCGAATTTTAAGACACATCACGTGCTAAGTATTATTAAAGAAATGCCAAAAAAGTTCATCGAGCAAGAACACATCACACCTAGAACAATTGAATTATAAAGACTTAAAATACTCAAGGCAATACCGAAAACATCAACAGGTCATTCATTTATCTTCTCTCATTGGCCCGACTATAGTTTGTTTGCGTCAACTAACCATTTGCTCATGACGAATACTGAGCTACAGTATACGCTAATACACAAAAAAACGTCACACGCAGCTAGAATAGTGCAGCAAGGCTATACACATATCTAGCAGAATATTAACTAAAACTTGCTTACTTGACAACAATAGGGTCTAGGCTAAAATCAGGACTTTAGGAAATGTTATCTTAGACAAAGTATACTTTCCAGTTGTTAAACTCAAACCTATCAACCTACCTACTATTAATTTCTTAAATTTTGGCAGTAAATACTTCAGTTCAGGTTTTATTTTAGCAATTGGAAACAGAAATATGAATTGCGTTGGCCAGCATATTTTCCTAATCATAAACCAAAACAGGACCTAAGCTTTGCATCTCTGTCGGCATATACCTGTTTATTTGCGTTACCTCTGTTTCACCCTTTACTAAAGCAGGAACTAAATTAGTTGTTGTAAGCGTATGAGCTAAACATGTTGTTTCTCGGTTCAGTGGCCACATTCAGGAAAGGCGTCCGAGCCGTCCAGATGGTTGGCAGGGCAAGTACGTAACCTGTGTATACAATTCAATGTAAATGTCAATGTGATGTTTTTATAAGCGACATGTCCGGTGTGGGGCGAGAGGCCGAGACACCTACATAATAGCAATCTCGTGTCCTGTATCATTGTCTTGTCTACGTTTCTATATGTGCATTATACAGCAGTTAGATGTTTGCCTCTCTATTAGCCGATATTATAAAACATCGAGAGACATTGTGGTGTCGTTTATTTATTTTGGTGTTGTTGTTATTACTTATATGATTCTCAAAATATTGTTTCTAGGAGTATTTTGATCCCTGATTTCTGCATCGAATAGTCCCTCTGATATTGATGTTGTGTCATAGTGTTAATTGATATTAATTTGTATTATGCTTACGAATTGAGAAGAGATTTTTAATTATTTAAAACTACCCTGCATAGGGAACGTTATTTTGATTAGATGATCCCGCCTCGATAGAACCGTCTGGACTTGCAGTTTTGGCTACTGCATCCGTCGAAACTGTGGTATATTACGACGCTATTTCGATTGTACCTTGCGTAATTTTGCTAAAACCATTTAAATTAACGTTAGTACGCTCGGTGAAATCTCCTAATGGTTCATTATTCATTGATCATAACCCTTTGCATTAGCGTAATTCATTAAAATTAGGGTTCTAAACCATTAAAGTTGAAACATTATTTAGTTTAGAACACGGTGCTTGTCTAATAGTTAGTGTATAATTTTGTGTGTTTTTAGCTTTTGTTGTATGTTTGTTGCATGTGAATGTTGTAGCTGTTGATTGATTATTGTTGTTCAGATTGATCTAATAAATGTTAATGAAAATTTGATATGTGCGATATCGGGTTTCATCTTTTGATGCTATGATAAGCTTCGCCTCTGCTAAGCTACCAGCGCTTATAGCTTGCTGAAAGGTTAAACCCGATGCGCCGATGATTCACAAAACTATCATAATCCGGTGTTCACGGTCCTCGCTGTATACATTGCGATTTGCCAGTATGTACTCGTATTATTGTATTTATTCAGTGGTGTATCGGAATGCGAAATTGTGCTGATGTTTTGCAGATGACCACCACCCTCCCCCCACGTTCACGCCGCCAGAGTTGCCCAAGAAGGTCCATGTTCGAGGTACATCTCAGGCTCAAAGGGCTGAGTGTTTTATTTTATTTGTTTTCCTTTTTATCATCGGCCCACACTTCTCCATTGACCAGCAATGTGCTTCGTCCTTAGGTTACCGGAAGGTATCGTGCACTTAGATGCTTTATCACGCATTTTCATAGCGAGCACTATTGCAGCGGCTACAGTTGCCGCAAGAAGTTTGACAACTGCTTCTACCAGGCATGAACCCGGCGACAGTCGTATTCGTAGAACTGTACCTATCGCTTGAGCGATCAAACTTTCCGAGAATAGTTCACTATTGCAGGGCGATACTTTTCACATTTATTTTTAGTTTCTCTTTTAATTTAGTGATGTCATATTATGTCGACAGACAATATTTTCACTCTGCTAAATGAACAGATGGACTCGGGTGTAAATTTAGAGCTCAGACAACCCACATTGCTATTTAAAGACCTTTCGCACACGCACAATAGAAATATTACAAATCTTTGCTTACATGTTAATTTAACTTTTACTAAATTGACCTCATTCTGAAACAAATGTAATTTTCAATGATCGCAAATATTTATTAGATATCTTTAGAAGATTTAAAAGGAGAAGAAGTGGGTATATACATTGCTACCTAACAAATAACAAGATATGACTAACACTATAATAAATCTAAAACAAATAAAATTTCGGTAGTAGCAACAAAGGTTCTAAGTGCATCATTTTTCGCATCAAGAAATTTCGTTTATTTTTATGAAAGCCTAGATTTTGAGTTCCATACGAAGCAAATTCTTTTTATGTTTACTTTTGCACCATGATTCAAGCGATTTTGAATTGAAACGGTTTTCATCGATCTGTGCTTCTTGGTAAACTCTAAAGCGGATATATTTTGTCATTTCTGGTTTGTACCCTTGCGCCATGCATTGCAACTACATACTCCATGGCATTGCATCTATCCGTTTGACAACATTACTGTATCCCTGAATGCTTGTTGGTACGCTTTTGTAGTAGAATTGAATAAAACAACTGTATTTACTTTAATTAATATTAAAATACCCCAAAGTGAAAAACTTAAAATTTAAAGAAACGAATTGGAACATCAAAATTGTTGAATGGAACAAAATTAGAACCCTTGCATTTATTATTAGACCCTCTAACACTAATTGGCTAATCCAAAACTATTTGTTTTATAAATCCTAACACTAATTAACAAAAAATATATATTCCTGAGCGAATCATCAAATTCTATATAGCTCATAATTGCCTTTCAGGTGAAATTGCAAGAGAAAGAGGAGAAGACACAAGTTGTAAGTATACTAATACTATTTGTATCTAATGATATCAACTTTCCAATGTGGTTGGACAAAACAGTACAAAGTTAACTATATAAAGCATGAATTTCATCTTGTCACACTACAAAATTTCACAAAAGAGAGATTTGAAAAGCAAACCAATAAACTTGATTCACTTTGTTAAGCCCATTGCCACAGGGAACATTGCACTTTCAACCTAAGTTTCATTAAGATATTGTAAACTTTAATATCAAATTGTTAATAACTGGTGGCCTACGGTAACGTAACTGCAGCAGAAGCTTGCAAGACCATTCAGAATGCAAAAACTAGAGCATAAACACTTATACGTCATAAAGAAGACACAATGATTATACTAACAAAACAGATGATCTTAACATATCAAATTAATCAACAGTAATAAACCGAAATCATCGCAACGCGGCACCAGCGGCACTGCTGTCGCCCATGGCCAACCAGCTCATGAACACCACCACGAGGCAAGTCAACAAGGTGAAACCGAACGTGAACAGAGCTCCGCCTGACACGTAAGTTGGAGAACCACACAAATACACGATACGGTATAACGAAACAAAAAGAGGGAAGATCAAACACTTGATACAAAATTTTGATTCACCCAACAGATTTTTGTTGTTTTATTAGCTTAACTATACGTTACAAAATAAATAGTATGGTCTCCATAAAACATTGGACATATTGGATTGGATTACATCAGCACAAGTCATTACAGAAATATATTAGTTTTTTTGGGAGAAATCTTGAAGAAGAGAGAATCAACTAATCATAAAAATGAACAATGTTCATTATAGGTTTTAGAAAGTGTTTTCGGGTAAAAAAATGAAAGCAGAGATTTGGTAAGTAAGTATGTATAAGATTGGGAATCGACAATTGAAATCGTCTTCATATACTTAGATGATACACTTTTAGTTAATGCAATAATAGAATTAAGTTTTCATGGTCAAGTGGAATCTTAGTGAGGCTATTAGATAATTTAAAATTTTACTTTAAGTAATGAATAACTAATATCAAAACTAATTATAGAAAACTACATAAAGTTAATTTCCAGGTATTTCCTAATTATGAGGACTTTTAATAGTGAAATGTTAACGATAAAATAAATTGCTAGAATTAAAATGTTATAAAAACTGTATACATGGATCCTTTTGTATTTTCCTTGTATGTTCCTTGTTTTCGTTGATTTGTTATCTATCGCGGCTTGATAAATCTTCAATGTTTTCGCTGTTATAGAAGTTTCTTTTGGCACATTGTGCACTTCACACAAACATACTAATATTAAGTATTTAACCATATGTATCTGCTGCACATATATTTATTTTCCTTCTAATTAGTACTCTTTAAGTCATTGGAAACGACTCTGGTCCTGTGTTACAGGAATCCGCAGGATCAAGATACGAATTACCAGGCCTATCACCTTGCCTACGAAGTCAAAAAGCTCATGTAATTCCAACAAAATTTATATATCAGCTAGACAATTTAATATTTGTAGTTTTGGAAAACGGCTGAAATTAGAAGATCAAGTATTTTGGTTTGTTCAAGACAAAAAAAATACTGTCTTAAATGAAGAAGTTAGTATTCATTAGATAGGTACCTCAATGAGAATTAAGGACCTATCTGATGTTATAGTAGTAAGTATAGTAATTATTTAATTTAAATTTTGAATAGTCCCTTTCACAACTAAAAAAATCCTGAAAATAGTTTTCCTGAATCTACATATTTAAGAATTTATATTCGTACATAATTTCAATAAGTAGTGTACAGTAAAATAAATAAACATTTGTTGGATTCAAAATGTAACGAATCGTCATAATAATATTTGACTAACTAATTCCAGCCAAGTATATTGAAACCCTTATAATGTAGAAAGTAGTGCTTGCTTGTTTTTATTATATTAGAGTTGAAAGTAGGTCTATTTTATTTTTGCACATTCATGAGGCACGGCACATATTTTACAATATATGTAACTATTATAGATTTAGCATGTCCACTTATTTTGATTCTTCATTAGGTAGCTATGTCACGTGTTGAAGTTTTTAACGCATTTTACTATTATTTTAGAATCTTTGACCTTCTCACTTAGGTAAATAGTAAATTAATATTAGTAAGTAATCACATATGAGATAAAATGCCAAGACCCTCTTTATATCATAACATTAAACGAGATAGATTTCACAAACAAATTCTAAAAGTCTACAAAATAAACATAAAATTCTAAACTGAAATATATATCTAAGTACACGTATATAAGAAATAGCAAACACTCAGTAATTTTAGACTAAGTAATGCGTACAAAGAAAATGCCTACATAATATTACAACTTCAAAAAGAAACGAACAGTAAGTAAATCTAGCTTCAAGACTATATGAAAAATCTAACATGCATAGTAAGACGAAAGTGAAATTTGTCTTAAATAAAGAGGGGCAAGCATAAAATAAAAACTATTTCTTCACCACTCAGTAGATAACATAGGTAGGTGCATTCTTAACATTTTACTTAATTAAACTACAACCGATAAACGCTTTCACGACTAAACTTTGATACTGTACATATTGCACTTTTGAATATCAGCCTTATTTTCGTGTAAACCCGGTTTCTCTTTGGCCGTGTTTTCATTGATTGGGACAGAATTAATTTCATGAAATAAGTAAAGTTATTTAAACGGTCGCGCGACAGTGCGATTCCCAAATTGGACTTTTGTACCTTAGTTTTTGGTCAGTCCGGACTTCCGGAGTCTGGAAAGTTTTCAGCTACTATTAAGTGCCAATCACTGCCCCAATGGCAATTTTGAGGAGGTGAATTAAAATAATGAGCTTTTAGAGGAATGAGCGGGACTACAAGACTGCGTAACCCATTTGCCCTTACTGATTTCTCTTCAATCGTATCTTACTGGTGTTCCATCAGAATACGAGTACATACGAGGACACTTGCGGTCGCACACATTTCTTCTCAGTTGTTAAGTTTCTAGTAGAGCGGTGGCGGTCGTCATGTTGTCATTTTCCTGTCAATTATTCTACTCACAATCTCTCGCCATCTTCTTGTTGGTCGAAAGTTTAGTGCACACACGTTACGGATCGCTTGCTCGCACACATAATATCTCTGCGTATGCGGCTAATCGTTGGAGTCGGTAGCCGAATCGGCCGTTGTATCAATATTATTATTTTACGAAATTCATTCTGTCTTAATTAATAGACACTACTATTGGGGACGACCGGGATACACATCTTTAAATTGAGGGCACTAAAGTTGAAATTGACTTTAAACCTTTTGTCTTTAGGCCAACGAGTAGGAGTAGTGGTGGCAATCAGAACAGCAACGGGGTGAGTTTGCCGGCGGGTCTGGCGGACGACCAGTCGAAAGACTTCGACTTTGAAAAGACTGAAATGAAGTACGACTCTACTGGAATGTTCCATTGGAGTCCCGCCAGGAATCTGGAGGATTGTATACTAGTAAGTATCTATGACAACCAACTATACTCTTTATAAAGAGATATAAATTCTATAGAAAGTGACGCAGCTTATAAGACTTTGCGATGTAATCGATGAATGAAGTAATATAGCAAAATTAATCCCGAAGCGAAGAGAGAGCGGGGCTTTATTTATTATTATTCTTTATTGCACAAAAAAAAGTACTATGAATGAAGATTTAGTATTTCATAAACATGAAACTTCCCAAAGATACAGCATTAACGAAGTGGACCGACGAATTAGTGAAGGTCGCGGGAATGCCTTGGATGTGACAGGACCGATCTGTGTGTAGAACATTGGGGGAGGCCTATGTCCAGCAGTTTGGATAGAGCTTAAGCAATCATGTTAAATAGATCAGAAAACAAAGGAATTACAAATATAGTACTCAAATACATTACACCCAGACACTGAACAAGACAACAACAAACATCTTAAAACGCTTCACGCCTCTCCCTACAGGACAGAAATCAAGCGGCAATGACGGTACTGAACGGGCACGTAGTGGTGTGCCTGTTCGCGGACCCGGACTCGCCGCTGATCGGTCTGCGCAACCTCGTGATGCCGCTCCGGGCGTCCAACTTCCACTACCACGAGCTCAAGCACGTGGTCATCGTGGGCAGCGTCGAATACATCAGGAGGGAGTGGAAGATGCTACAGAATCTTCCAAAGATATCAGTACTGAATGTAAGTGATATTCTTGAGTCAAATCAAGCAATCAATAGCCCTTAACCAAGGTCTTCACTATAAAACTCCTGGTGCAGGGATTGTCGTAGCAAATATGGCCAGGTCACTGCCACTTCAGCGTGCTAATTCATCGGACTGTACTATAGACTTGTCCTTCACTGGCCCCCGATTCTCATCTACGAGTATAGTACCTATTTGATACCCGCCATGTTTCTCCATATCGAAAATCACGAAAATTGGGGCCTGACTGTTAAAATTTGACTGCCGTAGCCAAATTCACCAGAGGACATATAATTAAAGTAGTACTTCTACCTAAGGCTTCATTATCAGATGAGAAGAAGGTGCTTTGACATTTCGTTGTTACATTCCTTTTTATCTTCCAGGGTTCACCGCTAAGCCGGGCCGACTTGCGTGCAGTTAATGTCAACCTTTGCGACATGTGCTGTATCCTATCAGCGAAGGTGCCATCCAACGATGACCCGACGCTGGCCGACAAGGAAGCTATCCTGGCTTCGTTGAACATCAAAGCGATGACGTTCGACGACACGATAGGCGTGCTAAGCGGGGGGGTGGGCACGAACGGGGGCGGGGGGAACACGCAACCGCCGCCGGGGCAGGCGCCGGCGCCGGTCCTGCTCCAGCGGAGGGGCTCGGTCTACGGTGCCAATGTGCCTATGATTACAGGTCAGTACTCACGTAAACACTCAAACGCCACCTTAAAAATGGCTCGAGCAGGTTATTTGTGTCACGAAATTGACTTAGAAAGAGATAGCATGATGTTTAATAGCTCTCAAAGTTAAAAGATTCAAGAATCGCAGGCTTCTACCGTAGAAACCTTAGATACAACGTTAACACGCTAAAAGTGTCGTCGCCATTGAATGAAGGCTCCATACGCGAAAGAGATCTTTGACCTACGTTATCAATTTAAAGACTACGACTGAAATTAGTCGTCAGGTAGTCTTATGGCTAAAAACTAAAGGGTGACAAGACAATTATAAAGCTTCAAAAATTGGTCTAGCCTTTTCAATAGGCCGGAGTAACTGCGATTATGCGTGCGTGTTATGCGCTTTTATCTAGACGATTTGATATTTTTTTCTTTGATACATAAAAATATTTCATTGCATTATTCCCACATCACGCATTGTTTACAGAGCTGGTGAACGACAGCAACGTACAGTTCCTTGACCAGGACGACGACGACGACCCCGACACGGAACTGTACCTGACGCAGCCGTTCGCGTGCGGCACCGCCTTCGCTGTCAGCGTGCTCGACTCTCTTATGTCCACCGTGAGTGTTTGTTCCAACCGCGGGACAGCTATCTTCTTCTTAAAGTACCGCTTCATGACTGAAGATTGGCCAACAGCTCTTTAAGTCGTGGCTTATCCATGGCTAGCCTAAAAAGTTGTTCGGCGGATTTCATGCCAGTTCAATATCGTACGTTCCTGAGCCATGACATTTTTCGCCTTCCAATTTTACGTTTCCCAGCAATTGGAGAGCTATGCTTTGACATAAATTGGAGAGTAGAAATACTACGGCGTGAGAAACCCGGACTCAAACAAACCGGCGCAAAAAAATATTTGGATCGCATTAGACGCTGCTACATATAAGTAATCCATTAATGTCTCTGTATGACTCTCTCTGTATCACTGGTAGAGAATGAAGAGTGCCTTTTGGAATTGGAGTTCGCCTATTGTATACCATTTTGTGAAATAAAGTTTAAAATAAATATAATCTTTGTTTGTTCCAGACGTATTTCAACCAGAATGCCTTAACGCTGATCCGCTCGTTGATAACGGGCGGCGCCACTCCAGAGCTGGAGCTGATCCTCGCTGAGGGAGCTGGACTCCGAGGAGGATACTCCACGCCTGAGAGTTTAGCTAATAGGTAAGCCAATTGGAGCATCAACCCTTTCTAGTAGCTTAATTAATACTGTATCTTTTCTTTTTCTACAAATATTGATTGCATTGACCACGGTTAACGCGTGCTTAAACTCCCTTTCTCCTCCATGTGTCACATCTCTCAATTTTAAAGGGCGTTCCTTTCTTGTTCAGTACTTTCTCTCTTAATATGGTTCTCCAGTAAATTCTGTCTACAGCGGTGCAGAGAGATTGGTCATTCTAAACTGACCAATCAAGAGCAGTGGCATTTGGTCAGACGATTGTGTTGGATTTTTTCGGTCATAATAAGTTTCTCGGTCTAGTCTGCCACTAATCCATCTCTATACTTCCTACTTTGGCCTGTTTGCGTCATAATTTTCCCTCCTTTTCATAGCCGTTATTGACTGGAATTCGCTTTCTTAAGATTTATGTATCATAATAGGTAACCACATCGTTGAATTTCTTCGACGAGTATTCAATCATATGCTAAACAGCTGTTACATTCCAGGGACCGGTGTAGAGTCGGCCAGATATCGCTCTACGACGGTCCCCTCGCGCAGTTCGGCGAGGCCGGCAAGTATGGCGACCTCTTCGTGGCGGCGCTGCGCTCGTACGGGATGCTGTGCATCGGCCTCTACCGGTTCCGTGACACTTCGTCCTCGTGCGACGCGAGCAGCAAGCGATACGTCATCACGAACCCGCCTGATGACTTCAGCTTGCTGCCTACCGATCAGGTTAGGGCTTTCATTGATCACATTCTTAAAGCCTATGTATATTACGTCCTACCGGACCTTGCGATCAGATATATCGTTCATTTTATCATATTAAGTTAAAATTTTGTTGTTATCTCACAATTTGATAGTCTCCTTGGTAGATTTTGGAGTAATACAGCAAGGTGACTGACATTTTTTATCATGAGCTTCAACCTTTATTTTATTAAATAAAACTATCTTCCCTGTTGAAAATCTGCCCACCACGTTGGGCGCCATTTTAACCCCTTTAATTTTGTTTTCAACCTTATCTCAAGCGCATAGGGTTCAAAGAATGGTGTGTAATATAAATAGAGAGCTCCATTCGGGAATAATGCAGTCATAATTAACTGACTGACTAAAAACCTGGCTCCCGCCAGATTTAGAGCGTTATCCGCTCTGACACAAGATTGAAAACAATTGGTTTTTGGAGTCAAAGTATTTGTGTGACGTTTAGAGTTTTATCTTTTCTTCAGGTGTTCGTCCTAATGCAGTTCGACCCGGGCGTAGAGTACCGGTCGAGCCGGAGGACCGGCTCGGCGACCGGCGGCGGGGGGAAGGACGACGCCTCCTGACTATTGCTGTGCAGCGCCCTCACCGACGGGCCCTACTCCTACATCTAGGCGGTAGGGCCCGTCGCACTCCACACCTGACAATCCTACCCGACCAGGTTACCAGGCCGCCGACCGAAGCTAGTGTTGCCAACCGTACAAACTCGATTTTGAGGTTATCCAGTTCACTTTTGAGATTAGCTGCTTGTTAGCAGTGGTGGCGTTAAGATCCTAGTATAAATGTATGTATTTATCATAAATACGATAAATATAATACCTCGAAATCTATATTTCATCTGTCTAACGTCGCCACTGTATTTATGGACTGTACATTTTTAAATTGCTTAATTATGACGACAGACTTTTAGTAGCACTTTCAAAATTTGTATTTACTAACATCGATTATCAAATTCCATTCAGCGTGAAAAGATTTTTAATAAGATTTGACAGCAAAATACCCTACTTTTTAAAATTTTATATTTTTCTTTTCTTTGAAAAATTAACAACTGAAAGAATTAGAAGTTTCGCGTCACTAAATATTCAATAAATAAATGTTACACAAAACACCATAGATAATTTAAAACAAATAGTGTACAGTTGGCAACCCTAATCTCACAAGATCTATATCCATCGCATCGCCTGGTAACCCAACCGCGTCAGAATTAGGACCCCCAATTAATTTTTATTTCAGTTTATTCAACAATTAGTTCCACACTCGGACACCGCACTGCAACACTCTTGAACTGTCGCACTTTTTGATAATTTGACCTTTTTATCTTACCCGTAATTGATGTGAAAAAGCCAAAATAAAAACTGTGTATTCCGGCAACATCCATTTAAAGTACAGAGTGTTCTAAACCCGAAATTGTAAATATTGACGTAATCATGCGTGTTAGGAAGGCTTTCGGTGTTAAAATCATATTAATTAGTGGTGAGAATATTAGGGCGAAACATATAATTGATGTTGGTGATATAGTGGCCAGTATCGTAGTCGCAGTACAATCCGGTTTACTTCACTCTGTATGTGCTTATTTCCTTTAAGGCACACTGCACACAATCCAACGAGGGTAGGTCCACAGTTTGATTCACGATATAACCAGCTATGTAAGTAAATATAATGTTGGACACATTTAATTTAAAAGATATAAATGCTCAATATTTAATGGAACCTTTTAAACTTTTAATTGCATGATCGAGACATAGATCTGGTAATGGGATAAATATAAAATACTGCATATAATGTTTAATATATAAATAACTTCTTTTAGAATATCCATTCCTTATTCTGTAGTTTTTGTCTCTCAACTCACGTATAAGGCACTATATCTAAAGCTAAAATATATAGTATATTTTAAGCATTTAAAGTACTCATCGACTGATTGTTAAGCACTTCATGCATCATTTGGTATTACGTTATGATATCGACACTATGTTAAGTTTTATAGCTGAATTCCACATTGGATTCATATCATTTTATATAGTTTTAAGACACATTTTTGCCATCTTTCTCTTTTTGGATATTACTATGCTGCACGTATGGTAGTAGTCTGCATACTTTTGCTGATTCTTACTACTTCAATATTATACTTTTTATATCTCCTACATTAGACACACTGTAGTTTCGAGTTTTTGTGTCGATCTGATCCCGAGTCAGGTCCACACAAAAATATAGACTATCACTTTGTCTATCATTATCTCTTTAGTTAGTTATTTTTAGTTTGTACATTATGTTTATTTTTTTAATAAAATAATTAAGCTTTGTTTTTTGTTATTTTCTTTTGTATTCTTTTCATTTTTAAATCCCAATATTGGGAGGGGGATTGTCAAAGTGGACGTGGAACATGGCGCTGCACAATAAATAAAGACGAAATCTTATGAACTGAAACAAATTATACGAAAAATATCTAATTGCCATTGCGTGTATGTTTGGTCAAAGAAAGTTGGTTTCGTTTGCGTGGACACCGAGTGCGATGTGTATTGCTGTAAATGTGTGATATTATTTTCGAAACGTCGTTGTTATTATTAAAATAGGGCTTTTGAAGCCTGCGATGTACTTAGTGTTAACTCCGGGTGCTTTGACGATTGTGGACTCTTCATAGTTTAATATGTTAATTGTATTAGATAAGATACTTTTAATCGACTGCATAGACAACACTCCCATTCAGAAATACGACGTTTATCAAAATTTAAAACGAATGCAGTTGGTTGAAGGTCCCTTTTAGAATTTACTAGTTACTAGATAAAATTCGCCTCACGAGTATTAGAAACTCATACCTGCAGACACCATCATGAGAAAAAATGCAATAGTTATAACTAAATCAAATTACAAGATGTTTGATGAAGATAATTGCAGTGGAGTGATAAGACGCCCCGAAACTGGCTGCAAAGTTCTTGCATAGTGTTGTAGCAATAGACACTATCGATAAAATTAGGCGACGCTATCAGTGCTATCAAAATACAATACTATGGATAGTAATATTCACCATTGATGATATCTATAGTGCCTATTACAACCTCACGACCTTTGTACGAAATATAGCACCGAATGTACCTAATTAAATAAATGATTACCTCAATTTAACTGATAGCTAGTAGGAGAGTATGACGATATAAAATTTAAATTTATCAAACATCCTGTACATAGTTCCCTTCTCACATCATTCTAGATTCATTATTCATCGTTCAGATAGAATAGGCAAAACCGGCCTTAATTACAACTAGGGTATGTTGTGTGTCCTTGAGAAACGTGTGGTCGCAGCCGCATATCGACAACAGAGTAGTTCGTAAAGGAATTGAATGCCAACATACTGCCATATTTTTGTATCATAAACCCAACAACCAAATCCAACAAAATGAAAAAAAAGTACAAAGGAAACTGTGACCCAAAGAGAAAATGTATGGAAATACGAAGTATATGAATGTCCCTGTATGTCGATTGTTTTCTTGGATTGTGCTCCAGTCCTCGAGCCTTGGTTGGACTCCAAGCTTAACTGCACTTGCACGATAAACTACAGACTACTCAAGTTACGTCTTACTAGTATGTTTTATCTATGAGCTAAATACCATAAAGTTATATTTCCCCCCTCCCGCTGCCAAGTTTAAATATAATAACGCCAAGTTTAAATTATATAATTAAGGAAATTTCACACCAATTATAAAGTTATATCACAAGGTTTCTCTACTCACTATATTGATATAGAAAGTATATCAGTGTGCCAAAAGTACCGTACATATTAAAATATAATATCTCAATAGAAGCACTTGTGTTGCATAGCTACTGCATCGCTCTGGTATATGCTTCTTAGTCTGTGTTCTAGGTAAGTCAGTGCGTAGGTACTTATTAAAGACATGTAAGAAAGAAAATAATTAATAAAGGGAATGATATACTAAATAATAATAATAGATTATAAAAACACTTTGTGAAGCATAATTCGATTTATTCATAATCGAATAAACTGAGAGACTTTAATATTTCCTTCCCTGTAAATTAATGCCATAAAACTATATCGTATAGTGAGTAGAAACATATAAAAGAGTTTAAACAAATATATATATTATAAAAAAATCACCTCTATTAATCATTTAAAATATCTTAATCAAATTAAATCTGTTAAGTTGGTGTAATTTTTGAGTGCAAATAATATTATAATAATAAAACAATGTTCACGGATATTATAAAAACAAAAAAGACAAAAAATATGAATTTTAATACTCTTAGTATCGTAAGCAAGATTGCAGTTATGTACGGACAAAATATAGTTTATATGACTTTCAAGCAAAAAATGCATAGCAACTCACTACACTGAATGTAACGAAATTGTAAAATTTTGAGATGGTTGTGCACGATAGAATATTTATGTAATTATAAATCGAACTAATCGGTCTGTCCAAAAATTTAAAATTCTATTTAAAACTAAAGGATTCTCACTAGGCTTATCTGGCCGGGTCGGCCAACCTTAGGGCAAGTAAGTATAAGAACCTGACCACCTCGGGCCCGTACTTGTAATCTTTTAGTTGTAATTGGAGCTTGATATTTTGGTAAGTAGAACCATGCATGCCAGAGGAGCCCTAGACGCCAAATAGGTACCTAATATTTAGAGTACCGCAGTGAACTGCATTCGACACTCGATTTTTTAAATTTTTAGCTAGAATGTTGTAAATAGTCAAATGTAATTTTGTATGTTACATAAGAATTTTTCAAAGTACGTCTCCTTTGCATTAAAAATAGAAGGCTACGGCTACATTAAAAGTTTATATTCAAATACTATCGTGTGTAGTTTGTTGTGAATTAGGCTTCTACGTCACTGTATGCTAGCTAGGTATAGAGGTCGGACATCTCATTGTAAAAATGTAATATAATCGCTATTAATTTGGATTAAAATATGAATGTTAAATAAGATTAATGTTAAAATGATGATTTTTCCTTTAATATTTTTATACAGCATTACAAGATATTTATCGCAATTAAAAGTTTATAGAGGTGGGTCAGTGTGCAATTTAAAAATAGTGTTTAAATTTGTATAATCGCCTTAACGAGAGAGAATATAGCCGAGTCCTTCTGCGCGTGATTGCTTGTGGTCTGATGTTATCATTATTGTTTATGCATTGTGTATGTACTGTATGCATGTCCCAGACTTGTGCTAGGTGATACCGCCGCGCAGGGAGGCGCTCGCGCGGACCACGCGCCCGTTAGTCTAAATCGGTTTACTTTACACGGTAACACGAATATATTAAGCATGAAGCACTGACTCAAGCTTACAACTTTCCATCCCTTCTACAGGAGACAGGAGATTGTAGCTTGGAACATTGCACGATTCTAATTTAAGGCCAGAGACACACGTTAGTCGTAATCAAGACGCAGCGTTTTATCGAGTTTCGCACGTTATTTTGTCTATTATCTGTAATAATTCTTACCACTGGGTAACGGTGCGATTTAGGAAGTACTTAACATGTTAATCGAAAATAAAGCACGCAGACAGATTGTATGAACAGCACAGATAGGTACTAAAAGATAAAATAATATCAATCATATTGAAAATAAATGATTCTCATAACACTATTAAAATTAAATCAAATCTTATGAAGCGTATATAGTAAGTTTGTCTGCTACACTTGAACATTGAAGCATCCAATGAATTGGCTAAATGCACCGCTTGTAGGCATTGGAATAGATTAATTAATAAACCACGAACATGAACAGTAACCAAATTCTTAATTAATGAAGTTCAAAGTTCAAATTAATTTTGAATTCTTAAACTTAAATTTCTTTAACCCGTGGCCCAGTGGTTCCTGTTTATGTTTTGCGAACGGTTGTATCGTATGGTGTCTCAGTTCCTGAAGCTCTCTGCTCCATTCAACGAAAAATATCTCTCGCAACACTAAGGGGTTTACCACATCCGCTTCTTATTCTTAGATACGACCAAAAAATAGTAGACTAAGAAAGTAAAAATTCCATTTTTACATTCTAGAACAGTCTTAAAACTCCACATCACGCTCGGACTCGAATCACACAGAAAACTGACATGCAAGTGAATTCTATTCCAATCGTATTCGTGATTTCATTTTACTATTTTGCACGACAAAAGATTCGCAAGCCGTCAACACGACCAATTTCCTCTACGGAAAACGAAATGAAAAATAGCAGGGTGGCGTTACGACGTCATTGGTTGTTCTACGCAACACTGTCGTTTTGACACGTCACGTCAACTAATAACCAATCCAAATTGATGGACCTAACATCCACATAACGCCATCTAGCTGTTTTTTTACAGTGGTTCGCAGTCTTTCACAGTGGTTCGCAGTCCTTCGCAGTGACGCCCTTACTCTACGAAAGTGGACCCTTCGATTCATTTCGCTGTCTTTTGTGTGCGATTGTGGAGGGGCCAAGTTAAAGAAAGTTGTGTGAAATAATGTGGCAAATGTGGTAAATCCTTTAGACGTACACATCTAAGTCGAATTACAAAAACTAAACACTAATAAGCCTTTCACTCGCAAAACTAGTAATTCCATGTTCTGTGTGCATTAAAAGTCCTAGAATTAACAACATTGTTGACTATTGCTATTAGCTTGAGGTTGTTAAAATTTTTAGAACGGAAAGATGAATTTTTCATGTAATATATATTATATATATACGTATATATAAAAATCTTTATCGCTCTATAATACGAATGTTCGCTAGACCCTTTTTGTAAGCTGGTTGCCATCTTATCGTGTTGTTACACACTAGTCCTCTCTTTATTAACGTAGTATCAATATATAATGATGGCTGTGAGGTAAATAATTGTAACAATTTAAATTTATATTGTGTAAATGAAGTAATAAAAATAGTAACAAATAAAACGCTCTGTCGCAACGACTGGTCTGACGCTGTAGATTTCTGAATTTTGTTTTGGTACGGTATAATAGAAACATAAATACATATTAGATCACGCAGACATCTGCCTGATCCCAAAGTAAGTCATCTTAAGAACTTGTGTTTAGGGTATCGCCTTGCTTGAACTTGGCTTTGCACGCTACCAGGTGCCTAGAACAGAATGAACAAAGATAACACGTGACTGTTTGTCTAGTGTGGTAATGAAAGTCATTCTAAGAGCTGACACTATATTATATTCTAACTAAACAAGATGTTAATCCTAAACTGGTACCCTGACATTTGATGACCTATACTAATGCCAGTTCATATAAGTTCAGAGAAGCATACCTGCTGAAATATAGCGAAACATAGTAAAATAGTGAATCTATATCAAAATCTTTATATAAATGCAATAATTACCTAGTATAAAACTATTGTAGTGTATATCCGTACCAAAACAAAATCAAACAAAATTGTCATTTTTGGCGCGAAAAATGACATTTAACGCCGCGGGTTGCCATATTAATATATTGTTCCTATCAATGCTCATTTCATTCTATTAGGTATAAACAATAAGTTTTTGTCCTAAACCGTTTCTTTTATTTTCTTGTATCATACAAAATTAAAATAATAGTTCATTCAGATTTCATTTTTAGTTCGTAGAATAGGAGTTTTAATTTTGAATGTAAAAAAAAATAACGGCAACCCAATAAATCCAGCTCACAGCTTTCTCCGCAGTTGCTCAAAACTCAGCTCCATATTTCACGCTTCTAGTTAACCATTTACAGACTTAAAGCCACGAAAACTCGTATATACAAGATAATATTACATTACCCTTTTGGCTTCCAAGGGCATGGTCATTGAACACACGTTAAAGTATTTTCTAGTTGAAAACAAATTGGAACGAGTAACCTATATCATATCAAAATAGAAATAGATATTATTGAAAATAATCTATTCACAGTAAAATGCTTTTAAATAGGGTTGCGCAATTGATCGATTCGGTTTATTCAGCGAGAACCGTTTTTTAATCCGACGCGATGATTGTATACTGCCGATTCGATATTTGGAAAATTTATTGAGATCTGAAGATTATAATCATTATTTTTTTAGTGTTCCGGTGATGTCTTTATTATTTCTATTCGATAGTGAATATTACCGGTAATCGATATAAGTATATCGGAAACCGATATTGAGAAGAAATAATAAGATTTACAGATATCAACACGGAATTTTCTTCTTTCAAACCTATTTATTTGCTCTAATCATGTGATCCGACCGATCCGATCTTTTATCTGAAAATCGTTTGGTTCCGATCCGATGCAAGAAATCGTCGAATCGTTCTCCGATTTTCTAAGAGATTGGATCGTATCGCCGCATCTACTTTAGAAAGAGATAGTAAATAATTTTTAACTTTACTTTTTACTTTAGCATGTAGCCAATGACACCTAACCCCGGCCTCAAAGGTGGGTTATGTAATATTATTCGACTGTTCGAAATATATCACACCACAAGAACAAATTATTTAATATTGTTGATGTTGATTGTTAATAAAATGCAAATAATGTAAATATCAAAATAAATTCTGTATTTGTATTTGAAAAGTTGTTTTCCTTTCACATCCCTCTATTTCAATACTTAACTATTAATTGATGTAAACGCGATTCAAATCGACGATGTTTAAATATAAGTAGGTACATTACATTATATTGAACGCCCCGAATGGTCTAATGGTTTAAGTACCATGGGGTCCCGGGTTCGATTCCCGGGTCGAGCAAAAAGTATGTTTCGAATTTTTCGAACATAGATCAGGGTTTGTGATCAGATCACCAATCCGTATTTGGCAAGCGTGGTGATTAAACCTAAACCCATCATAGTGGCGATAACTTGATTTCTCTTATTGAGGCCTCTGCTGGACGTTTCGAACGCGTTACAATGGTAATAATTATAATGTAGCTACATAATATTTAAACATCGTCCCGTTTATATTATTTGTATAATGCAACGGGAAAGTTCAAAATCGTAACTTAACTACTTACGAAACCACAAGCCGTTGACACTTCCAGTAACCCTTTTTGGACTTATGTCCAAGATCATAAGTGCTGTTTTTGAACGGCGAGGAGTAACTGGAAATGACGCCGGCTGTACCCTACAAAAACTCATGGTCCTAATAGTCTGAATTTTGTCTGCTGTCGTAATTAATTCTTCACGATTTAATTTCATCATTTAATATCTTATGCCTCCGAAATTGACATCAGAATCTTATAAGGTACCGATTATATTATGAAAGACTTTTCCCATTAATATAACTTTTAACTAAATTTTTAGATTCTGATTTTAAATTCGGATAGTAGGTATATTTAATTGACTGCCATGAAAATTAAATCTCGAAGAATGATTGGGTTTTCCGAGAAATGTTAGAAATAAAATCATTTTTGAATTATTATTTAAAATATATTCATCAATCTGACGTTACTCCAGCCAGTGTTCACAAAACAAATTATACAATTCATTGTTACAAACTAAACAACAAAATTGTATTGCAAAATTCACATCTTTCTAATATCAATACCATGAAATGTACAAGTTCATTGTTAGACTAGAAACAGGACTAGAATATAAACATACTTGAATAAATAAATGAAATAAAACAGACACTTACCGTCTTACCAACAAATTATCAGTGTGATCACATCAGTATACAAAAATAAATGCAAACATAAACATATAGTAGGTACCCTTTGCCAACCAAGACGTTTACACAATTTTCTCTAAATAACACTCACAAATGCTCAATTCGATTAAAACTTAATTTCCACATAGTAAGGGCAAAGTAATAGCTGTCATATCATAGAAAAATAATCTCTCTTGCAACATTAATAAGATTTACATTATTTAATTGAGCTTAAAATATAAAAAGCAAATAAAAGCTCTATTGTTATTGATCTTATTTTAACGCAAGTATAGTTTTGTATGATATTCAAAGCAATAACTGTACCCGTTCTATATAATCATCACTACCCAGGGTTCGAAAATATCAATATAATCACGCCTCTTGATAATTATCAGATAGTTATCACCATGATTCGTTTGTTGTAATTGTTTCATAGGATATTTATTTGTTATATAGTTTATGATCAATTCTAACAATAAAAAGACGTGTTTTGCAGGTATCAACATGTTATCAAAGGTCAAGAAAGTCTCCGAAAAAAATCCGTTTTCAAACGGATTTTTAGGGAACTAAGAGAGTTAGTCTTATAACCAATAGGGTGACCATGCCCTATGACAAAAGCGCCATCAATGAATTTTACGACTTTATTGACACAACTTGTTCCTGTATGCAATAAATGATTATGTAAGCGTCAGAAGGTCAGCAGGTAGTATTTATTCGGGATCTCCACCAATACAGTAGAACCTGCTTTTTCTCCTAAATGCTATCTAAAAATTCCGATATTCGCTCGAATACGGTTCCCTTTTACGAACCTTATTATTCGTTATAATCAATTTGATACATATCCACCCGTTATTATTATGAACATTCGAATCCTGTCAGTACCTATGTAAGATACATAAAAAGTTAAAAACCTACAAAATAATTTTAGAAAAATCGAAAATCAAGTGCTACAGTATATTGTTAACAGATGCAAAAATACGTCAACATTCTCTTCATATTCCTAATATTATGTATATCCAAACTGTAGATGTATTATTCTATAATTACTCACCATAATTATTTGTAGTATCCTTTGGTCACACTCTTCCTTGCTTTGAGATGATGTTTCTTAGCTGAACTGACCTTTTTCTTCTCCTCTTCCAACAGCAACGGAGGTAAGGACACTTTCCTGATGTTATATTGGGACATACCATTAGGCAACTTAGCAATTTCATTATGCGTTACTTCTGGAGTGCACAACGGCTCTAGCCTAGTTAAATCCCTATGCCTCGCTGTTACAACTCTACTATTCAGTAACATATTACGTTCTGAGGCACTCAGAGCATTTCCATAGTTCCTTGTATCTAGAGAAACAAATGACTTAGCACTATTACGATCACAGTTCACAGAAGAATCCGGTCTAGATGACCTCATCCATCTAGACGAAGCCAGTTCTGACCTTAAAATAGAAGTACTCTGCCTCTTTCTATGAGACGGACTTCTTATCTGTATAGGTGTAATTTGTAGTAAGGAGCAAAAGGTATCTGGCAAATTTGGTTCATCATCATAAGCTGTGGTATAAAAAGTTACTTTTTCACGGGTTAATTTGGGTTCAAATAGTTCCTCGGAGATCCTTGGCGAGTTCTGCGGCGTCACGTCTGAACTACTCTGAGAAAGGCGCTCATCACTTTCACTGAACTGCTCGTAGTCACTGTAATGTATCGCAATGACCTCATCATGTTCAATCTGCCGGTAGCACATCCTCTTTTCTGGTAATTGAATAGCTTTACCAACAATCCTGCAATTAAAAAATATTACATTTATTATTTAGCAGCATAATGATTAATATCTATCTAGGGAAGGAAAGGACCTATAAAAAACATAATAATTAATTTTGACACAAGGAAATAAAGTGAGAGAAAAGTGAAAATGTTAAGTACTTAGATTAGTCAATATAAGGATTGAGTATAGGTAGAATATAGGTCAAGGTATTGAAACAAAATGTCCAATTTCTAAATCATTGATCCAAATAGTTTCAATAAAATCAATAACACTATCAAACTTGAATGTGAAGGTCAGAGTCACACAATTAACTTGGGCCATTATGTGGGTATGTCCTTGGCTTCTGGGCTGTTGTGTGGGTCATTGATTTTTTATTGTTAATGGTTATTGATTGGATTTGATTCTATTAATATTTTAGTAGTAGTATAGAGAGTGTAATACTTCTCTAACAGTAGATACTAAAGTATGCAAATAAAAAACATAGAATAATATAATATACTAATAATAATATAAGACTACTTTGACAAATTCCAATAGTCTTAATTTTTTTTTTGTCTGTCATTTAAACATAGGTAATTTACTTGATGGCAAACTTATAGAAGCAGTACTCAGCACCACAAGAAGGAAAGAAAACTTAAACACAGATAATCTAAGTTAATACTCCCTTGGTCTAGTGGTTTAAGTACCAGTAATTTTTCAAACATAGCTCGGATTTGTGATTCTATTCGCATTAAGCAAGCATGGTAATTAATCCCATAATATTGCTATGATGACTTGATTTCTACTATGTAGGTCTTTGCTAGGGTAATATACTGTCCCACTATATTATATATAGGTACTTACTATACATTATAGTAGGACAGACTGGCTGCTTTACTACTAATCTAAGTTTCAACATAAGTTACCTAAGTTGTGGGTGTAACTGCCTCCATTGCTTGCACTCTTCAATAATCTGCGGCCTCGTAGATTTCTCTCCATCTTCATTGTACAAAGTTCTCTCAATCCTCTCCCACTCTGTGGCGAGTGTCTTGGATGCCTCCGCAGTATTCCTCCGGAGTGCTGAGCCCGAGCTGCTATCACTCTCTTCGCTTCGAAAGTCTGGAGTGGCTGTAATTATTGAAGGACTGAATATTTCAAAGATAAAATTTTAAGTTTTAAAATTAATAAAGGGTGAATTTTGTTTGGACAATAATAAATCCTCTTACTAAACTGTGAGAAAAGAAGATCTTAGTTTCTTAATTACAAATAGCATTCAGTACAATTATATCAATATATGTAGGGATAGACGGAGCAGGGACTAGCAAAAAAATCTCACTTAAATCAATAATTGGAATTACAGTTTCAAGTGTCACAAGGCTAATGGATTAAGTAGTGCAATTTTCTCTGGTTATATCTATTCATTAGTATTTTTTAAACCTACTATAATGTAAATACAAAGGACTGCCGGGCTCAAAGTGAAATGAACTATAAAGGTATGATCGTCAAATAAAAAAAACTAGAATTAGCAGTCAGGAGAAGGTGCAGGATATAAGCAAGACAGATGCTTCTGGCAACAAAATAAGTAAGAATCGTCGTACCTGTCTCACTTTCAGAGAAAAAGTCCGAAAAAGGGGTGCCAGTTCTTTCAACACTGTCGGTTTCAAAAGACTGTATATCATAAGAATAGTTGAGATTCCTGTTCAGGAGGCTGCTCGTGTTGGCGGACAGGGCGGGCAGCTCCGTCCGCACGTTGTAGCCAAACTTCTGCTGGTTTATATTCGGCAGACAATCGATCAGTTTGTTGATATTCTTCTCACGAGCCGATAGATAGTTCCGCGCAGACATAATCAAAACATTAAACAAACACACCGTTTCAGTACATCCATAATGAAAATTTCACATGATTAATAATTCGAAACATTGAAATACCACAATACAAAGCAATTTGTAAGTAAAATGTTATGGAAATCAAAACCCGTCAACAGAATAGGTAGGTAATGAGAACGTCAAATAAAAGTTGTCAATGTCAGTCACTTTGACAAATGGTCCCCGGACGGAAGTGGCTAGGGCTCACCACTATGATTATTATTGAGTGAACTGTAAACATATTGAACTTGTTGTCAGCAAAGATTTAAATCGTCTGGACCCTTACTACCAGCCGTTAAAGCAGGCCTGCTATTGAACTGCCTTGTTATTTTGTACTATGACGTCCTTTACGCAGGCCTGTAGCAGGCCTGCGGCAGGGCAGTTACGTTGACGTCTTGAAAACCGTTCACCTTTTTTTTTGTATGGACTTTTCTTAATATGAGCGCATATTAATTGTCAAACTGCGCGTCTTTTGAGCGTGATAAACGTCAAATAAACAATATTGAAAAAGTTACTTTTAGACCAGTTTTATCAACATTGTTAATGATTTGCCTTGTAAATGGTGGCATTTTTTCGCTGTGTTCCCTATTTTGTGGTTGTGTTTAAGTGTGTTTTTGTCCCCCGGTCCGGAGTTAAAAGTGTAGGAGCACTTTATTACTCATACATTGATAGTAGATGCAAGAAAAGCCTTGATTGATCTCGACATGTAATTATTCTGATAATGTGTGCAGACAGTGACAATCAACCGTGAACTACCTATAGTTAAAATTGTAAACAAACAATCGGCGCGCATAGGAATTTAGGTCGCTGACCTTTATCTATGTATTGTAAATGCAATTAGATTTGATAATAAATATAATATTATGAAACCAAAACTGTTTTGTGATTTCTAAGTTTAATTACACTTACACTCTTATGTAGTAACTAAGTAAATACTGACATACTTTCGACCAGTCTGATGCAGATTTTTTAACAGTGGGAGAGCCAGGCTTTGGCATGAAGGCTCGACCGGAGTAATACCACGTCCCCACAGAAAACTGGTGTGAAGCTGTGCATGTGCTGTGTTTCGCTGTGTGTGTGAGTTTATCAGAGGCCCAATCCAGGGGAAGGGGGGTTTAAATGTAAGCAGTACACTTTTGACACCACTGGTGCTATAGGTGTCCATGGGCGGCGGTAATCGCTTACCATCAGGTGATCTGTGTGCTCGTCTGCCACCTGAATCATTAAAAAAAAGAGTTGAGCCTTCAGTCTTTCTCCCGCTGCACTCCACATCCTCTTGAAATGTATATTTTGTTATACCCTACTGCTTTAACTCTGGGATCATTCAAAAACTCCCTAGCAGTTGGGTATATCTCACACGATGTCTTGTTTGTTGTTTTTCACTATATTAAATATTCTATTTACCACTAACATACCTACATAAAGTGCAAGTACGAGTAAGTTATTTTGTAATGTAAAGTGGACTCCACTTTCCACACTTAGACTCTTCTTCGGTCCATTATATGTGATGTAAGTAAGTTATTTATAAACACAAGAAAAAAATGCTATGTATTTACGACATTTTAAATGAAGACTGCAAACACGAAAACTTAGCTGCCCTGCCGAGCCCGAGCTATGTCTACTTCCTACAAAAGTAAGTATCGGCGAAGTTCGTAAAGTTTAAAGAAACATCTTGTTGCTACGTATTCGTAGGAATCAGAAAAAATAACACTTATTGGTCTGTGACAAGTAATAAAAACTTCTCAAGTAGTTAGACCAAAGAATTAAAAAAGACTTTAGAATTCGAGTTTAGGATTTTAAAACTAGTTTAAAATACTTAAAAACTCACTAAAATACAGAATATACAAGGTTTACAATATCTACAATAGTTTAGGGAGATTGGCTATGTGCAAAGCGAGTAGGTAGTGGTGGACAGATAACGACCGCGCACAACACGGCAGAAATTGGAAACAAATGCAGATGGTCAACTGTCAGAAGTGTTGATTGCGATACAACCACCAATATTCTCTACAAATAATAGTATGTTATTGTTAAAATTGGTGAATAAAAACAGGTTTTGTAAATATTGAATCAGTCTTTATTAGTCATATCTTCGAAGAATTTAGAACATTTATAATGAACAAATTGCCGAATACTAGGTTTGCCACAATGTTGTTTGTTACTGGTCTTTGACAAGCTGGAGGTGATGTTAACATAGGATATTAAGGCACTAAAATGCTTGCACTTGCTGCTCTGATTATAGATACAGTCACATTTTACACCAGTGACAACACAGATCTGTAAAAATAATAAGAACAATTAGTAAATTGGAAATGACTTACATGTAATAAAATAAGTACAATCCCCGGAACTAGTACTGGGCATACCCAGGTGCATACGCTTGCTAAAAGAGTGGTCAATCAAACAGAGCAAGCAACACTGGATGAGATCGACAGGCCAGACACATGCTAAAGCCTTAATTACAGAATTTTTCAACAAGTTCTCACTAGAGGCTCTAATGTTATTTCGAGAACAGTTGAGGATTCTCACAGGTCACTGCAGATTGAACAAACAGATAAATATATCACATATAAACATTACTTACGTTAAAACTGGTTTTGTATGGTGTTAGTGTCACAGATGTCTAACGAATTACGTGGGCTCGTATTAAGTAGCTTTAGCCGTTATGTCGCAGTTCTTCCACATTTCTTACATGCTAATTGGAATTTATTGCCTTTTATCTCAGTTTGTGATTGGAAATTAATATTATGTGCAATAGTTTATAAACCCGGTTTTTATTATTATATTAATTTTACAGTAAAACTATGGAATAAATTGCACTTAAATAATGTCAACAATACTATTTTAATCTTTGATTTTATTTATATTTGCAAAGAAAACTACCAATGTTGACATTGTTATTATTTCAATTATTTGACAGCTTGCCATATTTGCCAGTAAGAATCGTTCAAAAATCTAGGTAGGTAAGAAGAGTACAGAATAGTCGCACGCCATATGAATTACTCCATAATTTTATTAAAATCTACTGTGAATTAAGAAAATTATGCTGATTAAGTAAATTACACTCATAAAAACGTACTTTTAGTCAGCAATTGATATTATAAAGCGAAAACTAAAAAACCGGTAAAACGGGAAAAAAATATCATAAGATTTCCGAACGATTCTAGGTTGAATCAGTAAGCAGACCAGAGACAAGGAAACCGTTCACCTTTTTGCCTAGCAGTGCAATAGTCGTTCAGTTTTTATGGGCTCATAATACGAATCTTAGCAGCGCAGAAACAGGCCTGCCTTTGAACTGCGCTGAAATATTATGGAATGACCAGTTTTGACTGCAAATCGATAACTTCTCTGTGCTCTGCTCTGATGCCATGCCTCTGATGGTCCAAAATAGTGGCTTATTGTGTTGCGGAGGGAGGTTATATCACCATTCACCCACCATGCTTTGGGTCACTCATGTACTCATCACTACCGCTCTGTAAAGTTTTATAATAGAACTATACTGAGTTTTATTGTACAAAGGAATAAGGAAGCACAAGAAAACAATAACTTTAATCTAAAGCTAAAATAAAATACCTACCAAAAAGAAAATCAAAACAGAGTAGGCAACTGTTTCTGTTTCTGTTTGCCACAGAGGGGCAAACAGAAACAGAAACATTATTTTATTTGCTTAATACTTTGCAATGAAATAATATAGACTTAGAGCATTGTTGGTTAAATCTATAGGTAAAACCCTGCCTTTTAATGTTTCTCAATTCTCATTGTTTACCAAAAAGGTCGAATAATTATACAAAGATATAAAAAAGCCTTGACTCTGCCTTGATAGGTAGGTAGGGTAACCGAGACAGTGACTGCCCAGGGTACAGTGATTGCCAGGTTTAAGGTTAACGTAGATTTTAACTTATTTTCAAAGGAGTAGTTTTGAATTAAATCCGTTAAATAACACTAGAGTACTCTTTATCAGAATTCTAAATAAGAAAGGACTTGTCCCAGAATGTATGGAGTCTGGGCGTGGTATATGTACCCTATACCAAAATATAAAGAATTATATGAGGTATACTTTTTGACTATCCAATTTCTCTATTATAGTGTTGTTTTTTGGAAGGAACAATTAATTTGAACAAAGAATTGCAACACAACAAAATGGTTGTCAATGATGGTTACCTATCGATTGACATTACGAATTCGATGACGTTTGACGTTTGTTTGTCTGTCTGACGTTTGACGAAACAAACCACAGACTAAGAAATAAAAACTATCCAAAAAACCAAACCCTCTAACGTCACATTGACAGACATTGACATTGACAGTTGTTTTTTTTTGTCTTTGGTCGCCGTCGTCTCGCGCGTCTTGTCTTTGGTAAAGGTTGAAAAATTGTCATCTTTTTTATTTTATAACCAGAAAACTGTGCATTATATGGAATTAATAGTATTTTTCTCGTAATAAGCTATTTTTTCTCCGTTTTTTCATGTAGCGTACATAGACCCAACCCATAATGAGACAAGTCCTTTGTCAACATTTTAAAAAATATATATTATAATGGCTGTTTTTGCACAGCAGGTGTTCGTCTCTTCAAAACACTCAAATTCCTTAGGAGAATCGGATACACTTAGTAGTTTTAATAATTGTGTCAGTTTAATTTTATTTTTTGAATGTGAAAGCTAAACAACTAGCTAGTTAAAGCTTTGATGTATCATTTGAAGCAGTTATCATGGTATAAAAACATTCTATTTAGTATTTAGAGGGGGTGGGCAATCACTGAATTTTTAGAACAAATTTTAAGATTTTTTTGCAAAACGTTATAATTACAAATATTCTTTAGATATTTGAATTGTTGCTAACTTATCTCAAAGCTAAACTACCAACGTTATATAAAAGTCGCACACTGCTACCCAATTGTTAAAATAAAGGATTTAATTGAAATAAAACTTTGCATAATTTTCTTAAGTGGGCAATCACTGTCTCGATCACCCTAATATGAATTTCTGCACGAGTTATTCCAATGTCAATGTCTACTTGACAGTTTGCTTTAGTAAACCTGTCAAATTCCTGAACTCGCTCCGAGCCTGCTGAGCTCAGAAAAATCGATTTTTGCAGCTGAATCAGGCTCATTATAACTTTTTCAGTGATAAAGTGAAGTCGTATTTAGAGAAAACTGGTAAAAATGTCGCAAGTATACACGAAGAGCGGCGACCTCATCGCCGATGAGGTGAGCAAGTCAACTAATTCAAATACGTTTTTGTTGCTTCTTTTACCGCCTTTATTTTCTTGTATTTAAAAATCTCCTTGGGAATTCTAAAAAAGGAATGAATATAATAGAAATTCCCTGAAGTTTTTAGTCATGTGAACTGTTCATAATGTTTTACTGTAAGCAGTCAAAGTTATAGTATTTTTTTATCAATGCAGTGAACTTAATGCGGCAGTTATTCTTACTCTGCCGAATGCAGATAGCCTTTATCTCAATTCCATAAGGTATAAAATCCATGTGTTGTTAATTATCACAAAAATATGTGTAGGTACTGAACTAATAACAATAACTATTTGCTAATGAAACCATGATGAAATTATTAAAATAATTTGAAGAGAGAGATAATGTGAATAATATCTATTACATAGTTTTCTATTCTATAGAAATAGAAATATTCTTTATTCAATTTAAGTCCCCATAGAACATTTATGAATGTCAAATATTATGTTATTATTTCATAGTTTCTTTAACCTACACATTTTAATTCTTTTTAAATTAAAACATTTTTATTAATTAATAATAATAATCCTAACTTTTATTTAATAATTGATTTTGATAAGATCTTGTAAGTGTTAATTGACCATAGAAATTTCACACATTAAAGTCATATTTTGCAAACAATATTTTAGAAAATCCTCATGCCGTACACATATATCCAGCAAGTACCAGGAAAGCAGATAAGAACAAAGCTTACGTCAGCATTCAACTATTGGCTCAAAGTTTCTGATGAAAAGTTGCATGCCATCGGAGAAATTGTCCAGATGTTGCACAATTCCAGTTTGCTGTAAGTATCCATTTTATTATGCAATCATATAATTCAAGAGTATAAACATGCATCTTCAAACAAGAGAATCAATAATCCTATTGCCTTAATGTATGTATTATTTACACATCCCAATCCGGCTTGTTATATATGGCCGGCTTGACGGGAGTAATACCACTGCCTCACAGAAGACCTGCGTAAAGCAACACCTGCGCTGTGTTTCGTTGAACGAGGGTACCGGAGGCCCAATTGAGGGGATACGGGGTTAAAGGTTGGCAGCACACTTGGCTACTGGCGGCGGCAATCGCTTCCCGTCAGGTGAACCGTCTGCTACCTGTAAATGTAATGTAAAGTGGACTCCATTTTCGTCACTTAGACTCTCCTTCGGTCCATTGTACTGTGATCCGTCTGCTACCTATCAGACTTTGAATCTTAATGTAAAAATATAGCTTGTTTTACAAAAACCATTCATATTTAAATTATTAAGAATCATGAATCATTTTAATAATTCATACTACGGTGTGCTGTTGTTAATACTGACTGTTTAGATACAATCTTGTTGTGCATGCCATCTAGTTGTTAATAAATGTTCTAGTTAGCCTTGTTACAATTACACTGATAAATTGATGGCTTTTCATTTATTAAATTGCATGGTATGTGGTGAGATGGAAACTCTGCTCACTAACTCCTAACTTTTGTCCATGTAAACTGGACAATGCCCAAACAATCGTTATCTGACGATTGCTTACGGTTTGGGAGTATTTGTAGATAAATACTAATGGAGAGTGCATAACGCATAGCATAGATAACAAACATAAAACTATTTTATCTATCTCACAGCCGGGACGGTCCTGCTAATTGCGCTGCTAATAAAATAAATCAATAAATTCACACAACATCTCATACATTGACCTGACTCGTACTAAGTAGCTTTAATTGTGGGAGAGCCACGCTTCGGCATGAATGGGCCGGCTCGACCGGAGTGATACCACTGCCTCACAGAAAACCGGCGAGAAGCAGCCCCTGTGCTGTGTTTCGCCGAGTGAGTGAGGGTACCGGAGGCCCACCCGGGGGGAAGGGGATAAAAGGTTGACAGCGCACTTGTAACTCCACTGGTGTTGCAGGTGTCCATGAGCGGCGGCAATTGCTTATCATCAGGTGATCCGCCTGCTCGTCTGCTACCTATCACATAAAAAAAAAGCACGACTTGTGTTTCAGAAAAAAAGTAAAAGTATGGGTAAAGCGGTGAGCTTTACCAGTGTATTCCCCCGCGGGATCGTAAACTGAGCTAGCCACTCCCCAGTACTGTGTATGCTCACGTACTCCGAAGGCACGTCTAATCGCCTCTTACGACAGGGCCCTTGGTAGTATTCTTAACCCCTAGAAACAGGGCACGTGCAGCGTGTGCCTTAAGCCGCGCCCGCGCAGACGTAAAATGCGTGGTGTATTTTTTTTTCTTTTATGATATAGGTGGCAGACAAGCCGACGATCACCTGATGGTATGCGATTACCATCCATGCTACTGCATGCATTTCTATACGATATTCATCCTACGATTATTGCGTTCGCGCAACCATCACGACCGCAGATAAGAATCCTTGCTGTAAACAGAATTAGAATTTCGTCAACGTACCTATGCAGATTTCCTCAAGATGTTTCTTCACTAGTAGTAGTATTAACGTCGTAGCCCTCAAAGGCTTTTTAAAAGGCCGAAAACAATAAATTGATTGTCCATTGTCTCTGCTGTCTGGGCCTTACGACGATAATATCGGCGATTACTAATAACGTTCTTGAGATTCGCTCTAATTCAACTTCTGCATTCATGGCTATTTGGGTAGCTTACCTTGTGATGTTTTCCTTCATTTCTATGCAACTATTTATTTACTGTTTAAAACGTACTTCCCAGTTCCTATTGCTGTTGTATTTTATAAACACGATTTCGGCGGATGGATCTACGAACTTTGTATGTTGCTATTGCCAAATCCAAAAACAATACTCGCCACAGCCTTGCGACTTTGAAGTAAGATTGAAAATCTATAAAGATCCTGCCATTTTAATGATTTTTAAATTTGATCATCTCCAAAGCTGATGCCGCCCAGTGGACACACCGGTATAACACCAGTGGAAGTTCACAAGTAGGGTCATGACGCTGCCTACCTTTAATCTCCTCATCCCCTCGGATTGGGCGCATACTCTCTTCTTATATAAGTAAACAGGAAATCAAAAGAAGCATTCCTTCATTGATTTATCTCTTTTATACCAGCATCGACGACATACAAGACAACTCAATCCTGCGGCGAGGCATCCCAGTGGCGCACTCCATATACGGCGTGGCCAGCACCATAAATGCGGCCAATTACGTCATGATCATCGCACTGGAGAAGGGTCTAGAATTGGGGCATCCACAGGTAAGTCTCTCAAGTTGCACTCAGCATGTTCCCAGTTGCGCCCGGCGACGCTTAACGACCACTCTGTAGGCTTGCACATAATTTTTACAGAAATCTTGGCGCATGCGAATCTTAAACAATCTGTATGCAAAATGAAGACCTTCCTTTATCGTACGTAACAAAACTAAAATTGATCACACACACGTCAGAAAGGATAGTATCGCAACGTGAGCGACCGTCTACAGATTATACAACTAAAGTACCCAATACGTTTTTGAAGGTAATGGATACGATACGATACGTCATCGAAGGTGCTTCATGCTGAGTACTAGCGTAACCGTAAAACCGTAGCGTGGACACGATACGGTTTCTTAAAAAGTACGTGCTAGGCCTACTGATTTCACAGAGATCCATGGACGGCTGTTATTGATTACCATCAGGTGCTCGTTTGTCGCCTCTAGAATAAAAAAATTCCCTTTGAAGCCTGGGGTGTTCAAGTATACCTATGACGTAGCAATCGCTTACCGAAATCCATTTGTATCGAGATAAGTCTGGTACTTTTTTTGTTGTCGCTGGGGATGTAGCTGGCCGAAGTAGGCCAACGTAGTCTTGTGACTCCTTATGCATACTCTCATGGGTAGAAGAGTTATGCCGGGTTCTCCTCCGGGAGGGACCGGATGCATACATAGACTAAACCCCAGCGACGCTCCCTCATCGCCAGAGTGGGGAGAAGACATGAGTACGGGTTGAAGAACCTTACTTCACGTCCCTTCCCATAAGTATGGTAGGTACTTACAATAAAGCCTGACCTATCCTACTTGAATATGGAGGTACACTGCTGTTGTTTTAGCGTCGATCGACTGTTGATCCATTATTCTGGTAACATCCATACCTAGCGGTATTATTTTCAAATACCAAATACAGTGCATTCCGACGAGAAAAACAATGATTGCATCAGTTTTACACGTTAATTTGCACCTAATTATACAATTTCGACCTTGCCCGCAGATGAGTCTTGTCTCGAAAAAAATTGCTCTATTTACGTTTATGTACCTACTACACTTAAAGATAAATATCACTTTTTGGGCCTACGGAACCCTTATAGATTTCGGCATAGCCGTTTGTTCGGTCCTGTGCCAATTCCGACCAATCATGCACATTTAGTTCTTTAAGGTCCTTGGCGACTTCGTCCCTCCAGCGATATCTCGGACGCCCCATAGGACGGCGTCCCGTTGGTCATCATTAGATAGTAGCAGACTATAATACTGTCCCATTACAGGGCAAAGGGCTCCATTGTAGCAATCAAGTTGTCACTACTATGATGGGTTTGGGCTTAATCACCACGATTGCCAAACCAACCACCAAACCCGAGCTATGTTCTAAAAATTCGAAACATAGGTACTTTTGCTTGATCCGGGAATCGGACCCCGGATCCCGAGATCACGGCCCGTTATTTAAACCACTAGACCAATGGGGCGGTAGATAGGTCTTTAAAAATATTATGGCTTTTTTATTATAACACTGACAGCCGTTGGAGCCGTAAAGTCCTTGAGTGGAGACCGCGACTCAGTAAGCGTAGTGTTGGACGCCCTGCTACAAGATGGGATGATGACATTCGAAGGCTGGCTGGTGTGGGCTGGATGAAAGTGGCCAAAAATCGGGAGCAGTGGCGTTCATTAGGGGAGACCTATGTCCAGCAGTGGATGAGTGTGGGTTGCTGATGATTATAACACTAAAGAATGGTTTGAATAGTTCTTTCATTGTTCCCCAGGCGACAGCGGTATACACGGAACAGCTGCTAGAGCTTCACAGAGGACAAGGAATGGAGATCTACTGGAGGGACAACTTCCAATGCCCCTCCGAGGAGGAGTATAGACAGATGACTATTAAAAGTAAATTCTAATTTAACAGTTATTTATCTTTAAAGCGCGCGGTTTTTTAAAAACCTCCGTTACCGCAATGCGAGTAACGCACATCTTTTTATAATGCAGGATAATTGTAATTTTATGGACTTTTTTATGATTTATTTATTGTTAAGTTTTGAGTATGTTATTTATTTTTAATCTCTTCAGCCTTAGTTTCCAAAAATGTGTAGAGTTTGCATAGTTCCCATCAGAAAAGGAGAGCGATCGCTAATTATGACGGCAGAGGAGCACACAGATCACCCTGTGGTAAGCGATTGCCGCCGCCCATAGGCACCCGCTACACCAGTGGAATCACAAGCTTTCAACCTTTTAACCCCCTCTCCCCCCGATTTGCTATGTCTCCTCCATCACTCGGCGAAACACGTTTAGGCGCACTGATGCTGTTTTAACGGGCCGGGATCATAGCCATGTACACTCCTTCATGCGGCCACATTCAGCCGAAGCATGGCTCACCAAAGCACAAGAGAAATGTTTGAAATTTGCAATCTTCAAAAGAAATTCGGATATTGTTTTTTAAATTGGTTTCTCACATACCAACCGATAACGCAAAAAAATACAAAGTTATTACTATGTTTACACGGCTATTCACTGATTAAATTATAATCGACACTAACTGATTACTGAATTGTGCAATTCTTGCAGATTAAATCACAGCGAGCGCACTTGTGTTTGCGCTCACACTTATGCACTATAATTGTTCTGCGATGGCTGGCGTTGGTATTGGCCGCCATAGCCGAAATATCCGTTAGGAGGACAAAAACTTGAGCTCATGTATCTTATTAAAAAGTTTTCATTAATTCTGAAGATTTTTTTTTATTGCATGACATATTTTTGGATATCTTTTTAATTTGAGTCTTATTTTATATGATAACTAGTAACCCGCCCTCACTTCGTTTCGGGACTGAAGTGGCAATAGATGGCGCTGGGTGTCGATTATATCGCGCAATTGTTTAACGTTTTCGCTTCACCTATAAGCCTTGACGTTGAAAATGGGATCAACTTCTTTATAATTAGGATATAGGTAGATAGATAACGTTTAATGGCCACAAAAACAACAAAAAATAACAATACATTAATATAAGTAAGTCATTTTATTTGTTTTTCGTTTTAATAAGGACAAAAGATCAAACAATGTACCTGTACCTATTGAGTCAATTTTAATTGAAGTTTATAAATAGTTACTTAATGTTATAGATTTGAGAGGCCTATGTCCGGCAGTGGACTGCAACAGGATGATGATGATGAAATATATAACTAGCTGTGTTACCTGCGATTTCATCCGCGTGAAATAGTATCTTTGGGTAGCATTTTTATACGGTGATTGATTATTTTTGATGCGAGATGTCAAAATGTCACTAAACGACCAATGACATTGAAGTTGGACCTCAGTATACACATACGCCATCTAACGGATTTTCCACACGCGGTAGCCCCTATAGATTTATGCCTTTTAAAAGGCTTTTGGGTCTTACGACGTAAAGGATAAATGACTTACGCCATTATTTCAGAAACCGGTGGACTGTTTATGTTGGCGATCCGGCTGATGCAGCTGTTCAGCGACAACAAGTCTGACTTCAGCCGGCTGGCGGCCATCTTCGGCTTGTACTTCCAAATAAGAGACGATTACTGCAACTTGTGCTTACAAGAGGTAAGAAAATCCTCTTCTTCTTTATTATCTTCTATACTATAAAGAGATAACTTCTATAGACAACGACAAGGCTTATAGGTAAACCGAAAACACGAAACGCTTGCGCGATGTAATTGGACACAGCGCCATCTATTGGTTCATTATTGAATTACGATCCCGAAGCGAAGTGAGTAATAAATTATCCCTTAGTAAGACATAAGAAAAAAGTTCCCACCCTTAGGCCTACTAACATGCGTACCGCGACAAAATTTTGTCGACTCGTTTACGAGAGCGCATCCTTCTATCCCGCTCATCGCTCAGTCAGGTGAGCGAGAAGCAACTTGCTCCGACACAATACGAGTGTCGACAAGTTATCTCGCGGCGCGCATGTTAGCCCGACTGATTTTGAACCTTGTCTATCTGTACATAAGAGCGAAAACCAATTAAATTTTCGTGACTTATGGCGTATTAAGGGTTATCCTATGTCCCCAAGCAGTGACATAGGTATCTAGGTAGTCGGACCCTGGACATTGGCGGAATCATCGCGTTTCGAAGGCGCGAGTCCATAGCCATTAAAAAAAAAAAAATAGTCGGACCCTGGGGCAAATTGTTTTTTTTTTTAGTTCAGTTATGTTATTTATTTCAGTATTCAGAGAATAAAAGTTACTGCGAAGACTTGACGGAAGGAAAATTCAGCTTCCCCATCATCCACGCCATCAGAAACCAGAAGGGCGACAATCAAGTACTACGTATCCTTTTAAACTTTTTACTAAATAAATATATAATATATAAGGTCTTCCTTTAAGGGGGAAAAAAGGGGGTTCAGTCATAGACTAAAGCTGCTTGATCAACGCTGTGGGTGCAGTCTAGTACTAAAAAGAGAGACGGGCAACGCTTTCAACGGTCTCGGTGTTATGGGTCATCGCCTCCAGTTAATTATCGTCATTGGTACTCATAATACAGGGGTTGCCCTAGTTTGAGACCAGGTCGATTGGTGTGATTGTCTGGCGCATTTATTTTTATTTTGTTGGAGAGAAATGCTTCGGCACGAATGGGCCGGCTCGACCGAAGTGATACCACTGCCTCACAGGAAACCGGCGTGAAGCAGCTCCTGTGCTGTGTTTCGCCGAGTGAGTGAGGGCACCGGAGGCCCATCGGGGGGGAAGGGTATAAAAGGTTAGCAGCGCACTTGTGACTCCACTGGTGTTGCATGTGTACATGGGCGGCGGCAATTGCTTACCATCAGGTGATCCGACTGCTCGTCTGCTAGCTATCACATAAAAAAAATAATATTGGCAATTTATTTTCCCAAAGATTTCCTTAAGTTAGTGAGCAGATATCCTGCGCCAGCGCACGCGCGACGTGGAAGTGAAGCGCTACTGCATCTCGCTGCTGGAGCGCCTCGGCAGCTTCGCCTACACGCGGCAGACACTCAACAAATTGGACGCAGAGGCTCGTGCTGAGGTAACTCTCCTAACTATAGTTCTTTTTTTTATGTGATAGGTAGCAGACGAGCAGGCGGATCACCTGATGGTAAGCAATTGCCGCCGCTCATGGACACTTGCAACACCAGGGGTTACAAGTGCGCTGCCAACCTTTTATCCCCTTCCCCCCCGGGTGGGCCTCCGGTACCCTCACTCACTCGGCGAAACACAGCACAGGGGCTGCTTCACGCCGGTTTTCTGTGAGGCAGTGGTATCACTCCGGTCGAGCCGGCCCATTCATGCCGAAGCGTGGCTCTCCCACGTGAGTTCGTGCCAGATAAACTTGCAATAAAGGTCATTCCCCCACTTGTACCAAGAAGTCGTCAAAATTCGAGATACATATCGCTTCCCATACTAAACTGTCGATAAAATTATATTTGCCGTGTTTCATAATACCAAACGTCAAAGTTCTAGTCTATGGTCAAGGAATCAATCTTTCAATCCGGAACAGACTAGACATAACGAATGTATGAGGGTTCCGTTTTTCCCAATTGGGTACGGAAACCCGAAAACCGCCGACTAAAAAGAGCCGATAACCCGATGATGATCAAATATTGTTTTATTTTCTACCCAGGTGGCGGCGCTCGGCGGCAACCCCCTCCTAGAAGCGTTGCTCGACGACCTGCTGAGCTGGCGCCGGGACAAGCAGCGCAACGACTCCGTCACCAACAATGTTTAACTTGCACGTTACCACAATGGCGGCTATCGCATGTGAAACACTCCGCTAGATGGCGTGGAAAAAAATAATCTATTGGGGTAGATAACTACCTAGACTGAGGTAGATACAATTTCTTGTCTTTTTTTAACGTCGTAAAACGAAAGCCTTTTAAAAGGCATAAAACAATTGTTTTCTACTGTCAGCTGTCTGGGCCTTACGACGTTAAGTGATACGTGGCGGACGAGCAGACGGATCACCTGATGGTAAGCGATTGCCTCCGCCTATAGACATCTGCAACACCAGTAGAGTCACAAGTGCGCTGCAATCTTTAACCCCCGTTCCCCCCAATTGGGCCTCCGTACCCTCACTTACTCGACGAAACATAGCGCAGGCGCTGCTTCACGCCGGTCTTCTGTGAGGCCATCTCCTTGGTTGGTGGTATCCTCAACATCATTGGTTGTTTAGTGACATTTTGAGATCTCACATTAAAAATAACAAATCACCGTGTAGATGGACCTCGGATCTACAGTACGCCATCTAGCGGATTTTTCACACGCGATAGCCCCCATTAACAACTTCGCTTGGATCCACTTAAACATTTCTTAATTTATATAAAGGTCTAAACGCGTAAATTAAAAAGTACATTTTAGTACTTACTACTTGAAAATTATTCGAAACTAAGAGAAGTTTAAGTATAACTTTATAAGCCGGGTACAGCCTACGTGCAACATAACGAAGTATGACCAGTAAAATTCAGGGTGTATCTGTGAACATTTACATCCATTTAACTATGTACATATTTTACCAATCAATCTGAACAATATAAGCATTAAGTTCTGTAATATTTTGTGCAATAAAGAGTATCTATCTATCTAATACGACTTTTGAAAATTCATAAAAAGTGAGTCACGTGACTTGGTCATTTTGTATGGGCAGTCGAAAAATTTTCGATGAATATCGAAAAGTGGTTGAACGTTGGTCAGAATGGTTGGTAGATCACGCTGTTAAAGGGATGTAAATGTTCACAGATACATAAGGTATGTATGGAATTTTGTTAATACAGTACAGGATCAAAGAATGTACATTTAATAAATTTCTCCTATGAAGCGTTTTTCCAGTTTAAGTATATGTGTCGATTATCTTTTGTAGTTGTTGAATTTGAACTGTTTTGTTACAAACAGTTTATCATGAAGTGAATATAAAATTTACATAACAATGTATATGTTAATCAGGCACGTTTGTTCGTCGAATCGCTAGGCACCTAAAACCTTGAATGTTTCCATGACAATGTACCGGAAATATAACTATGACTGATGTAATTCATAACCATACAAAAGTATGTCAGACCTCAGCCATAGCTATGGTTATCAATTTGTCGGTCACATAGTCAAGCCTAGATAACAATATTTAGTTAAACAGTAACCCTGCATATCTGTAAACAAACATCCCTTTAGCCACGTGTTCTATAAAAAAATTGTGAACAATAATTTTGTTCTACGACTTTTGGAAATGCGAATAAAAAAAACAACTTTTTATACAAAGTAAGTAGGTAACGTTAACTTGTTCATATTATCGCAATAATTTTCGTCCGATTTCCTAAAGTCGTACATTTAATGTTGCTCAGAATGGTTCATAGAAAACTTGGTTTAAGGGATGTAAATGTTTACTGATATACTATCCGTGCTGATAAAGAATGGGATCAGAAATGGCGGCGAATCTATTCATTTCTCGCTCGCACACCATTTCCGTCTATACTGCAAATAGTGTGCGAGGGAGAAATGAATAGATTCGCCGCCATTTCTGATCCCATTTTTTATCCGCACGGATAGTACCAAAGTTTTACAATCAATAGGGTTACCATACCCTATGAAATAAGCGGCAGTGGCGCTATCAATTATTTACACGACTTTAATGACACATTGTATTATAATACCACTGTCACTAAAACTAACAAATTTTAAGTTTCCTCTGTATAACGTCCATTTGTGACCTAAATAAAATTAATACAGTGATTTGAAATCAATTTTTAATGTTTGCTGGTTGCTAGCGCTAGGAATAAGTGAGAAAAAAATCAGTGGCGTAGCTTCGCCACAAAGTGCGTTGTCGCCCACTTAGGGGTGGCACCCGGCCGCAATCTTGAGTGATAGAGTCAACAAAGGAGAGTGCCAACACCGGGTATCACCCCTGCTGATTTGAATATTACAAAGATGTAATATTTCTTCATAGATCTCCGGCGAATGTTACAAAATAATTAATTTTAACGTGTTATATTATAACGTTATTTTATTAGGTATTTGTAAAAATAATACGTTAGCTTGAAAATGCTTTTTTAGTCATGCCTTCAAATTGTATTATGCTAATTTGCTTTTACGTGTGATTTTAATAAGTAAGTATGGTTTTAGTATGTTTGCAGCTGTGTTAGCTTTATATTAATCGCTAAGACAGACGTAAAGTTATTTAGCTCATACTTATATTCTTTCATGTACTTACACCAAATAATTGTCACTAATCTATGAAATAATAAGTAAAATATTGGTGCCATTGGTAAAGCGGCGAAATGAAAAGCTTATTCTAAGTTGTCTATTACTTTCTTAAGTGCGTATTTTAGGGTTTCGTAACCAAAGGGTAAAAATGGGACCCTATTACTAAGATTTCCCTGTCTGTCTGTACTTCCGTTTTTTTTTGCCCTCTTTCAGTCAATAAAAATACGCCGGGTATAGTCTGCCGCAAGAAAGTGTAGCTATGACCTTGAGTGCGCAGAAACCAATTTTCATAGAAAGCCTTCTTTTTTACAAGTGCGCAAAATAACGGTCATCGCTATACTTTCGTGCCTCCAGCTATACGCATGGACGCAACGGTAAGCCGTTGCGTCCGTGCGGACCCTGTGACCAATGTAAATGTGCCCTAAGTCATAGATAATAATTTAAAAGTGAAATAGATTTACATTCCATTATTAAATTTAACATAAAGTTCTTCTCAGATCCCTGATGAAGACTATTTTTTCGCAGGACATTACTGATATTTGGTTACGCCTTTAATTAAAATAGCCATTAGCTCATTGTTGATTCTTTAAAAACATCTTTTAACTACATTTACAAATAGCTTCTGAGGAAGCTTGTGGAATTCCCTTAGCAAATAAACTATTTCCGAGAATACTTTTTTTATTAATAACATGTTTTTCTTCATGGAATTGCTTTTTAATTAGACGGTAATACATACGTCTGTGTTTTATGTACTTATAATAAATAATATCTGACGTTTAGTGCTGGTCACCAAAGCGTTTCGTATCGCTCTTCAGACAACTTGATAGGCGCGAATAATCCAGTGGTGATTTTAACGATTTTGTTCTCAGTTAAAATGTATAAGAATAGCAATTAAATAGGAACCCCATAGATAATAATAAATCTATAATTAAAATTTTGCTCATTGTTACTAAAAATTAATGCTTCTATTGAATTTGTATAAATTGTAAAATGTGTAAATACGGACAACCACCACATCGATGTACAAATCTGACAGATTTCTTCAATAAATTCTCAACTAAATTTTATGGTTCAGACAAAACACAAATACAAAATCATTTATCCATAATAAGAGAAATTTAACAGATTGTATTACCTTGATGTTTGGCTGTCTGTACATGTTAATTTTATTATAATTTTCGTACATGGTTTGCATTTCGACTCTTCGAATTATAATAATGTTAACATTTAAATTACTTTATCGTAAAAATCATGTGTTTTTACTAGATAATTATTGTTTAACATTTGTTTTTTAATCGTTATTGGTTGAAAAATAAATTTTGTAAATTTTAATTTTGTTTCTTTTTATTTTTCCTTTTTATTACTTAAATAAGTATTGAGAATTTGTCTTCCATAATGCGACAATAATATTATCAAGAATTAGAGGAATAGTTATTATTACGCACAAATTATATTAGAATGTTACAAAATCACATATCTTAGAGAGAATAAAGCTTTGTGTGCCTAATTCTAGTTTTATTTAAATGCAAAGAGCATCAAACACTGGAAACTACTTCTGGCAAAGGCGCAATGCGATTGCGTTGAGTGAGGGTGTGTTTATTTATACAGAAGCGAAGCAGAGTGAAATCCACCAATAGTGGAAGCTTGCTCGTTGACAAGCGGAGTTTTTATGCCATTCTATCGGTGGGTGGATTTCACACCGCTCCGCTTCAGTGGAAACGCAACGTTATATTCATTTATTTGACAGTTGTCTTCCCCATTGACACGTTTATAAAACTCATCTCTACTTTGTCGTTTTATAAATTAGAAAGCACTGGTGTGCATCTCTATAACATTATAAATCTACACAAATGCACATTGACATGCATGCAAAATTCCATATCAACGGTACTGCCAACGGTGCCATTGAACAAAATGCAATTTGAACTTAATTATTCCTGTAATAATAATTAATAAATAAATATGAATTTTTGCCACCTATAAGTTACATATTGCACGTGCCCTATAGGTACAGTAGACAGTTAATTTTAAACACTTGTAAGCTTTGAAGACCACCTGGTGTTTGAAGGTACCTACACTGATTACTAGAAGTGGCTGCGTGTTTGAGGGGTCGAAGAGTACAATAAAAAATCCAAATAGTTTATGTACTTTATTGATTTTTTTTTACATTTGTCACAAACTACAGAACTGCGACTCTACTAGTCAAGGTTTTCGTTGGACCAAAATGCTCCTGAACCTAATATCAACATAAATAAATCTATCATTACAATAAAATTACAATTTATATTAAATTTTAATTTCATAAATCGTCACGATAAAAGAATATTACATTTAAAAAATCTAAAATCATATACAAATAATCTCTCTTATTGAAAACTACAGACGAAAAAAAAATCGAAGCAGTATTTTTTAAATGGAAAAACATGATGTTTTATCACAATGTTATGGACACTTACTTCCCCCAGTAGATTCACTATCAAATATACATAAAGTTACATTTAAAGATAAGCAAATATATTTTTTAGTTTCAAGAAAGCAAAAGGTTACGAGGTGGAAGCAGCAGAATAACCACCACAAGAATAATCTCACGTTACAGAAAATCATCAGAATCTGTCATAATATTAACAAAAGTGTTGCCATAAATTAATAGTTTAATATGTAATATTCGTAGTTATAATTTGTCAATGAAGTCGTAAAAGTGAATGATAGCATGGGAACTTAGTTCGTAGTTAGTTCCTCAGACATTCGCTGTCACGACTTTCTTGATGCATTATATTTTAAATATTCATATGATTAACACTGAATGTTGTGTTGTTACAATAGCTACTACCTATAGTCAAAATTGGGCGATACTATACTATTGGTAGTACTTATCGCGTTAAAACTGTCGACCGATACTATCGACAGCATCATATTTCAATATCACCCAATTTTCACTAACAAAACTTAAACGAACAACATTACTCTGGCCGTCAATACTAGGTTTACCAGACGGCTACACAATAATCCCTTTAATAAATGGCACCACATGTGTTACCGATTCTACGAGATGTTTTAAACTATTTCTAGCTACGTGAGTTCAGTCCTTGAATAAAGTACTCAGTACATTGAAAAATATTCACGGCTCAAAGCAAAAAACTTTGGCGCCAATTAATTTTTCCAGCTGAAGGCACAAACGCTACAACGCCATAAACCTAGTGCTTTATTGAAAGGTTTAAAGTTATAGTAACTACTCCATTGACGCAGAACATTACTTCTAGGTTGTTGATTATTTTTGACTTCAGACATTTTGTTGAATCAAGCATTTATAAGATAATGACTTGATGATAGAAGCGACACTGGATATCCTATCCGACTGTATGACATACCAAATTGGTTTGTACATACATTCGTACCATAAATTTTGGTTTAGGTAACTCGTATTACATGGCCGCCATTTTATTATTGACAACCCTACAGAAACCCATCTGTTCAAAGAGGCTTCTAGGTTTTTAAGTAAGGTATTAATTTAATTTAAGAGTTCACGAGTATATTTCATTATCTTTAGTTAATATTTAGTACCACAAATGAACGATAACTCCGTTCCAACGAAAAAAGTATTAAATCACTACAAACAAAAACATAGCTTATCAGTCCTTAAAATTTTATCAAAAATTTCAAATGAAAAGAAGTATGTTTTGCATTAATGGAATGTGCACGTTTATAAAATATATTATATTTATAAGTAAAATTAATACGATTTCATTAGCACACTAGAATAAGAATTAATATTAAAAACCGTTCAGACACCAATCGAGCCGAAACAAAAGTTGTATTATTATGAATGCATTAAAATACTTTTAAAAGTAATTTCATGATCTTGAATCATTTCTATAATGAGTTTTCATTGTTAAAATTCCTTATTGAAATGTCAAAAGACATAATGACGTCACTTCTCAATGTTGGCTAGTATGGAAGACCTGCTCCCACTAAGCCAAAGGCCAAATACAAATTCACTCCATGATATTACAACTCCTGTTTGCATACGTCATACACGCAACATACACACGTATACTCTGTGCCTGGGTGTTGTGATTGTGTAATAGGGAACACATATAAAATGCTGTTAATAAAAATTTACTGCTGCAAATGCATTGATACGCGATATCGTTCAAGTTGTACTTATTTTTGAAATCCTTGATTTTACTACACGACACCCTACTGAGTTCGCTGTTCTTTAGAGTTGAATTACAAGTGGAATAGATAAGATGCTTAACACTAATTTGTGTACAGGGATACAAACATACAAAATAGTCTAAACCACGTAAGCCTCTAGAGTACCTGCAAATTTTAGTACATATACAAGCTAATGTGTAAACATCACGCCTAGGTATAGTGAGAAATTTTCACTTCTCAGCAATGATAACTTCGCTTACTCACATAACAATATACAAACAACTTATCATTATCAGAATATCAGGTTCAGTAGTAACGAGTGAACAATCCGCTAGATAGTGTTATGTGCACTTAAAGTCCATCTACCAAAAACTTGTCAACAACCGTGGCGTGTATGCACTGAGGTGAACATAAATATGTATACAATTTTGTATGTACTGATTGTCCAGAAAACTGGTTGGTTCTTTTTGACACGCCACGTCAAAATGGCATTTCTATGGACATAATAACCAAGTTCTTGAAGTTGGACCTCACACATTACCCTTCTAATGGATGTTGCAATAGCGAGAGCCTTAATTTATATTTTCTGATAACGTCGCAAATAATATTGTACTTACTGCAGTAAGCGATGTCATCAAAATACAAGCTACGACAATCTTAAAAGGTACAATCTCAGAAAAAAGTAATGCAGCTCGCGGCGACTGCAATGGTTCCATGTTTTGTGCAAAGTACATCTCATTATCACATAGCTAACTATTGAAATAGCTTTTTTTTTCAATCCACTTAAGCAAAGTGAAAAGAAAAGGTGATAATTTAAAATGCTTAGATTTTTTTAACTAGAATAACTCGATGTACTTGTTATGCTAGTCAATTCTCATCCTGAAATGGAAATTGGCTTTTTGGGCATGAGAATAAGATTAACTTTAAAACCTTGCATGAAGATAATTAACGCTATTTTTAATGAATTTAAAATACTTCAAAATGGCGTTACACATGACGTTATATTTATTTCTCTCTCGATTTCATACCATAATGTTCAACCGAGAGGTCAAATATAAGTAACCACATAGATGATCAGACGTATTTTTTCTAAATTGTACCTTAAAGAGAAATTCCGGCGAATACAACAAGTAGAGAGAAAGCGCGCATATTACACGATCACAAAGCCCGGGCGTAGGCCGGGGGCGCAGGCCTACGGGATCCAGCCCACGACGTAGCTGCGGCTGCGCGTGAACTGCGTCAGGCGACGCACTCGACCACCTGCACACAAAAACAAACCTCAACAACTGTTTGGCTGTATGCACAGATTCGATCAAAAATATGTATACAAATTTTATACTGCTTTTACAAAGTGTACACTTATTTTTGTTCTGAGCTGTGCATACATAATATGTACTGAAAAAGTTGACGTGAATTATGAGAAATGAAATGATAAGTAAAAGATTAAATTAATATTACATTTACATCTGAGACTCCTACAACTTCCATAATAATTAATTTAACCTACGTTGAAACACATCATAGTAGCATTAAAAAAAACATTAGAGAGAGATTTATAACCTCACAAAAATATGTGTATGTACATAGGAATAATAAATAACCTCACGTAACATAACAAAATAAGATGTTACATAGTTATTATTAAGCCTCTTTAATTGAATAACGTGACAAGTCCAAACAATGTTTGTTTAGATTTGCCACGTTATAAGGAAAGAACTATAGTGATGTGTTTCTGATGACTGGCCTGTAGGTATAACTAGATAACTTTAAAGAAAGATCTCAGTGGATATAGAATATTCAAGCTTCGCCCAGTTCATTATGGGTAGTTATTTAAATAATTAACACACAGCTTTATTTTTAAATCTCATAAAAATATGAAAATATAGTCTTACTTTATTAAAATTTAAATTAGGCGAGTTACAGCATAAAATTCAACTGTTATACGAAAATACAAGAGTAAAGAAATTATAAAGATATTTAAGCATACAGAATGTTGTTTTAACGTCGTAAGACCCAGAAGCCTTTTAAAAGGCATAAAACAATTGATTTTCCATTGTGTCTCCTGTCTGGGCGTTACGACGTTAATAAATTAACTTTAAAATAAAAATCACTCTGCATATTATTAAAGCGTCTAATTGGTAGTTTGTACGGATAGTCAGTCACACGCTAGTCTACAAATATCCTCACGTTTAGTCTCATTTATATGAATTATTTGTAAAATGCAACGCGTAAATTTGTATCAAAACGTAAGTCACACACTAGTCTCCAAATCTGTCATATTTATACAATCGCCTCTCGCCTTTCTGTCCAGAATGTCATTTGGTTTAATCTATAAAAAGGCGACTAAGCGAATTTTATTACACGAACCATTTAGAGCTACTTTTGACCTCATAATATCAATTATGGAAACTGGACAGATTTCATTCACCAGAGTGTGACTGTCTGTATGATAAAATCACAATATCACGATATTTGATTCGTTATAACTCTTTTTTTGTACAGGGTGTTAAAATAAATTCTTCCGTTATTTTTATAAGATTACATATTTATTGTTATCCTATTACTGCATGTTTATAACAATTAGACAAGCGATAAAGATGTACTTTAAGAGCAAAGCTGAAAAACAAGTTATCTGTTCTCATCCTCTGAAATAAAAAACAATTGTTATGCATTTTGTGTTGATATGACTGCATTATGTAAGCGTAACATGGAGATTGGGGAGCCATTACACATGAGGAATCGAACTTATACATGCGATGCAGAGGACAGTAGGCGTGCAAGGTATGTACAAAATAAGGCTTCCAATATAGAATATACTAAAAATCTATCCTCTATAGAGAGGTAAAGGTAAACCAAAAATTATAAGAGCGTATCTAATGGCGCACGCAGTGCCATCTATTGGTACTGTTTGAAACAGGTCTCGAAACGAAGTGTGCGAGACTTAGATAAAGTAAAACCACAGGTTTTTTAGTTTTACACTTCTGGGTGATTTTTACAAAAAAAGTCAACCCCATTTGAAAATATGATTATATTGAATAAAAATTTTACTTACTAAAAATATATTTATACCTAATTATCTTGTTTATGATTTTTGAGATGAGCCAATAATGACGTGAACTGAAAACGTCAATGACGATGAAATTTCGTTTTTTTTTAATATTTCCACTTACCACACACGATAGATCAGGGCTCTAAGCGTTGTTCTGGCTCCGGCGCTGCTGGCGTACTGTAATCCATACACAGGGGCAAACATCAAGGGATTGAACAAATATACAAACTCGTTGCTGAGATTCACTATGTAAGAGTCATGAGTATAAATGAAAAAATAATGTTATTCCGCTCGGAGACGCATTAACAATGACTAGTGTCACATTTCTGTATGTATCAAACTAATAAAGGCGGAATTTTGTAGATATTATTTTTATAGGTCTACATTCGAAGACCCGATAAATGAGAATGCAGTAGGAAGTAACTACTTATACCCATGATCTCATGTAGTTTCCATTAAGGTTATGATAAAATATAAAATTATAAATGACTTTTAATTTGATAAAAATAATAAAAAAAGGATATAACAAATAGGAATCTCAGCAACTTGATAACGGCAAAATTGGGAACATTTTAAAAAACATTGACACAGGTTTAAAACTTCATTAGACTAAAACTTCATTAACAACAAATCACATCGTTCAAGAATTAATAATCATGCTGTTTTAACAGTCATTTCAGTGGCTTTTAGTATTCAAACTTTCATTCCTTGCATTATGTTAGTACTCATGAGCATGCTCAAGTTAGTTGTTTTTTCTGTAAAACTTATTGACGCATCTTGCCTATTGGGCGTTACTGCACGCTGTCACAAAGAAAAACAAAAACAATATGTCTATCCTGTCGCAATTGGGACCCATTGATAGTGAATCTCTCTAAGCTCAATGATTAGCTGAAGCCTTTGCGCTGTGAAAAAAACGTTATTTCCGCGAACAAAACGGTAGCAGAGCAATAACGTAACGGCCATTTTGTTAAGCATTCGCGCTAATAATCTTGGTTTTTACCGATGCTTGTGGCCGATTCTACATATTATCATTCGGTTCTACGCTCCCCTCTCGGCTAAAAATCAAATTGTTAACTGTTAAAATATATCAGGGCACATCAAAACATTAGTTGTCGTTGAGTTGGACATGTCAATTTTGTAAGAATGAGAGCAGATTTTTAGAGACAAGATTTAACAGATAAATTATTCAGAGATAGTATAGAGTAAAACGTGTTAAGATAAATGCGTCACTTTAGATATTCAAGAGTGAAGCACTTGTATAAACTTTTTTGTTCAAATTTCTGTACGGGTGCAGTTTTATTAATTAATCTTATAATTATGTCTACTATGTTAAATTTGTATATCCTGTAAAAACTAAGTTTTGTTTAAAGATCCGCAAAAGTAACTAATTTCATAGGGGTTTTTATATAGCTCAAGATTCTAAAGGCATAATTATGGAAAAAGAAGGGTAAGGTATCTATTAAGCTAAAATATCGAAATATTAATTTTAGATATGCATTTAAGGGATTCGGCTTTACTTTATATTCATAGCTTGTTCTAGTTTTATTTTTTATCTGAAGACATTGATTTTCTCTAAGATTTTTTTGGATTTAATATACAATTTAAGAAAAAGAAAACAAAGTAGGTAATTAAAGAACAAGCTACATGTATAATTTTCTAGTTAGATTTACGGACTTGTGTATTGTACAACAGTCAGCATTAAAAATATGTATACCTAGCACATAAAAAGTATAATAAAAATAACTTGCACAGATATTTTTGACAGACAAGTGTATACATATTTTTGTCACCAACATAAAACTGCACCCTTTGTCAGTCTGCCACTCAAATCAATCGTCACTATAAGCTTGGTAAGCGAAGTGTTGTTATGGCCGTGCTAACAATCGCCCTCTTGGGCCTGACCTTCACGATCTATTGGCTACGCGCCCCTTTTTGCAGTTGGTTAAAGAATCTGAACTGAAGTCGCAGCGTAAGGTCTTTCCGTACTGTAATGGAACAAGACAATACTGTGACTAAACAACACAAACACACGTGTTGGGGCCGGTCTCCTGTGGGCGTCGAGTGGCTTCGAAGAAGGTAGCATTTGTAGATTCAAAATTCGTTTATTTTAGAATGGAATGTAAAACTAAGCGGACGTAAGTCTACACGGTACCTAATGTATAACTGATCCTTAAACTACGCTATATTATTTTTATTGCTCTTAATTCAATTATTTTTAAAAGATTTGTATTTAATGGCAACTGATTGCATATAAAGATATTCATATCTTTGTTGCCAACCAGTGGTTAAAATATTGTTAGAATAGCTTCCTTGTAAATCTTACTCGCTTAATAATTAATTTTAAAGTTACTTTAATTATGTAGGTACTATCATCATCGTATTAAAGTTATTAATACTTAGCGGCAGCAGAAAGCGTAGCTTACCTCTCCCGTGCTTATAGCAGATATGTATTGTATCTGCTTACGCCATACCTACTAAAGTGCACAAGAAAAAAAATGCAAAGAACAGTGATTCACCAATTATTCATTGCTAAAGTACGTCCGTGCAAAAATGCATAGATTTTCTTCCATAAAATCTTTTTAGTGATCTATAAATACTACCTTTCATCAAAATCACATTCGAGCCGTTTTAAACACTAAATCTAATCTACAAGTATTGGGGGCACGCTTGGTGTGTGAGTGGCATGGACGCGTCTACTCACGAGTGGGGATTGGGGTTATAGTCCGGTCTGGAAGCTGGCACGATTTTATCTACTTCAGGTATTTCCGTAACTGGCTCAGTTACTGGCTCAACATCGACTGGGATAGTCCTCTCTATAGGTACATCGTTCTCTTTAGCAGGTACAAGGATAGACCCCTCAACGGTTTCCGTTATGATCGGTTTTGGTAGTTCTTGAGTGGGTGTGACCGCTTCAGCGCTCGGGGGGGTCATGTTGAAGAAGTCGCTGGTGATCCCGACGGCGGGCGGGCGTCCGCGCGGCAGGCGCAAGCTAAGCGACGCGCTCGCCCGTTTCTGTACTCGACAATCTGACACATTCCAACATTTCAATAATCTCTCATCGATGAGTGTGCCTTTTATGATGTTTTCTGGCTTAGATTAACTTTGACAAAGCTTTTTAGCTCTCTTCTTAGTGAGTTTCTGATCGTTAGATTTGTCCTTCACGGTGAAACCAAGGTGGAGTTAATCCAAGCCGTGATCGTCTAGATGGGAGTGGGTTAATAAGCGAGGGATGGCTCAACCACACCGCCCGATGCGTTATAGATGCTGATTTGGGCTTGGAAAAGTTTAAGAGCTGTCGCGCGATGTTTACGTTCGAATATCTATGTTATTTATAAAGAGCTAACTTCTAAAGAAAACCACAAGGTGAATATGTAACCCGATAAGACAAAACACTGGCTCGATGTAATCGACACCCAGTGCCATCTATTGGCAAAGATTTGAACTACTACGAAAATAGAAAACCCGGAAAATATTGAGGGCGGGCTATAAGTGACTGATAATAGTGCGATAGTAATACGATTTTGAAGTAATTGATCAAACAGTATGTTTACGTAGGATTTTGAATAAAATGACGGAATCAGAACCATTAATAAAATTATATAGAAAATTACAATATATAGAAAAGGCGATATAACTGTGATAGAGAAATAAAGATTAAAAACAGCGCGCAGCAGCCAATGACTGGGTTTTTAATGTCCGGGGTGTAGGGGTGTGGATGGGGTGAAGGGTGTGGGTGTAACGCTATACGTGTTTACTATCGAGCGGCGTGTCGGCGCGGCGAGGCGAGGCGGCGGGCGGCGGCCGCACCTGTGCGAACGCTGCAGGTCAGCCCACTATGCTTGTATGACTACACTTGGAGTATGCCACGACTAGCTACTTAACATCTATATTATTATAATACAGCCTACCTCAAGGCTTATATTATGTACCCCGAAAAGACAAAACTCTTTCATCACAAGAGATTTCATCGACACCTAGCGCCATCTATTGGCTAATGGCATAACTATGTTCCGATAAGCAGTGAGGGCGGGCCACTAGTAAAGAGATAAATCTGTTAAAAACCACAAACCTTATACCTATGTAATCCGAAAAGACAAAGCACTTGCGCAATGTAATCGGCAGCTAGTGACATCTATTGGAATTCGCACAAAATTAACAGTGACACGCAGTGAGGACGGGCCACTGGCCGCCACTGAACTAAAGAGGCTATTTATTCCATTTCAATAACTAGATTTCTTGTTTTCTAAGCCCGTTGATACGAGAATCTTAGTTAAAATTATGTATTTCTACGTTATCATAAAAAAACTCATTTTCATTATTTCTACAATTGCACTAAATAATTAACATTTTGAAAAAAAAAAACAAATATTTACGACGTTTAATTTTGTTACGAAGATTGCATACATATTTATGTAATACTTTAATGTTAAGTTGCAAACAAATTAAAATGTTTCATTTCGAATTTAATTTAATAAAATATAGTGTTTCACAAACTTTATTTCAGTTGCTATGCATGAGAATTTTGACAAAATCACTATATTAGTAGAGCAATTAAATATAGCTTAAGAAAAATCTGTTACACTGTAATTCCGTATTGTAGGTTAGTAACCCGCTCTAAATTTAATTATAGTTTGCGGAAACTGCGGAATTTTCAACAGAGAAAGCTTAGCTCGGTCCAATGTCTATGACCTTGATATTGTATCTAAGAATACGTCACACTTTCCTACATACTAGAGTATTTTTATCTCTTCAATCTGTATACGAAACTATATCAAATGTGATGCAATTTTTTTATACTACGTCGGTGGCAAATGAGCGTTCGGCTCGCCTGTTGATAAGCATTTACCGCAGCCTATCCGCGTCTGCCGTTGCCGACCCTACCTTAACAAGACATAGGGAAAATAGTTCCCACCTGATTTTGAACCTTCTCTATCATGACATAAAAGCGAAAACCAATGAAATTTTTCGTGAACTTATATCCTATTATGGGTTAAGACGCTTTTTATTTTAAACCTTGTGCTGTACACCCATGGGAAACCCTCTGAAAATCTGAAGATTTTTCTTTTCCCTTCCAAAGGACTTTTTATACTTCCTAATTTCCTATCGGCGACATACTCCAAATGTATAATATATACAGTGACTTAGTTCTTATTAATATTTGCCATATCCCTTCTCAGCTAGTGCATGGTGATACTGAAATGACGACATCTCTCTCTATCGTATGACTTCTTCTCTTTCTCCATGACGTGACGGCTAATGCACTCCAATGCGTGTTTTGACATGAACACTTATGCATAAGCGAACACAATTCTATAGAAATTTAAACACTGATAAGGTTACATTTTATATTCAGCAGTTGAATAGAATGCAGCAGAGTAAAATCGAAATGCTTCCTACGGATGTTCGTCTTTGAAAGATAAGTGTAAAAAGAGAAACTTACTGACACGATTTTGATTTCACTCTATATGATATACTGAACTGAACATAAATTGTAACTCATATTTCGATCTTCACAATATTGTTTAGGTTATTGCATGTAAATGTCATTTTTTTATCCGACATTTATATAAAATCACCAATGACATTGTCGTCAAAAACATACAATAAAATAAATTTCTAATAATCAAAATAACAGAGAACACAACCTTTGCATGTGGTTATACTAATACCATTTGTAAAAAAATTAAGAACGTCTAAAATTAACATGTTAACATTAACTACCATGTTTAAAAAGATAATGTATTTTTACCTTTCTTTAAATAAGGCAAGGTATTTGAAACTGAAACTTTTAGAAATAGCCACTTATTAATGACCGTTGAAAAAAGTCGTTTTCAAAACACACCCACATGTCTGCATGACACCTTTCATTCCATCCATTCAACATTTTATTTCAATCGAAAATAAACCCTTTGGATTTCCCCAGATTTCCCATATTTGTTGACATTTACGCCCATTTGACCACTGTTTGATAAGTCCCGAGACTTTCCGAATAGCTTAATATGACAGATGAATTGTCAAATTTTCTTATGTAATATCATTCATCTGTCAAGTACGCTATCAGAATCTCGATACTTATTCATAAGAGGTAAAATCGGACTAAATAAACAATAAGTAAAGTTTTCTTGATTAAATTCAGACGTCAATAAAATAACTATAATTAAATGGTAGGTGTAAAACTACCGGTTAATATTTGCATTTTTGGCTACAACGATTTTCAAATTGTCGTGCGCCAGGCAAAGTGAAATGGTTCACTTATAAAAATACATTTTATAAATATTTTATGTAAATATTTAATCATCATAACTAAACAAGTTAGGGTATCGAGACGTGTGGTGCAGTATATTTGTCTTTATTTTTGTTTTGTACTGTATAGATAGACCCTAACTGGGTAATTCAAGAGATTTTATACTCTTAAAAAGTTCAAACATGTTTGTTTGTCTAGGGTGGGAATCGAACCCACAAGCCTTGGGTGCGAAGCTCTCATAATAAGTAACACCAATAAAAGCCCATTTAGCATGTTTGATTATTAAAATAAGCAAAATAAAAATCAGTTTTTTCCACACATCATTGCCAGGTGAATATTATTTTCCGTATGGAACAGATGATTTTTATTCTTCTTATTTTGATGATCTAACATGCTAAAGCTTTGTGTTACCTATTTATGGAGGCTTCGAGTTTAAAACGACTAAAAATTTAGCGGTGTATATGTCGCAGCCGGATCGTATAATCCGCCGTATTACATTACGGCTAGCTGTTTTCTAACACAGGGCCGTTTTGAAATGCAGCGGTTTAACGATTAGCCGGATTAAATGCCGCTGAATAGAAAAACCGTCCGGAATGTATTCGATGCCATACGTCATTCAATATGGCTAGCCATAATGTAATTAGGCGGGAGATTAGCCACCTTTTTGGCAGTTTATAGTTCCGATTTTTATACTCTTGGCGCTGCCTGAGCCCCAATGACAATGCGGCTAATCGTTGATCCGCCGCCTTTCAAAACGGCCCAATTTTTAATAACAGCTAGCCGCATTGTAATACGGCGGATTATACGATTCGGCTGCGACATATATTTGTTTTGTTTTTTGTTTTAAAAACAAAATCACATACATTGTCCTGGTCCCAAACTAAGGTTTTCCCTTGTACTATGGAAACCAGAAACAACGAAGGAACCACAACACCCAGACCCAACACAAAATTTGTTTCATCAACAAACATTTGTGTTAGTGCGGGAATCGAAGCCGCGACCCTTGCGTCTCAACCGGCAATTATTTGTGTAGGTGTGTGTGCATATATATTTGTGTATCTCTGCGTGTATATATATTTGATCGTGTGTGCACGTACTTCTGTCGATGTTCCGCTGCAGGTGCGAGGCGACGCGGTGGCGCGCGTCGCTGTACTCGAGGTGCAGGCCGAGCCGCAGCAGCGTGGGGTTCTGCTCCACCAGCGAGCTGATCTCCATCTCGATCTTGTTGCCCAGCACTTGCGACCGCTGGGGGGGGGGAATAACAGTTCAATTCGACACTGAATTTGACTAATGGTATGATCAAACATCGGGAGCGACGGCCGCACTATGATTGGACGGTTGCCGCGAGCTGAATGTCTTTTTTATGTGATAGGTGGCAGACAAGCAGACGGATCGCCTGATGGTAAGCGATTACCACCGCCCATGTCTAAGAACGGTGGTCTCGCTTACTAGGTGCAGGTTGCAGGTGTATACCTGCAACACCAGTAGTCACAAATGCGCTGCCAACCTTTAACTCCAATTGTGACTCCGGTTGGTACACTCATTCGGCGAAAAACAGTGCAGGCACTGCTTCACGCCGGTCTGTGAGGCCGTGGTATCACTCCGGTCGAGTCGGCTCATTCATGCCGAAACGTGGCTCTCCCACAGTTTTGAGGGATAAGCCAGAATTCGTAATATTATTAACGTATCGTGTAGACGATAGGATTACACTAGGACCAGAGTAGGCTGATGAAATCGATAGAAGCTCGGAATTTCTCCACATTGTTGGTAATCAGCGCCTTGACCAGTTGCACCATTCCCGAAGGGTCGAAGCAGTTGTTTCTCGCACAGGATGCCTTGGCTAAAGACCTCATCGTTGTACAGATGTTCTCACCTGGTTGGAAGCCCGGAACTCCTCCACACTGTTAGTAGTCAGCAACGCCTTCACCAGCTGCACCACTCCCGAAGGGCCGATGAAGTTGTTTCTCACGCAGGATGCTTTGGCTATCTGACCTCATCTGTTATACAGATTAGGTTGCTTTAGTGATCTCACCTGGTTGGAAGCTCGGAACTCCTCCACACTGTTGGTAGTCAACAGCGTCTTGACCAGTAGAATCACTCCCGAAGAGCCGATGAAGTTGTTTCTCACGCAGGATGCTTTGGCTAAAGGCCTCATCTGTTGTACAGATGTTCTCACCTGGTTAGAAGCCCGGTACTCCTGAACACTGTTAGTGGTCAGCAACGCCTTCACCAGCTGCACCACTCCCGAAGGGCCGATGAAGTTGTTTCTCACGCAGGATGCTTTGGCTAAAGACCTCACCTGGTTGGAAGCTCGGAACTCCTCCACACTATTGGTGGTCAGCAACGCCTTCACCAGCTGCACCACTCCCGAAGGGTCGAAGCAGTTGTTTCTCGCACAGGATGCTTTGGCTAAAGGCCTCATACGTTATACAGATGTTCTCACCTGGTTAGAAGCCCGGTACTCCTGAACACTGTTAGTGGTCAGCAACGCCTTCACCAGCTGCACAACCCCCGCAGGGCTGATGAAGTTGGTCTCGCGTAATATCACCACGCCCCTGGTTGGAGGCTCGGAACTCCTCCACACTATTGGTGGTCAGCAACGCCTTCACCAGCTGCACCACTCCCGAAGGGCCGATGAAGTTGTTTCTCACGCATGATGCTTTGGCTATCTGACCTCATCTGTTATACAGATTAGGTTGCTTTAGTGATCTCACCTGGTTGGAAGCTCGGAACTCCTCCACACTATTAGTGGTCAGCAACGCCTTCACCAGCTGTACAATTGGTTGTCGCGCAGGATGCCATGGCTAAAGACTTCAACTGTTGTACAGATGATCTCACTTGGTCGGAAGCCTGGAACTCCTCCACACTATTAGTGGTCAGCAACGCCTTCACCAGCTGCACCACTCCCGAAGGGCCGATGAAGTTGTTTCTCGTGCAGGATGCTTTGGCTAAAGACCTCACCTGGTTGGAAGCCCGGAACTCCTCCACACTGTAAGTAGTAAGCAACGCCTTCACCAGCTGTACAATTGGTTGTCGCGCAGGATGCCTTGGCTAAAGGCCTCATCTGTTGTACAGATGTTCTCACCTGGTTGGAGGCCCGGAACTCCTCCACACTGTTAGTAGTCAGCAACGCCTTCACCAGCTGCACCACTCCCGAAGGGCCGATGAAGTTGTTTCTCACGCAGGATGCTTTGGCTAAAGGCCTCATCTGTTGTACAGATGATCTCACCTGGTTGGAGGCCCGGAACTCCTCCACACTGTTGGTAGTCAACAGCGTCTTGACCAGTAGAATCACTCCCGAAGAGCCGATGAAGTTGTTTCTCACGCAGGATGCTTTGGCTAAAGGCCTCATCTGTTATACAGATTAGGTTGCTTTAGTGATCTCACCTGGTTGGAAGCTCGGAACTCCTCCACACTGTTAGTAGTCAGCAACGCCTTCACCAGCTGCACCACTCCCGAAGGGCCGATGAAGTTGTTTCTCACGCAGGATGCTTTGGCTAAAGGCCTCATCTGTTGTACAGATGATCTCACCTGGTTAAAGGCTCGGAACTCCTCCACACTGTTAGTGGTCAGCAACGCCTTCACCAGCTGCACCACTCCCGAAGGGCCGATGAAGTTGTTTCTCGTGCATGATGCTTTGGCTATCTGACCTCATCTGTTATACAGATTAGGTTGCTTTAGTGATCTCACCTGGTTGGAGGCCCGGAACTCCTCCACACTATTAGTAGTCAGCAACGCCTTCACCAGCTGCACCACTCCCGAAGGGCCGATGAAGTTGTTTCTCGTGCAGGATGCTTTGGCTATCTGACCTCATCTGTTATACAGATTAGGTTGCTTTAGTGATCTCACCTGGTTGGAGGCCCGGAACTCCTCCACACTGTTAGTAGTAAGCAACGCCTTCACCAGCTGTACAATTGGTTGTCGCGCAGGATGCCATGGCTAAAGACTTCAACTGTTGTACAGATGATCTCACTTGGTCGGAAGCCTGGAACTCCTCCACACTGTTGGTAGTCAACAGCGTCTTGACCAGTAGAATCACTCCCGAAGAGCCGATGAAGTTGTTTCTCACGCAGGATGCTTTGGCTAAAGACCTCACCTGGTTGGAAGCCCGGAACTCCTCCACACTATTAGTGGTCAGCAACGCCTTCACCAGCTGCACCACCCCCGCGGGGCTGATGAAGTTGGTCTCGACGTTGACGACGCGGAGCGTGCTGTTGGCAGCCAGCGCGTCGGCGAGGCAGGCGGCGCTGCGGTCGCTGAGCCCCACGTTCACCAGCGACAGCACCTCGAGGTGCGTGTTTGTTTTTAACGCTTCGAATAGTTTCTCGAACTTTTCGTCGCTTATGTTCTGGAATTGGTAAGGGTAGGATTACTTTAGGACGTTTATGATAGTTAAAGCTGATCGAATGGCGCATTTGGTCACTACCCTGCCACATTCGCCAAAGGTTTGCATTTGTGATGCCTCAGGTGTTGCAAGTGTCCATGAGCGGCGGCAATTGCTTACCATCAGGTGATCCGCCTGCTCGTCTGCTACCTATCAAATAAAAAAAAGGTCCTTTTTTTTACATTATAGCGGACGAACGAGCAGACTGCCGTCACCGCCGCCCATGGACATCTGCAACACCTGAGGCATCACAAATGCGTTGCCGGCTCATAAAAAAGGTATAAGCCCTTTTCTTGATGATCACTAGGTCGTTTCTGCTCAGAAACACCACTGTTGGCAGATGATTCCACAGTTTCTCTGTGCTCGGTAAAAAGTGACGTGCAAAACGCAAAGCGGTGGAATAAGTCATGTAAGTGACAGTAGTCGTGGGCTCGATCACCACCCTAGACAATCATTTGTGTGATGAACACTTGTGTTTGTTCAGTGCCTGTGTCAAATAACTATGCAACACGTATAAATTTTTTTTTCCGTGAAACTCATGGACGTAAAGTGACATAATAACGTTATTTGACAGTCGTGAAACACAACAATAGTGTTTATGGTAGCAATAAGTAGCATATAACTTACTAGCGGCCGCCCGCGACTTCGTCCGCGTGGAAAAGTAACTTTTTATCCCCCTTTCAACCCCTTACAACCCCCTTTTCGTAATAAAAAGTAGCCTATGTCCTTTCTCAGGGTCTAGATTATCTGTATACCAAATTTCATTTAAATCCGTTGAGTAGTTTTGGCGTGAAAGAGTAACAGACAGACAGACAGACAGACAGAGTTACTTTCGCATTTATAATATTAGTATGGATGTTGAACTTATCCATATACTGTGAAACAGATTTTTAATACATTATAGTTTTAATGCAACGCGAAAATCTAAAGTATAACCATCATTCCACTCTGGCATCTTCTAAAAAGGACTAATCGAGTAGAAATAAATAACATAAATTACAAGCTCAACATCACATCACCCGACTAACAAGTTAATAGCAGCTAACTCTAGTTAATCTATTTAATAGTTCAGACAAGCTGACACCATCTCCATTTATGTCATTTAATACTCGTTTGAAATGGCTGTGTAATTTGCGTTGGTGTTAAGACCTTGATCTTGGCGTTGATAGACGGACTAATGCATTTTGATACTTTAGACGAATTTAAAAAGAACGAATAATCTGCTTGTTTTTTATTTTTGTTTTATGTGAATGATTAAGTTACGTTTTCTTTGGTACTGGTCGATAACAATGCGACGCGCGCATTACGTGACTTATATGAGAATATACCTGTCACATACAAACAAAATAAACGCACATAGCATGTAAAAGGGGCGGTGATAAAGATTTATCGAGAATTCAGTGTTGTTTTAAGCCCTATTGCTATTGCATAGGACATTTATTCGACATTAGCATTGCGGGCGTAGAGCCAAAGGGGCGTATAAGCATTCGGGATTCAAAGTTGATGGGCATATAATAAATAAGCACATGCTAATTCGCCCTTACAGACTTTAGGTCGCGCGAACATGCAATGATCACGTAATCGCGTTGTATTAAAACATAGTCTTCCATAAGCGCCAGAATATAATGTGTAAAGTCGTGAAAATAATTTTATGGCGCCACTGCCGCTCATGTCATAGGGTATGGTAGCCCCATTGGTTATAAAACATGGGAACTATGTTAGTTCCCCAAAAAACCATTTTAAAGATTATCTTGACAGATTTTAAACTCAGTCCGGCCTCTTGTAACATTGCTTGTTTAAACGAGGCTTTAAATAAATAAATTGAGACAACAACACATACATTGTCCTGGTCCTAAACCAAGGTTTTCCCTTGTGCTATGGAAACCAGAAACAACGAAGGAACCACAACACCCAGACCCAACACAAATATCTGTTTCATCAACAAACATTTGTGTCGGTGCAGGAATCGAACCCGCGACCCTTACGTCTCAACCGGCGCTCAAACCATTGCGCTAAACGGGTCGTCAAAGTCTTTAGTTCGATAAAAACTTATATCGCGTTGTGTAGGGTAAAGGCGGGATAGTTGCCTCAGACAATATGTAGCGACCTGTGCGAATACTACACTCAGCCCTTAGTGTAGCCCGTAGGGTCGTCTGGCGGGAGGGAAGGGATACGCTTGTATTTAAACGAAAGACTAAGAGTGTAGTGTTCGCACATGTCGCTACATGTTGTTGTACTGTGAGGCTATTTGAAAAGAGTACTTAACTACTGAGTTTCTTGCTGGTGTCTTCTCAGTAGAAATCGACGTTCCGAACCAGTGGTAGATTATATTATGTTTTGACATTCATAAGTGTTCTGTATGGACCTAACTTGAATAAAGATTTTTTCTATTTCTATTTCATCTATCCTACTACGGCATCTATCCCACCTCTACCCTAATAAGGTTGTATCAGTTTATATTTACCTTAATATTATTCCAATTGAGATCAGTCAACATCTGGTCATTGTCTTGTACCCTCTTAACAGTGTCATCGGGGTCTGTGTCGTTGGGGGGGTCCATTGGGTATATCTGAAAAGTGACAAACAAACAGTATTAGCATAAACCAGAATATGACGTCAGCACTAAAACACGCATAAGTCTTGGCATACGTAGTGGGTTGAAATAAAACTATGCAGACTAAATTCTCATAATAGTGCATGGAATAAGGATTGCTATGCGGTACTACGGACGAGTGTTAAATTAGCTAACCAGTTAATGGGACATATTATGATGCTATATTAGTGAAGTCAGCAAGTAAAATCAGAGTGTTTCCGGTAGACCTATTTTCGACTTTATTCTAATGTGTTAAGGTCTAAAACCGGAAACTTTTAATAAAATTGGACGATCACAGAGCATAATAGGGTTAAAATATGGTTTTTCATCTTTTAAAAAAACCTTCATTAGAGGGGATATTCACTGGCTGTAATTCGGGAATTGTGTGGAGACTTTTTTTTATTGTTAGTGAAAAGGAATACACACTGAACTCGCAGGCTATTAGTTCCAATATTTGCCAATAGATAGTGCTGGTTGTCGATTACGTCGCACAAGTGTTTTGTCTTTCTGGGTCACATAATTATATAAGCCTTGAGGTTATCTGTCATTAAAGCTATCTCTTTATAAGAGTGACCCCACACTTGCGTCTTTTGAGTGTTGGCGTCTTGGCGGCACCTCCCCACACTAGCGTTTTAGGGTGCCGCGGGTCGTTCGTTCGGTCGTTCAGGTCTATGCAACCCCCAAAAAAGTTGTTGTAAGATGGTGACAAACTTGATCTCGTTTCGTTTACCTTGGGTTTGGTGGCTTTCGTGATACCGTCCCACCCGAGGCCGACGGGCTGGCCCTTGTTCAGCAGCGACGCGTGGTACTGGTCCTGGTTCATCATCGAGTGGAAGCCGAGGATGGCTGGAAACCAAATGGAAGATACATTATTATTTATTATTCACCAGGCCAAGAAAATACATATATTGTGACCGGAGATTTACTCTGCCCGCTCTATTTTATAACCAGGGATCGAATAGAGTAAATAAGTAAAATTAAATAAAGTATCAGCCTATATACATTCCCATTGCAGGCCAAAGCCCTCCATAATAGAAATCAAGTCATCGCTACTATGATGGGATTAATCACCACGCTTGCCTAATGCAGATTGGTGATCACAAGCCCGAGCTATTTTTCGAATATAGGGATCTAATGAGAAGACTAAATCTACCTACAATTCTCAATCGGCAATAACATTAATGATGGCCGAATTTGAATTCCCTAAAAGCTCTTACTTTGTATACTATATCCATAAGAGTGGGTAAATTTGAATTTAAGCACTTTCAAGTACCTACAGCAATGGTATTTATAGCTGGCGGCACGAAAGTATAACGATGATCGTTATTTTGCGCACTTGTAAAAAAGAAGACTTTCTATTAAAATTGTTTTCTGCGCACTCAAGGTCATAACTACAGCTTCTTACCGTAGACTATACGTAGTGAAGTAAACATTTTTGAAAAATTCAAATTCGACGGTATTAACTAATACCTCTATGTTATGTCCCATCAAAAAGTGTATGTAAATAGGTATAGTCTAACTATTCCAGTCCCCGATCACAAAACAAACGACAGACAATGCACACATGTTATTATCTCCAAGAATTCATTCTAGGTAAAAGAGCCGGAAAATTTACTGCAGCTCTCATAACCCAAATATTTTCTTAGATCATGAAACTGTTACGTACTCGGCTGTAACAAAGACACATTGACATGGTTAACACAGAACATAATAAAACATATTTAATGGGTCATCATTGCAAGTGGAAAAATATTGCCACTCGCGAAAATTGGAATGACTTCAAGGTTGGCAACGGTCCAGTGTTAGATATTTTGAACTTCTGCTTTTGTTGTAAACAATTACTTCCCTACATAGCATAAAGCAAAGTCGCATTAGTATAAAGGAAGTTGAATGTTGTATTGAAAAACGCGGCGGTCACTTCGAGCCCAGCACCTACTAATATAAATTTTATTAAATTATATGGAATTAAAGCATCCGATGTCTGTCCCATAGTATGCTTAGATCTCGCCCGGAGTGATACCACGGCCTCACAGAAGACCGGCGTGAAGCAGCGCCTGCGGTATGTTTCATCGAGTGAGTTAGGGTACTGGAGGCCCAATTGGGGGGAACGGGGGTTAAAGGTTGGCAGCGCACTTGCGACTGTGTTGCTGTGGGCGGCGGCAGTCTTACCATCAGGTGATCCGTCTGCTCGTCTGCTACCTATCACATGATCTATAAAACTACACAATGGATTTTCAAAGATTTTCTTTACATGATAGGTGGTAGACGAGCATACGGATCACCTGATGTTAAACTGCTGCCGCCCATGGACATTAACAACGCCAGTAGAGTCACAAGTGCGCTGCCATTAGAGTACCCTATCACTACACGACACTATTAAGTACAGTTAGATATTTAAGTAAGAGAAGATTGGCTATTGATCAAGAATAAATGGATTTAATTAAAAATATGGAGTTTCAGTTCTTAAAGTATGAAGATTCAGTCCAGTACCAAACATAAAAACAATGAAAAAGTGAATCAACAATGAGTTTCAAAAACTCAAACATACATTCAGTCTGTAAATGTAATGTTAAAACAGTACAAGGGGACAAGAAAGCTGTATGAACAGTTCGTCATGTAAACAAAAATTAAATGTCTATAATAAAATAATGTACCTACTGCTATATTGAAAACAAAAAGATTACGATGTTTTTATATCGTGTCTTTACCAAAATAAAGGACTTAAGACGTCACTTGGCAGGCTATTGAACTTGGACATCCTATTTTTAACTGTGCAATGAAAAATATTATCTAGTTTTTTTTTATATTGAGGACAATCAAGATGACTCCACTTTATCAATACACAAAGGACTTTTTAGGGACTTCATCAATATACAAACGTTGTTACTACGATCCACTCAAGTTCTTCATCTGATTCTGACCTCAATGCCAAACCCATTTGGTTCAATATCAAGGAAATCTTATTGAAGATATCTTTTGTGTATAGTTCGAGCCATTCACGAATACGCGTCCCGCTTATATTCGACCAAGGACATTGCGCATCTTCATGGATGGCACAAATTATGGTTGTCTATACCGTCAACAGATATAGTTCTGTATTCAGTGAAAGTAGATGATACCCTTAGGCTAAATAAACCGAGAGTTGTGGTTGGTTGCATATGATTTTATTTTGCTAGTTCAGACTTTTCTAATCAAATTACCATGGTAACCAGCTAACCACTTAAATATTTAATTGATTTTGGACCTTATCTCAAGCGCACGAAGTACCAAGTATTGTGTCCAATATATCGGCACCCGTTTTGTCCGATAATCACGAGAAAAGTGTTAACTTTGAGGAGCGCTGTTAGGTATGTTATGTTATTATTTTATTAGCGTATACCGTCTGACGCAACATACAATCTACCAAAGTTAAACCCATTACTTGAATGGTTATAATGAATGTGTTCAAATAACCTTGAACTCGACAAATTGTAAAGGAACGATAAACATAATAGACCACTTCTGTCAACACTGACCTTGCACAGTTTGGCAATGATCAGATAACAAACAATACAGTAAGATAAAATTGTATCGACAAGCTGTGGAAATGCAACCATGTGGGTACGATTTATCTGTAACTATCAATCAAAAGGTGTCGTAAGCTTCGGCAGCTAGTGGTTCTCACTTAACCTCACTCAAAACTAGACTCAAAACTAGATCCCACCACATTTTGAACTTTATTCGTCATAACATAAGAGCGAAAACCAATAACTTTTTTCAACCCCTCAAGCCCAGTTAAGGGTTATTGCTGCGCTTAAAACCACAGGTTTGTACCACTCTATAGGGCGTTTAGAATATTGCAAAAGAGATCTCAGCCAGTCGTGAGAAGCTACTAAAAGGCCCTCTAAAGTACAGATATACACTACTGGTAAGTGGCTCCCTGAGTATAAGAATCTGAAACAGCACGACGTTACGGCTGCTCTGTTAACATAATCTGGAGTTAAGGTGAGGGTTCACAATTTCACATGGTACGTGGCACCCATAGGTTTTGGTCCCACACAACTTTTCACCGTGGGAGGGCTACGCTTCGGCATGAATGGGCCGGCTCGACCGAATTGATATCACAGCCTCACAAAAGACCGGCGTGAAGCAGCGCCTGCGCTATTTCGTCGAGTGACTTAGACTCTACTGGTGTTGCTGGTGTCTATGGTCGGCGGTCATCGCTTCCCATCAGGTGATCACATAAAAAAAACTTGGGGAACAAGTCAACATGGAACAAGGCAACGACCGATGGTTGTTTCAGGGTACCAAAAGAGTACAGTCAGTACTCACCAGCCAGATCGATGATCTCCTCCTGTGACGCGCCGTTCAGAGCCTGCTCGTACTCGTCGCCGAGGTCGATGGAGATCTGTTCGTCCGCGTCGCGTACCTTCTCGGGTGGGGGAGGGGGGATCCACTGAAATGACACAATGGTAATATTAATACGTGAATGTATTGTCAACGTAGGCACAGGCCTAGGGTAGGGCAGAATGATTCAGCGGTGCTCATAGAAGAAAAATACAAACGCCTTCTGAGCATGCATCTTTGTATTTGTATTACCAATACAAGGTGAGAGAATACTTTGTGCAACTTGTGTCGACCATTCGCGACAATGAAGTCGAATTTAGAGATTTCATACGTTCGCCCAGTGCAAGATCCCCTGGCCGTTTCGGATAGCTACAATGCTTGAGATAATAATTCAGAACGTGTTACTTTAATCCAGTTGGTTTGGTTAGGCAAACTTGATAATATAGGGTTGACTGCAATAAATCTGGTTTTGGATGGACGGTTGGTTAACAATTTTTTTAAGATACGTTTCGAGGCGCACGAAACTGGCCACAAACAGGTCCGAATTATATGTATCCCATGCATGATAAGAATGAAAGCGTAGCAGCTGCGCGTGACCCGATCCCTATCGGGGCCTTTTTTTGTCGTTATCGACGTTGTCGCCGGGGAAATACCGCCGGACTGGAGGTGCTATGGGCGACGTCTTTATGCATACCCATCTACCTGGGGGGTGGACGAGTTATGAGGGACTCGCGGTCTGGACATGCATCTCATGATGACAGAGCTGGTCAGGGGGGTATATCTATCAAAACCATCCGCAACCCACCCTCATAGTCTAAGTGGGGAGGGGACAGACACACCGGTTTAACCGAATCTCTTCTAGTCCCTCATGAGGTCTATCTGAGGGGACTACAACTGCAGCGACTAACAGTACCCGGTGTCCCTACTGTCGGTGCAATGTGCTCTGCCCACTGCCACTTATATACTACACAACATTATTTTTATTTCTACCAGTATAATAACATACCTTCTTGCCCCGTACAACACCAGCTACGTAAGGTTTCACCTCTGGCCGATCTGGTGTCTCTAATGCCTGTTTGTTGATGTGTTCTATTAACTTCTTGCGGTTCAGTGGTCCTGTCGGGTCCTTTTCACATTCATAGTTATTCCTTTGTGACGGTGGGAGAAAATTGTCCTGGAATGTGACGAAAAATATAAATGACCAAATGGCCAGCGTGGACACAAAACATGGTCTAAAATTAGTCTGGATTTAATATAAAATTGATGCTGTAACTTTTGTTTGTTACTAATAATAATATGTGATTCCTCTTATAAATTGCTGTGCCCTGACAGGGTGTCACATCTACACTTAATTTTAAATGTACCATCTTTATTTTTGTATGTGATACACAATAAATGCTTTGAATTGAATTTGTGATAGCATCATTTTTAACGGCGACTTAAAATAGTCGCCGTTTTATAATAAGGGGGAAAATGCCTACTTACAAACCTCGGAATTGCAACAATGATTTGAATATATCGAGTTATGTTGCATAGTGGATACATAAATTACTATTACCTACATGTTTACAGAATATTCATATTATTTTATTCTAGGCCTACTTTATCAAATAACACTGCAAGTAAAGTACTCATAAACAATACAAGTAGTGCCCTAGATCATTATCATGATAAAGGACTTAACTGCTTGTAGTAAGGAGGTACTTTAGTGCCTGTAATACCTAGTACATTTTCTAAGATATTATTCCTAGTTGTTACTTCGTGATTGTTATTTACATGATATACCTATCATACAATAAATTCTGAATAAATGATTTCGGTGTATTACAATCATACAGTGGGTTATCAACCTTAACACTTCATGGAACAGAATATTATTTGCACCCAACATTACCATCTATTTATATGTCATGTCAAAAATAAAATGGTAAGCTCTGAAAAACATTGTTTAAACGTTAGAAATGACCTAGGTATTTTGTAATTACCCACTTATACTTAAAAACAAAGTTATCAACATTGGGTTTAATTGCCAATATATCAACGATTGTACAATTATATCTGTAGGACAATTAAAAATATTTTATGATTAGCAAACTGATAAACAGATAACCATGCACTCATTTCTGATATCATTTACTCTATTTTGATAAGGCTAAATTGACATTAATAATATTAGTTAGAAGTAGAGGAAATATCAGTAGGTAATTAAAATTACCTGGTGATTCTGAATTCAAAATTAAATGCCCCAATAGTGTATTCAAGTGCAGTGAACTGTACAAATTATGTAATAAGCTCGTAGCCCGAATATCCTTCATTTCAAATGTAAATTAACTACTTGTATTAAAACAAGTAGTTAATTTACATTTGAAATATAAGTGTGTAATTTTGCAGTATATATCAGTAGATTAGTCAACAAAACAGCCAAAAATTTAATAACTAAGAAAATATATTACATATCATTCCTGCAATAAGGAAATGGATGTACAAAATGACTCAAAACACCATTAAAAATGTTATCAGCTACATGCTAATTTGTAAAAGTTTTTCCTGATGTAACCATATGCAAATGTTGACCTCTGAATGTTTTGATAACTATGTAAATCTCTTGTATTCTTATCTGTGCTTAGGTGAGTTGGTATTTTAAATGGATTAGTGTAAGTCTATCATGCTTGTTTTAGCTTTAGAAATGTGTTTTCTGGCAATACATATGAATTACCTAGTTCAATTCCATTAGCATTTGAAACATTACATTACATAAATCCATTTTCAATTTAAATACTTTGGATATCTTATGTTATTGAAAATTCAAGTTAAAAATACCTATCAAGAAGAAAAATAATTAATTAATACATTAATGCAAATTAAAAAAACATTAATAATTTTAAAATTACGAATGTAGGCAAATAGGTATTTGGATTATTAGTAGTATAGCCTAGTATGGCTGGTAGTCTAAATAAAATAAAGAAATTGAATAAAGTAATTGCATATTATTTTTATTACAATTTGAACATTCCAATGTGTGTGAGTGAAGCCACATCAATGCCAATGTAATTTTGATAATTAGCTATGGCAATCAAAATCAATGACTCTGTAGAAAAAATCCATAATATGAGTACATTGAGCTTGTTACATATGCATGAGTCATAGAAAACTATGTGTCAAGAGTTAATTGACGAAACAGAATAGCTAAAACCATCAAACTTCATGTTGGACTACAATTACAGAAAAAAATTGAAGCATGATTGAATGAAAAGAATTTTATTAACAGTGACTGTGGCATATTTTTTTTTAGTTATTGGTAATATAACCCCCTACAGATGCTTAAGCCATCTGATAACTACCTGTAGATAACACATGAACCGTTCTAAAGCAGACTAAAAAAGGACTATGCGCCAACTCTATTTAAAAACTACACTTTGTAGGTATTTAAAGTAATTTACAGTACAGACTAGCCACTAACACCACTGTTTACAGTGGGACAGGCAGTTTAAATGCCCTGTGATTAATGTCTATTGGACCATCAGGTAATTTACGTTTACAAATTCAGAACTTCTATCAATGCGTTGGGAAAATCCGTTAGATGGCGTACATATACACTGAGGTCCAACTACATGTTATTTTTCATGTGAGATGCCAAAATGTCACTAAACTACCAATGACGTCGAAGTTGGGTTCAGTCTACACGATTCTAACAGATTTTTCACACACAGCAAACCCTATAATTTAACATAATCTGACATGTCTCCTACTAGGTATGATGATTTTATCTCACAGAGTATTAGAAACAAATATCTCATTCATAATAATTTTACTGCAACTAATGCAGGGGCAGTAAACAATAAAAATTAACTGTTTGCCCTTCATGAGTTAAACTAGGCAGTTATTTGCAAGATTCACGTATTGTTACCATAACCTTGGAGGTGCTATTACATTCATGGTAATTTTTACAATGACTATGACCTTTTTAACTACACTAGAATACATAAGCAAGCAACTCCTTGTGAATATTTTTGTTTACTTAAAGCAATTTATGTTTCTTTTATTGCATAAATGTTGTGTTCTAGTTATTAATAGTATGTTGAAAAGTGAATTTGTTACATGTTTGTGTAAATAAAAATTAAAACAAACAGAAAAAAACATACTATGTAGGTAGATAATTTGTATGGAAAATATTCAAAAGATAATAATGCTGATAAGACCTCTTTATGAATATAATATTAGACAGTAAATGGACTGATTTTGATTAGTAAGCAGTACTCATTTACTACGGACATCTCAAATTCAACAAATAAATGGCGAAATTACAAATCCATAGCATGAAATGAATTACATCACTGTCATTGTTAAGATTTGTACATGAAATTTTAAAATCTTTAATTTTAATGATTCTTTTGAAGTATATAACTACATTATCACTATGTTGCCTGATTACAGTAAGTAGAATTATAAGCAAACTTACATCTGGATCGACTTCCTTGGCCAACATGGTGAGTTCCTCTTGAGTCAGTTTGGCCAGTAGCTCGTCCACATCCACCTCGTCGAACGAGGCCAGCTCCCGTCCAAATAGCTTCGCCGGTGTCGTCATTGTCGTCGTCTTCGTCGTCGACGACTTCTACAACACGAAAACACCACACTCAGAATCGATTTTGTTACCACTTTTTAAGGTTAACAAACTAAGTTTGCAACACTTATTCTATGAACTTAAAAGATAATATCTAACAGGTGATTGCGATATTGCATTGGACTTCAGTTTTAAACACACACAAATTGGATTTAAAATACATTTATCAGATAAAACACAATTTTTTGACAGCAAGTTTCGGCATACACCACACCCACAATTTTAATTAATTGCCTACAATTACTACATTTATAACACTGAATACTCGCGGTTATTAACTTTTCACAGTGATTTTCATTAAATTAAATATGCAACAGGCTTTCCTTACATGAAAAATTATGACAAATTGTTTTCAAGAAAACAACACAAATGTAGCTAGCGCCACAAACGCCCCCTACGAATGACAGTTTACAACTAAACAATAAATGGAAAGAGCAAGACAGAGTCATACCACTTCCAAATAAGGTGTAAAAGAGATAGTTATATTTAGAGAGGGGACCGATGAGACGGCTCGAAAGGCAAAATACCGGTTTCTTATCGAGGTAAAAGATAAACATTATTTTTATGCATGACGATCTTTCTGTGAAACAAAGTTAATAAATAAACTGCGTTGGGCTGGCTGTTAACATGATAAGTGTTTGATTAGCCTACTTCCTATCCTTTATAGTATACCTACTTCATTAACAAACGAATTTCTACGAACTTTAAAAGATTAATTTATACTGCCTACTAAAATTTTCTCTCTCGTACAAAATTATTCGACTGTGTTACCCGTAACCATAACTTAAATACTCCGTATTGAACTGATTTTAACTGTTATCCAGTTAATGCAACAGGAGCATGCATCCGAACTAATATTATAAATGCGAAAGTAACTCTGTCTGTCTGTCTGTTACTCTTTCACGCCAAAACTACTGAACGGATTTAAATGAAATTTGGTATACAGATGATCTAGACCTTGAGAAAGAACATAGACTACTTTTTAGTGCGAAGAGGGGGTTGTAAGGGGTTACAAGGGGGGTAAAAAGTTACTATTCCACGCAGACGAAGTCGCGGGCGGCCGCTAGTTATCTATAAAAACTAGATGAGGTGCAGTAAATAACTAACATATACGAGTCTAGCAACAGCACAGTAAATTGCAGCTTCGTGTTACTTACGTCATCTGAAATACATAATTTAAGTGAACTCACTTGCCTACCTATGGGTTGCAGGATCCGTTTCCCGATCAATAACAAACAATGGGAAAATCCCAATAGGCTGTAATTGTATAACAGCGGCGCGTATTGCCTATAAACAGGTACAGACATCCACGTATCTGCTACAAATTGGTAAAATGTTCTCAATTGAAAATTAGACCAAATGTTTGACACAAGTCAATGAAAGACATTCAGAGATTTTAAACCGCTACAAGCGATAAGGGTGCCTTGTTGCATTAATGTTGTTTTTGTACAATGAAGAATATCTGTCTATTTAGGTATATTATTTCCTGCAGCAGGCGTGAATTAGAAAAAAAAAGTTTTACAATAGTTTGGTTCTAATTGCATACAATGACAAAATCGTGACAATTTCCTTAGTCTGTCTGCTGTTGCTCTATAAAAGGATGATTACGCAATAGTGTTTCATGCCTCGCCTACCTAAATGGTCCGCTGTTATTGAACCCGTGACCTTTTTAATAATAGCAAGCATTGTATAAGTAGTAGCCACGGTATGCACCGTTACTATTTATGTAGGTATTATAACTGATTGTAGTGTAAGTAATGCAGGGGTTACTAAATTAAACGGAATTATTTATTTAAAAGTAAACGGAACTCCTACCAAACACTTATTATTAGAACCCCAGATCAAATTATTACAACGCTGTTTGTAGGTTGTTTGATAACTTATTTTTGGGAAATAATATTATAAAGTTACCATTGTATGTATACTATTGTTTAATATTAAGCTGTTGGTTTTTCAAATAAAATAAAATAAATAAATATGTTAGTTTTATTGCAAGAAAAGAGTAATAGCCATTGGAAGACTGCACATTGTTTGTAATGCTCTGGAAACCTTCTTTTTAATAACTATCTACTTGGAGTATTCGAGCAATATGTTTGGTCTGATATATTATCTGGAAATTCCTTGTGGCTCCTTTATTTACCAAAGTTACCTGCAAAAACTCCGGTCTATAGGTTATATTGACAGTGCGTAGAATTAGTATTTTCATAAAGCTATGCTGCTGTGGGTAGCTAAGAATCGGAGTTGCAGCTGTAGCAACCATCAGTGTAATCTAGGCCTACGGCTGGACGCTATGCAATACTGCAATTTCCAAACAACGATGAGCTTCATTTCAACTATTTACTTATATGCGTGAGTTTTATCATCAAGGTTGCCTAAGTAATAAAATATTTTACTTTTTAATTACAACATACTCGTAGCTAAATATTTTCAACACATTGTTTTTCACCACTTGATGTAATTCATGTGTGAAATAATAAGCGATGAATATTGAACAATAACTTGTTTGTTAATTCTGACGACCCAGTTGCACAACTAGATTTAGCAAATTAACTACCACTGTTTTAGCCCTGTGTTAATCAATTATAAAGTTTGTTATTCGGGTCCATTCCAAAACGTGCTTAGCACTGTTAAATTCAGTTTAGATATGGATACTTAAAAATCATTCATATCGAATATTTTTCATTACTTACATACATTTACATATAACTACTCTTTTTATGTAACTATAATGAACAACAACAATCTTCAACAATGACACTGAATGCAAGGTAGTACATACAACACCAACGACCAATGGGGTTTGGTACTTACTTAGTAAATAACTTAGTAACTATTACGAAACTTAATGATTTCTTCATAGATAGGATCAATATTTATTTCATCGATTTGAAAATTATGGTACAACTACTAATTAAAATTTATCAAAATCAGAATCTACCTGATCATTGCATTATTGTACGGTCAGAGGTACGGTTTATAAATCAATCATTAATAGTACTTACTTACCCTTGAAAATAATTAGAAAGGAAGGTTTTATTTATGGAGAGGCACGACTGTATTCCATCTTTAACATTACAATCAAATCGCATAAATCGAGTATTGTCTCCTTTACATTGATTCACCTACTGTAGATTTTGTTTATGTAGTTTGTGTGACTAAAAGAAAGAACTTGAATCTGATTCTACCATTTTTGATACTCATCATCTACTTACTTCACTTGCTTGATGATACCAACGAATAGCACAAAATAATAGTACTACTGATACCTAAAAAAATATAAAAAGTTGAACAATAGACCATGTACATACCTAGTAGAAAACGCTTGGTAGTAACTTTTGTTATACAAGTGAAAGTTATATTCATTGTCTCATTTTAATTGTGGAAACTCCTCAATCACGCATCCTGATGGAAGCTACTTAAAAGATATTGTGTAATTAAATTAGTTTGCGCAATGGTTCTAGATGCGTACCAACTACCTAAATGCAAACGATCCAGAATGAAAAAAGAAAAGTATGCTGACATTTTGGATTTTGTGTTATACTTATAATAAATAAACTTTAATATAAAATCTTTATCTAGAGTTAATTAGCATTTCTGACTGGAACTGGCTTTTATTATTTTCAACAGTACACTACATAAATCATAATAAATATATTTTTAAGGCTGCAAGGAAAACCTCAGGTCCATCATTTATCGAGTTGTTTATTCTTTAAAATTAGAAGGACATAACGGCACGATTGGCGCAGTACCACTGATTGATTCAAATCAATAAACTCTTGTTCCTGTTGACCACGCGAGCCCAGTCGACCGCTGGCTAACCGCCAGTCTGCTATAATTGGTGGTCGCTAAACCAGAGACAGCGGTATTCTTAGCACCAACTCGGCCACTGGCCTTCCTACTAGCGAATGCAATTCCGGTAAAAAGTAAATAACAATCGTTGCAAGCTGCACTTGACCTAGAATTTAGGGATGCTCTTATTCCGGCGGATTTATCGGCAACGGTGAACGACCTCTTTGCTTCTGACCTAATAAAAAGTTAAAAATACTGGTCGATATAGTAATTTGGCATAAAAAAGTAATTAGCTTTGCTATTTCGTCTGTCAATGATCTATTATTGTTTGGTTTAGTTAGTTTAATAAGTACATGTTTGATGAACAAATTTTAATTTGTAAAAATGTCTTTGCCTTTCGGTAATCCTGTTCCTGTGTCTCCTTTAATTCGTGGTGTACGATGGGCTCTATTAATAGCTGGCATAATATATGCCAGAGGTAAACAAGCGCTGTACAATTCTTTGGAAGCATCGCATCGAGAGGAAGAAGCCAAAAAGAAGGTCATTCGTGATAAGCAATTGGCTATTTTGAAAGCGAAAATCGCAGCTGAAGAAAAGGAAGCGGTTCGCCTCTTTGAGTCCGGAAAGCTGTTTGACGGTAGGTTTCACGTTCACCGTTTCTCTTAAGAAATATTTTTTCCGATAGAGACATTAGAAAACTAATCATGAAACATCTGCTCTTTCTAGAACCTGGAAAATAGAACATCAAAGCAGTATGAAAGAAGTAACTACGTAATATTGACCAATTAAAAATAACTTTTTTGTTACGTACAAGTAAACCTCTTATTTCTTGCTATTAACGTAATAACACCAAATACATTCTACGACTAACATAGCATTTCAGTAAATATCAAGGCATAGGCATCTTTGAGGTAAGAGTGAATAGGCTTTTCACGGGCAAACATGGCTCTCCTTAGACCTACTTCATCTTCATATTAATCAATAGGTTTAACGGTTTAGGTATGACATCCTACTAACATACCTATTTTCTTAATACTTCTTTATGGGTAGTATAATATTTTCTGGATTGTGCAGCTCTTTAATAGTGCAATGGGTTTTAAAGAGTACTCATTACACTACCGGGGGTGAAATCTGGTGGTGCTATGGGCCCGGAAGGCAAATTATTTTATTGGCATTCATAAAATCCATCAAAGACACAGTCACAAACTTTGCCACAAACTAAGAAGAAGATACAACGAATGGCGTACGTACACCTATTCCCAGCAGAAAGTTGTCAAACAATCGTCCATAGTGAAAATGTTCTCTACATTGATTACACAGTGGACACGTGAAGTCGACAGCAAATAGGAAAACATTGTGTAAATACTAAACCATGTTTTCCCATTAACTTTCTTTCTACACACGCATTTCAAATAAAATCGGAAAATGTTTACCGGTGAAAGGTCACCTCTATTTCAAATCACCTTTTGGCGGTAATACTTAATTGTGTTGCGCGCGCAATTTGAACGAACAAAATAATGAGTCTTGATCTTCCTTTATTTTGGAAGCGGTATTTAATTCGACTTTACTAAAGAAAACAAGTGAATTTTACTTAATTGTTATTTTCATTAGATTTCAGCACAGTAGGTAGAACTTACTTAGTTATTTCGCATTAAAATATTTACGAGTAGAAACTATAGAAACAGGACATTTTACCGCATCTCTGAAGACATGTAACCTATATAATATAAGTACGTATGTAAGTAAATAATAATTTTAATCATTGAAGATTACTTAACTGCTTGCAGTTTATATTTCCTATCTGCTCCTTAGTAAGTGCAACTAGCATAATCTACCGAGGAAATAAATTATTCATGTAAGTAAGTACGAGTAATAGTAGTACTTAAGTAGGCAAGTATAGCCGACGCAGAGCACCGGTACTTGCAGCGCAGGCGTAACCCCACGTGCATATCAATTATGCGCCTTTGCGGTTAACTCTTCAATTAACAAGTTGGTTAATTTTATGATCCCGTGTTCCTTTCCTCTTTTTCTCGTTGCTCCTCTGTAGGTAGGTAATTCTAGGCACAGGCCTAGTAAGTAGACAGATGAAAAATACTTTACAGAAATACCTTATGCCTATCCCAAGCACAAATACATTTTGTTCTGATTTAAGAATCAACATTTGGTTTTTCGGGAATCAATGGGCCTCCACGTCTCAACCTGATAATCTTACTTACCTAACGTAGGTTTAAAAAAAAATATTTAGAAATTAAAACGACCAGTGCAGTTACCAAATAAATGCGTAAACACAGAATATTGACGCATTGATTTTTTATGAATAGATACTTGATTTTATACGCCAAAGAAGACATAGGTAGTAATAAAAACCGTTACATCGTTTCTACCTATTAGGGGCTTAATAACAAAAGAATATCATTTCCTATTGGCAGACTTTACCCACCAACCACTCAATCGTGATCCCATAAAGCAAGAAAGTGCCCTAGCATCTTTCCTTATAAATAGGTCTTTTTAAATCGGTTTTTGCGTAGGATTTATGCCTAGTACACAATGAGCCTTGGGTACCTTTGATGATGATGTTAACGGGGGTCTAGTGGGGCTGGCTGGTTGGTCGGCGGAACTCGGTCGTTCTGCGCCGGCGACTGCAACGGTGCAATGTAAAATATGACAAATTGGCTAAGGGTATTGCAATTGGTGTTCCGTGGAATTACTATAATATAAAATAGACGGGAAAGTAGGCATAGACAATTTTGCTACATACTTAAAGTAGAATTATTTTGAAATTACAAAATATTTAATAGAACTACTAAGGTATGTAGCTTTAACTATCATTGTACACTTTGTGATTTGCATTAACAATATGAAAACGAAGATACAGCTCTTTGAAAAACATTACTCGCTAATATTCTAGTTTACCTTAAACATTCATTAGAAAACCAAGCAATCTCAGACAAAAACACATAAACTCAGAATTTTATGTTAATGTTTGGATTTCGTAAGATTTTCCTGTTAACAATAATAGAATGGATTTTCTATTACCACTAAATGATAAGGATTTTTGAAACTAAACAAAGGGGTTCCCCCTTATTTAGTTGTTGTTTTGGTTGGCGAAAAGAAGATTAATTAACGTACAGTCAGCCACACATCAGGTTACCACAACCTGTAAATTTCCTCACTTGATATTCAACCTAATGTGTATGACAGTAAGATGGATGAGAGACGATTGAATAAATTTGACAGTTTTATATTACTTTGACGAGTGGCTGTACGTTCCTACGTAATTTTATGTTAAAAATGTGTTGATCTGCATGTTGAGATTGTTGAGATATCCAAAAGTCTCTACCCAGACCAAGACTAGAATGTAGTTAAGTTTATTACCTAAATGCCCAAAATTATACGCCAAAACTGTCAAAGATAAAATCTTATTCAACTAATAAGTACTTAAGTCTTGCTAGCTCCGAAATCGGCATTCAAACGCTTGTAAAGATTATGGTATGGTACTGGGCAAAATATGGATGCGCCTACATATTTTTCCACTTGATAATATGAGGTAATGCAGCCTTGTTCCAGACGGGAGCCCACGCGTGGAGAGTACCTACCTACCTAATTAATAAGTATGTAGTCTGTCATTCAGCCACTGTCCCGTTATGTTTATGGTACCTACACTGATAAATCATTACCATTTATGTTGTGCTTTAAACTATGCACGCTCACGGCGTTTTTTATCGCGCCCACGACGCGCGTCCGCGGTGCAGACGAGTTTAGATCGCGCTGTGTGCATAGTTTGTATACTTAAATATAGTATTTAAAAGTATAGATAATTAATTTTTGAAAAAAAAAAGAACCGACTCCAAGACTACAGCCACAATAATTTTTTGTTGTTTTTTTTTTCAAAATACCACTGAGTCGATTTTGATAAAATTTATATGGGACCACCGCTGAATGTTGGCCTACCAAACAAAAAAAGAATCATTAAAATCCATTCATAATTGGCTGAGAAATCGAGTATCATACATACAAAAAAACATACAGGTCGAATTGAGATCCTCCTCCTTTTTGAAGTCGGTTAAAAATTAAAACAATGGAGCATCGAAAGTAAATTTAACAGTTGAGGAGGTCAGGAACAAAAGATAACATTTACCTCTACATACAACATGTGCATACCCATATTACATTTTTCTCGTTTCCTGGAAAAAATAAAAAGTGTAAATGTCACCTTTTGTTCCTGACCTCAGTTGCGCCCTATCTGCTCGTAGTTAGGTAAATTCTTATGTTTAGTTAGCGAGACTACCTATTAAAAGTCATCACTTAACAATTTTAGTTGAAAAGCCTCTCGTGTCCCTGGCTTCTTGTCTCCAGCCATATTCGACACCAGTCGGACCAGTCCGGTGTTTTTTGTTGCACTTTCACGTTTAGCGGAGACTCTCAAAGAAGCTTGATTGAAATGCGGAGACCAGCTTTATCGAAAGTGAGATTTCTACTTGATGTCGAGTTTTGTATGCGTAAACTGTGCAGGCTTTAAATTTAGAATAATGTGACATGTAAATGCATTGTGGCATACCTAAACAGTTTTGTCTAAAATACCTAAGAACTCTTACTTTTTTATTACTTTATTCTTCTAAGTACTTATTACTTTTTATACTACATATTTATAAAGTGATAACTTCTTTGAAAAACGACAAGCCTTATACACACACGTACCTATCCCTAAAAATCGAAACATACGCGATGTAAACGACGCCCAGCACCATCTATTGGTGCAATGTGAAACTAAAGTCCCGAAACGAGGTGAGGGCGGGCCTCTAGTAATAATATAACGTAGTAATGCTCTTGAAAGTACATATACATTAAACAACTTTATAAAAGCATTAAATAACAAAACCGAAGAAAAGAAACATGTAGCTTTAAAAATATTAGCATTTAATTTCACTTTTACCTGTAATTGAGCTATAAATCACCTAATCATGTCAAGCTAAAACAACGTTATTCTTTTATGGATATCTTTATTCAGGTGCAAATTAAAACAGCCACTAAAATCTTAAGAGGCCATTCGACGAGTTTAAAATTTGGCTCTCATCTTTTACGATTTCTTATCTTAGAAATGATCGCATACAAATCGAATATTAGTTACACTAAAATGTGTTTTTTTTGTTTAATTACTGGTTTGTATGTTAAGTGTACATAAGCCTATATTATCTATATGTTAATCTAGTATAAGATCCACTCTTGATATAAAATTTCTTAGCCTAGTTATCTACCTACATATTGAGATCTTTTTTAATCTAGCAAATGTATTCACCGTCGACTTAATGGGAGATAGAAATAGGCCCATATAGGTTTAAAAAATCAGAGATTCAAATACTTTCTCTCTTCACTCACTATCTACATCTCCCTCATCCTAGCGCGTTACCTATTCCCGGTTGCATCCAAAGCTGTCGCTTCGGAGCAAGAAGTACCGACGCTTAGATCATGATTCAGGATATGGGGAGTCTGGTAATTACAATGAAGCGACTGCCGTCCGACCTTCGTAACCCATTAACAGGGGAACCAGACTAACTGAATCATTTTTTAACCGTGGAAAAGCCACGCTTCGGCATGAATGGGCCGGCTCGACCGGAGTGATACCACGGCCTCACAGAAGACCGGCGTAAAGCAGCGCCTGCGTGTGTCACCGGAGGCCCAATTGGGGGGAAAGGGTTAAAGGTTGGCAGCGTTTGTGACTCTACTGGTGTTACACCCTATGGGCGGTAGCCATCGCTTACCATCGGGTGATCCGTCTGCTCGTCTGCCACCTATCACATAAAAAAATCATGGACACATTTCAGAAACTATCCGAAATGCAGGTTTGCTCAAGAAGAGGTTTTCCCTCACCGTCAAGCCAAAATTAGAAATACGCACATAACAAAAAGCTAGGACGTTAGGATGAAGTGCAAATCTAACATTCCGTGCGGAAGACGAGTTCTTAACCGCGCCAGCATGGCTCTTGTATAATATCATCTAAAACTCTAGTAAATAAAATATTTTATCAGTCACAGCTTCACTTCCTAGGCACTCCCTCATATATCTTTTCCAGTCGTAAAATACTCGGTCGTAAATTCTTAAAACGGGCACTTTTGACGAACAAAATCATTATTAAAATTGCGAATCTTGCGATACCCACACATTACAAGCATACCTCTAGAGTTAATAAACACGGCTTGTTTACTGGGTGTTGTGACTTGTAATCATTTTTGTGATTATTATTAGGCATAGTGAGGTAATAAAATCTAGGAAGAAATAATAACAGAATATGAAATTCCTATTAAACATGTTGTGGGATATAACATTTTAATAGATGCTTCGGTACTAACAAAATCTTTATTACCTACCTACTCATAAACCTAGTGGTAATCAACATCAAAATGAAGATTCTCATTTGATCGATCTTTCACTTAGTGTGATCGATCAAAATCACAACGTTGTAAAATCACGCCGAAATCATTTTAACCGCAATAAAGGAAAACTTAGGCACAAGAACCGGGAACCAACGCTAATGACGATGACGATAAAACAGTTTTTTTTCTAAAAAATGAACATGATACTTAGGCTCAAATATCAATTGTCTAAAAAAGCTCTGACCTTTTTATTACCGTTGGGTAGTAAAGTAAATACAACAATGATACAGAAGGGAAATTCCTATTAACCGGTGTTACATATTAACCGCGTTAATCGAAGCGCGCGCGCAGTATCGAATCGATTATCATCATCGATCAACGTTACGCTCTCTCGATTCATTTTACTATCGGAAGTGAACTGTTAGCCCGTTTACACTGGAGTAAGTTGGATATTAGCACCTCTCCACCTCGATACCTGTTGCACTTCGGTGGATGGCTACATATTAATTAATTTATTACAACCTACAGTATACATTATGTGTTATTTAATACCAAGCAACAGCCACGCCACAATTTATTAGACGTTAGAAGATTTTAGAGGGATATTTTTTTTTCCAAAAATGTAGCCTATTATAATTAACTTTAAGTTAGATTTCCATAAGTGGATTTATGAAAACTTTTTGCTTGGATCTAGGTTTTTCAAAGTCTAGACTAGCTAGAGGGTCAATGTCCTACAAAAAACCACCTCTACTTGAGACGCGCTGGTCTTCGATGTACCTTACCTATTTGTAATGTCTATGTATGATACCTTAACCACAAAGTAAGAATATAATGTGTGCCTGGTGTCATCATATACCTACTCGCAACTGTGATGTTTTATTTTTGTTGCGATGTGGTGATATCCAAAGATGCAATACAACTTATTCAAGTAGGTTAATAATATAAGTAAGTAGTGATTCGCTATCCGCCTCGTTAAAGAAGCGAAAAGTTCAGCTCGCGGCCTTCAGTCCCGCGGAGTCATCACAACAACGGCTTAGAAAGAAATCAAAAACATTCCCGACCGTAAATCATAAGCCGCCAGTCAGACATCGCGCTATTTTCGCCCGATACTCCCGCAATAAAATAAATAGATTGCGTGGACATTCCTTTGTGCCTTCAAGGTTAAACGCCCACCTTCAATACTTCGACTCACTTCCTACCTCTATCTAGGTCTAGGTGGAGGTTTTCACCAGATTATGACGGTAAAGATCTCATCACCAACACGCTATATGAAGTTTTTTTGACAAAAACAAGATAATTTTAAAAACAAACTGAAGACGCGAATAATGTCACGATATTTCCAACAGAAACAAGTTATTTTTAAAATGATCATTGAATCATAAAGTCGAAATGGACTGGGTTACCTAGTTACTGGATATTTCTGTGGAAATTGGCAACTTTTATGATGTAACGATCCTTGAAAGTTTGATTGTAAATAATGAAACTATTCAAGCATTAGTGTTCTTGTGTAAATACTTATAACATCACTTATAATATATTGAGCGCAATAACATGTAGGTATCTATCTATTATGAATTGATTGATAAGTTAATAGTCGATACATCCACCCGTACACCTGTATATTAAATAGCACAGGCAGGTTTATATCTATTACAATATCGAAATCGGTGATCGATAATTAATAGCGTCATATTTATTAATATTAGGTAGATACCTACTTATATCCAATAATATACTATGATTGATTAGGAAAGTACCTTACACGTGTTATGATGAGTAATGACTTATTAAAATTTTAGGGATTTGATTTACGTTAGTTCTAATTAAATTAAGCTAGTAAGTAATTTGCTACCAAACTTTTGTACGTGTAGGAATGTAGGATTTGCCTTTTAATTACTAAGTAGGCAAATAAAATATTCCTTTCTGCTCACAAAGCATTTAGTAGTTAAATATACCAAAACATAAGACAAGTAAGTGCCAAGTTCGCATCTCATCATAACAATCATATTTAGCGTTGGCGTGACTCAACCACAAATTAAACAACATAAATGAGCATTGTGTTTACTTCTGTCCAACCTCTCTCGTTATGCATTAGATCGATGGAAGAGTCCATCTTCCCTCCTAAATCATAGGTAAGTACCCCTATTTGCCTTACGACCGTCATAATTTTAACAATCCAAAATGTAGTTTATTATTTAAATAAATAAACAAACACCTAATTAATATAGGTACATAACTAAGGTCATTTCCAAGATTTTGGCTTCCAAACTCAATTCTAACGGAAGGGTGTGAAGATGATTAATCATAGGTGTAAATTACTAATAATTAATATTAATTTCATAGGTATTTGGCAAACAAGAAACTGTTGTTGTTTATTACGTTCATAAATTTCAATTTAATGAATTGGAATTTCCCGTGGTCCTTGCCTGTCCATGGAACCTTGCTTTCAAACGAATCCTCACAAAGAATTTATTTCATATCTTCAGGTGAAGAATTTTAATTTGTTAGCCAAAGTTATTGTGTTAATGATTAACTTTTTTAAACATGATGTAATTTCTTGCCTCGTAGTGAAAATAGTTTAGACGTTTCGCAATAGACAAGCGAATTCATCAGCCACATTGCCAACTACACGATCACTTTTGGGATTAGTAATCACGCCGTTGACAAACCCGAATTTGATTACTGCACCGCCAAAATGATCAAAGAAAATACTCATATATTTGTCGTTATTAATTTAACGTGCAAAGTCTTGTTTATGATTATTTCTCCACAATGTTGATGTTGCAGATTTAGCTCGGGATTAGCGGGTGACGTCCGCTCGCTTACACCACTCCTGCGCAGTATTAAAGTCTTTGTTCCACTTGTGTTGGATGCTACATCTGCGATCTCTCCCGAGGACCTTGAACCTCTCTAACCGCGGTTCAAAGATCTAGAAACGATTCGGCTAAAACACAAGCGGATAATTTCGTCTCGTTGTTGCGTGCGACGCTTTCTGTAAGCGGTTACATAAATAGACGTTACGTGGTGGTCATGCATGACTTTCCAATGAAATGTTATGACAATATTTTTGGTAACGTCATCATCACACGCGCCTCTACGACTTTTATCGTCAAACAAACGTAAAGTTGACCTTTGGCGACGCCGTGACTCACGCACTTCGAGTCCTGCATGCGCTTTCTATTTAAAATCAACCTTGCTTTAGGTTTTATTTTTAAACGCATTGCTTTTATTTGATTTCCAAAAATGTACCTATCTCGCTGAGGCAGAGCCGTCGGTTCTATTTTAGATTCGGCTGCACGCATTTCAACAACGTTTCATATCAACGCGTACTTGCTGAGCGAATCTCATCTTTACCACTTACTTCTCATGTCTTTCTTTTGTCTGAAAGTCTAAACTTTTACCCGAAATTGATTTAAATTCTTTGAAACGCGTTGATAGTCGCTTAAATCTAATTTATGAGACAAATAATAAGATATATGGACTTTTAACTTTAAGCGTCTACTTGTGTTCTTCTTTGTAATCTTTTAGTCCGATATGATGTTACATCTGAGGATATGGATTTTTCATGTAGTTATGTATGTAAGTGCCTTTTTATTTACCTAACATACCTGTCAAAATGTTTCCCTCTATTTTTGAGAAAGGAGTACCTATCTACTTAGTGTAACTATGGAGGGATTCACTTTGGTACACTTTGGTAACAATAGGACAAGCAAAGTCGGAAAGTATCAATAGAATTCACTCATCGCGTTAGGATTTAATATGAGTATGTAATGATGGGACTTTTTATAATATAACGAGCAAACGAGGGGAACACCTGGCGGGAATGGCCACCCATGAACATGCGACCATATCACACAAACATGCCGACGGCTTCGATGGCGCAGTGGATCGATATTAGTGCAATTTAAAGCGTCGGTTGCGCTTGGGGTTCGATCCTCGGATCGGGCTAAAATTAGTACTGAGTTTTTCTCTTGCGAAATTAGGTCTTACGACCTTAACTAAGTCAAATGTTTTCCTATGCTTGCCAAATTACTAACTACCGCACTCAGAAACGTCATTTAACCTTCATGCTCATTATCTTAATTAGGAATTGTATTTATGTCTATCTAAACAAAGGTTAATATTTTACTTAAGTGGCAATTACAGTTTAATTAATCGGCTTTGAGTGCGGTAGTAAGCTAGTAGGTGCATTTATCAAGAAAGTCATGAAATTAATTTGATAGCGCAACTGCCGCTTACGTCATAGAGTATGTGTACGTACTCTACCCTAATCCATAGTACCTAAATGGTTATAAATTACAAAAGTGCCCAAGAGCGCTCTTTTGCGAATGGGCCCTTCATTGGCAGCGACACTCGGGTTCCTTCAAAATCTAACCCGACTTGTGCATGACGTATATCCTGCGTCGATGGCTGATTGTTGAGATAGGCCGCCATAGTTGAAATATCGGTTAGGACATCATTTTTTTTTTCATAGCGTAGAGGCTATTATCCAAGGATACACGTAACTTTTGTAGAGCCGGTAGTGCAGAAGACTGAAAGGAACTAACAATGAAAAACGATAAATCATTGTGACATTAGATTAGAACATTACGATGCATTTCTTCTGTTTACGGACGCGGGATCCGACCTTCGCATTGGCCGGTGGCCAACTCCTCCAATGCCCACCTATCGTATACAAATTCATCGAGAAGTATCGAGTGTAATAAAACCGTGTGAGAGAACCGCCCGCGCCGGCTGGGGTCAACGACACGATACTTCTTTAAATGTTTATGTTAGAAAACGAGGTTGGAATACAGAGAACACTCCTTGAATACTTTCGTTTCAAAATTAGGTCAACCTTAGATGAGGTGAGTAATGCAGAATTTTTAAATTTTTCGGTCCACTCGAACCTCGTTGTTTCATTGCTATTCACTATGACCGCTGCCACCGTGGGATCATAGTATTACCTATACCTATACAGGGTGGAAAAAAAACATGGGTCCTGGAGGAAAACTTCCGTAAATTTTCGAGTTTAAGAAAGAAAACATTCCTTTATTTTTTTAAATAAATTTAACTGCATTCAAGTTTTTTTTTGTTGGGCTTTTATTGCCCGGGAATCTAACTGAAAAAAAAGACTGACCATTTTTCAGTCATTATTAAGATATTTTTTCTCTAACTACCCATAACACTAATCATTATATCTAAGTAGTTACATATGGTTTTAAATTTCCGAAAATGCCAAAATAACGCTCTTTTGCAAATGGAGTCTTCATTGGCGATGAAACTTACAGCGCGTTCACGATTTCTATGATCGGAGCCTATATCAGTAACAATTGAGTGAAGGAAGAAAAGAGATTCATTCCAAGCTATTCTCATTTGTTCAATGAAGTAAGAGAAAAGGTACAGTTACTTTATTGACTGTTCAGTTGTTACGCTTTTCGTTAAATACTCGCCAGTGACGGAACGGGATGGCTCCGATGACAGCTGACACAAGTGCTAATTGTCCGACAGCGACCGGTACATCAGCGTGCCAAAATATCTCACGTTTAACCAATAGCCAGTCATATCAATCTTATTTAATTAAACAAAACATAAACTTTGATATCTGCAGCATCAGTTGCGCTTTCTTATAAGAAGTTTAGAAAATAACTGCACTACTATGCTCTGTCAATAAAGTTGTGAAATTTATTCTTGAGGAACTATTACGGAGTTCTATATCTCGAGCATTATAATAACCAATGGGGCTACCATAACTATACTCTGATCCATGATCATGTAAACTGACAATGTGTGATCCCCATACATTATCACTCAATTTGACACATGCAAAATGTCAAAATGCATAGAAACTTGTCATTTTCATCTGTCAGTTTACTTTACATGATTATGAATCAGAGTATAGAAAATGTAGTGACGCCATTATTTTAAAACCGTATGCTACTAATGACAGCTCTGGTTGAGATCACTTTTTACAAACATTTTCAGTATGGAATTGTGTTCTAATAAAATTACCGATGAAACATTTTAAGGCGTAATTTTATAAAAGCGGGGTGAATGCACCTAATCATGAAATTTTTGACAGTTGGTATAAACCTAAATTTAAGTAGACTATAAACGCGCAGCTCAACCAATAACTTTACGTATAGTTATTCGTAAAACAATTACATTGTCTCAAGGAAACGAATATGTGGGGCAAACTACCCATGAATCATGCGTTGCACCGGACCTATATTCTAGGGTAAACAATGTTGGGAATAGAACAACCGATTTAGATGTTTGAACAATCATGTTTGACCTGAACAACATTTGGCGCTAGACCGGCTATTTATTGGTCTCCAGAAAACTATACAGACTACAGCATTGGTTACAAATGTTAAGGATTTAAGAGAGCACAAACATTTAATGTCTCAAGTAAAAGACGACATACAAAATCAAATGACTATCGACTAACGAATGTGACTGCAATAAAAACTTAACTTCGTAAAGGGTAATGGAACATCTTATCTTTTCTTTCTTAACACGCTACAGGTTGTACTCGTATTGATAGACAGTTATAACGTCCCTTTAACCACTACTTATACAATCATTCTGCACAACATTTGTTCTACGACTTTTGAAGTTCTTCTGAGTGCGGAGACGATAAAAAAAACAACATCTCTACTTTTTCCAGTGACCATTGCATTTGGCACTGAAAAACTTTCTCAAAGAAACACAGAACAACATCAACAACGTGTAATAGAAAAGTATCCCGCCCTCATCCTGATCGATTTCTTAGTAATAGAAGTCAAATATACCCATGTTTCTATGGGACGTTTTCTAATAGGTACAATGAATAGAATTTTCCCAAATGCCAAGATCCAGCTAGAAGTTACAGAATATCCTGTTAAAGTTGCTCTTGTAATATTGGATTAATTAACAATTTTAGCATTGATTTACAGTTCTCAAGAAAGTTTGAAGTTTCGATTGCACAATATCAGTAGAGATCGACAGTGAAACCAACTCGTGAGAAACAAAAAGTTGCGCGTGAAATTTCACCGAAGACGAGTGCGTTACGGTAATAAAGGCCGGCATGGAACTGTCCATTGTGATGTGAGACAAAGAAGCATTCACTCTTTTACGTATACGCATATTACCCACATTGTTAGTATTGTTATGTTTACGGGAACCCGACTTCGCGATTCTATACATAGCCCTTAAATTAGTTTGAGATGAGATCGTCGAATCATTTGAGCACAGGTTGTCCTAATACTGACTGGATTAAGATGACATATTTTAACGTGCGCACGTACCTTTTGATCAGAGATGAAATTCTGCTTCTTATTTTATATCTTGCTTTTGCTTTGTGGTTTGGTATGTTATTTACTTATAACCTTCAATAATTATTTTTTACTAGCTTTTGCCCGCGGCTTCGTTCGAGTTAAATTCAGGGTAGCACAAAAGTAGCCTATGTCAATCTCCATCCCTTCAACTATCTCCACTTAAAAAATCATGTCAATTCGTCGCTCCGTTTTGCCTTGAAAGAAAGACAAACATACAGACGGACAGACACACTTTTCCATCTATAATATTAAGTATGGATTACTTGTACATCTACTTGTACTTTTTTCTTATATTCATTAGGACCCATTTTAAGAACTAAGTATATCATTAGCAGCGTCTAAATCTTTACTTGTTTAATTTATTTATAGGTGTTGGAGTTGTAAGTATTTGGAACAAGTATTTGTTGTTTGCCAGTCATGTTACAGGACACCCTATGAATTGTTTACCATGCTTGTTAATTCCCTCCACACGAGGCACTATCACGCCTCTAGTGGTCACGACTGCTCGGCGCGGCGTGTTGGGCTTGCGAAACAGTACTTCTATCAGTGTCATTGTGTGCCTAAAGGGCATAAGCTGAGGAAATAGGCAGTTTCATAATAGAATAATGGCAGAAATAGGATCTATGTTGCTTGGGACCTTTGATTTTGTTAGTCTCACGGTGGAATCTATCTCAGATTCTGTACCTACTCTATAGTTTTTATCTCATCATTTCAGCCAATAGAACGTTTAGTCTTTATCTTAAGAGATTTAAATTACTTAATAACCTTTATTTCATAGTACCTAAGATTAATACGAAAAATTAATTCAAGGATTATAGTTGTCATAGTTAGCAAGTTGGCAACTCCAGAAATATACACGTGACGACAATAATTCAAATTTTTGAATTTTGCAGTTTAAATTTTCCCAAATGACAAGTCGTAAAACACTGAAAATAATGAGTGCAGACATAAAATAATATGAAACAACATAGGTTACGTAAATTTCTTTGAAACCTTAAGGATTGCGTGACGATAAAACAAAATGTTTATTCCTTGAAGTTTTTACGATATTCTAGGAAACTCAGTTACTGTCTCCATGAATTTGCCTTTAGATGAAGATCTTAAGAATATAAAGGTTCCTACAACTATAAAACGTAAGAGTGAGAGAGATGATAAGACATAAGGTATGACAAAGATGTAACGGACGTAAACACTGTTTTCGTAGGTTCTAATGATCTTTCACGAGACATTTAAATTATGTGGCGCGTAAAACTCTTAGCGTGTAGCTTAAAACAGTGGAGACATTAATTAGTTCCGTGTCCCTAGCCAAAACAGAAATAAAAAGGTACCTATTATTCGAAAGTATAGGAATCATTAAAACTACTCGTGAAATTGTGAACATGGCAGATTTTGGAACATCAAAGGAATTTATAGTTTTCTCTACTTAGCGTTGCCAGACGTCGGTTTGCCGTAACTATGACAAATTAACGATTTTGCATACAATTTTGCGGAAAAGTAATCACGTTTCTGACACTTTGAAATTTGGGGAGCAGTCAAATGTATCTTTTTTATAAGAGTCAGCCTTCCGTCTCTAATTAAGAAATGTGTTATATTTTTAAACGGCTGCTGGTGCGTCAGTTGATTTTTTTGTAAAACGGTGTCCACTGTCCAGTTGATGGCACCGGACAGGCTCGGTCGCCTTCACCTTGGTGGGCTCTGCTTTACATCACCGCGGGCGCAAGCATTGACGGCGCCCGTGACACTCAGCCTGTCCAAAATAAACACCTCCGACAATGATACAGACGCAATAAAAATATTCCAGCCGTCGCGACTAAATTCTAATTTCAACAAGTTTTTTTTTTGGGTTTTTTTACAAATTCCATGCAAGTCGGCTCTAAATAAGTCGGGGCAAAAATACACCTGGTGCGCAAGTCACGATCAAGGACGCAGCCAAAGTCGAGGACCTACCGGGGCTGAGCGGGTTTTCTTGGTGGTGGTCGTGACGGTCTCGACCGTCTCCGTCGTCTCCACCACCTCGCCATCCTCAGGCTGGCCATCCCATGGTCCGAAGAACTCCGTCATGACGCTTTATTAGGCAATCCTTTGGCACTACACTGAACTCAGAACTTTTGACACTTTTTCACTGCATCAACAAACTTCCACCAGAAATAATATCAGATTATTTGTTCAATATGCCTTTTATGTCATCGGGTCTACCCATTGCAGCTATGAGCACTTATAATCACAAGTCATCGCATTGGTCACTTTGTAAAATTCGTATCGGAGACCGCTGCACCGTCGTGAGTCGAGACGGCCAGAGCTGGTCTTGTGTAAAATCCTACTGGAAAACTGAAATAACTGCGGCGAACAAAAAGCACCAGCCAAAACATTTCACGTGCGGGAGTATTATTAGTTGGACGATCTAGCCGAAAGAGTAAGTGTCGCTCCGGCCTTTTACACGAATAAACCAGATTGATATTGTTATTTTCCGCGTTTATTATTTGCTCAGCGAATTCTCGTCCAGTATTTTATTTGCCACGGGAGTGAAGCGCGCCTTGCCTAATTTACTATGACATAAACGGCTCTTTACTGTCACCTCTGAATGCTTTGTTAAATCCAGTGAACTGTTAATTTACCAAACAATCAGTTTTGCTCTTCTGATTGGAACTTATTGATATTACTAGTGTTACATGTAAGAATGCGAAACCAACAGAAGTAGCTATAAAATTTGGCTCCAATTCAGAGATTTTATTGCAAATGTAAATCAACGACAAGTATTTTTGTCCAGAAATCTTGGAAATATGTGGATTTTACAACAGATTAAATGCCGCAACCGCAGGCAATCTATTTGACGAAGGCTATTAATTTATAATTATTTGAAATCTTCTGACAAACACTTTGCCATCCCTAACGGCATTCAAATTAACAATAGAAGAACAGCAAAGAAATATTATGCTGACATAAACAGTAATCAAATATTACGTAACTTTACACGAATTTATATAATCTTGATTTGTGTGTTTTTAATGATGCTTGGGAGATTTCGGCACGCATTGCCGTAATGATTGTAATATTTGATGATGAGTTCTATGATGTTACAGAACAAGATTTAACTATCGAAACAGATTGAATGCGTTAGCTAAAACTCACTAGAGTACTTATTTCATTTGTAAACATTTGAAAGCTTCTGCTACATTCCCTCTGCGAAAAATCCTAGAATCTCACAAAAACAGTGTTGTATGCAGCCATCCAGAGGCGTCGGCGTAGGCGCTGACAGCTCCTCCACTTAATATAAATACGCCGCTACTAACAGCCGCGATAAATCCGTGCTCCGGGGATTACCAGCGAAATAGCTATTTTAACGACTTATCGATAGAGTCCTTTATCCGATACAACATCCTCACCAAAGTAAGCATAGTTCCCGGTGGTTATGCGGGAATCACAACATTGTGCCGTATCTGAGGAAACTACAGGGTTAAAATTTGCTTACCGTTGTATTTTGTATACATATTTTCCTGCTATTTTTCTTATGCGCTGGCAATTGGCAAATCGATTGAAAATCCTTTCATGTGGCTGCCACACGTAAACTTACACGGTGGCCAGCAGATGGTGACCGTTTTGAAACTTGAATCGTTTGTGTAAAATCTTTGAATATTGTGTTAACGAGTTATTGGCGGCCGCCCATCTACTGGTAAACACACTAGAAAATAAGAAAGCGTTTAATTTCAACCCAGTATTAACAAATGACTGCAAAAGTTAAAACCATCACTTACAGTAGGAGATTAAAAGTTAATGAATTTTCTTTACTAAGATAGAGAAGAACAAAAACATCAAACAGTAACCATTTAAACCATCTAAGGAGGGGTGAAAACTTTTTCTCGTAAAAAGCACCAAGCCTAGGTTGTATAGAAATACGATGCGGCTAGCTCCAAAACAAATAACTGTGTCCTTAGATGTTCATGATAAAATGTCTACAAACGTTCGCTTTGCAATGGATCATAATATTTTTGTTTTGTTCTACTAATTTGTGGGTGTGGTGCTATATCATAAAAATAACACATTTTAATTATTTATTCTAACGCACTCACATAGGTACCACGTGGCATGATGTAGGATAACCAGCTAGTTACTAGGTGACAAGCGTGGGCTTTGCCACCACCTGGTGTCAAAAGAAGGAGTCACAGTAGCCTCCCCCCACTATGGATACCAAAGACAGTTTGAAGTGGAGGAGGCATACCAGGAAAGCAGACTCCTCGCTCCAAAACAATACTTACCAGTAATGAAACACTCAATAGTTAAGATGATACTCACGTGATCCCTGACTCTCTGCACTCCATAATACGCATCTCACTGCCATCTCCGGGATGACTTACCTGCAAAAACAATGATTAATTAATTAAACTCCGGAAACGGAGACAAGATGGAAGGTGCCCAGAATAGAATCATGACGAACAAAGTCGGGATATGCGCGGGCGCAAGTCCGCTGCCCTCTCATTGGCCAATGACTGATGGTAGGGCTGATAAAATTGTAGCCTTTTTTATGACGGTACAATATTCTCTAGGCAGCAGATAAGCTTTGTGGGTAGACCTATGCAAACATTTGACGATCTCTAGAGATTACCTAACGTAATCTCTAGATTCTTCCGAAATCCCAAGAATTAACAGGAACTACGAATAAGTTAAACATCAATAAAATTATGTAACTATTTGGTTCCCAATAGGACACAGCTTTGTAAGGTCTGTAAACATTCATTCATCATGATACATCTTCCTTCTGCCCTTTCCACATCAGCTGACATCAGTTCTGAATAAAATTTAATTACTTATACATTATTACAATAAATGTTGTCGACTCCCCATAAAAAAAATTAAGTCACGTGACCAACTTTATATGAAAAGTATGAACAAAATGTTGTTCAGAATGGTAGTAGAATACGTGGTTAAAGGAATGTAAATATTTATAGATACACCCTGTATGATTCTGAGGATTCGGACTGTTACATGCATAAACTACTTTGTATTTGTCTGCGCAATGACGTTAGGACCTACGTAAATGTCGCTATTTTAATGGAAATTACAACCTGCTGACAGAATTACATTGTGGATTACCTAAATAAAATCACACGTCCTCTTTGAATTGACCGGAACGTTCATAGGGTAACTTACGCTAAATATTATGCAAACGTGTTTCCAATCTTTGATATCGAGCATTTACTATGCTGTAATTACCAGATTTACTCGTACCAAATCCTGGATGATGGCGCAAGCTTCCCCCTTAATATTCAAAACTCAGACCCCCTTTATAAAACGTGGTCTAAAGGTAGAATTGAGGGAGAGCCATGCTTCGGCATGAATGGGCCGGCGCGACCGGAGTGATACCACTGCCTCACAGAAAACCGGCGTGAAAGCAGCACCTATGCTGTGTTTCGCCGAGTGAGTGAGGGTACCGGAGGCCCATCGGGGGGAAGGGGATAAAAGGTTAGCAGCGCACTTGTTGCATGTGTTCATGGGCGGCGGCAATTGCTTACCATCAGGTGATCCGCCTGCTCGTCTGCTACCTATCACATAAAAAAAGACTTGGTTTAAAACTGATGATCACTTTCATTTGTGACTTTTATAAAAGTGACAGCATCATTTTTAAAACATGCCTAACTTTAATATAAGGCGGAGAGGCGATGGCTTTTGGTCATGAGTGACTGCGAGTGACTCGCTGATATGTAGATTTTTTTATGTGACTGACGGTAAGCAATTGCCGCCGCTCACCCACCTGCAACACCGGTGGAGTCACAGTGAAGTAGATGAAAATGGGCGACATTGATCACGAGACTATTGTATAAAGTATTTGTGGTGTAGGAGCGTCCTCACCTGGAGCTGCGCAGACGCAGCCGTGACCTACCCTCGCGCTACTCTATTAATACCGTGACATATCCGGATGTAACGATACTGCCGCATCCCAAGTTGCATCTATGAGTGTATAATGCGTCAAGAAAGTATTGAAAACGCATTTTTGGGGGACTACTGTTTTATAACCGTCAGAGCTACCATACCAAACCATTAGGTATGACGTAAGCGGCTATCAATTAATTTCATTATAGGTACACTCTCCCTGACATAACATACATTACAAACAGAGATAGATAGATATTCTTTCTTACTTAAAATAAATAAGGTTGCAAATGCCTCAACAGCTGATGGTTAGATTTATTTCAGTCAATCATCGCCTCACTGCGAGTATAATTTGCAACATGAAAAAACATTATATAAAATTAAATAACATTAATTTATACATTTTTATTGGAGTAATTAGCAACAGCATGTTTTCTACACCCTTACTAAAATTTATTACAAGTAAACAACGATATACAAATGTATCTTTTTTACGAGCTGTTATTTCGGATTTGATGTAAATGACATTGGAAGATTTGCCAGTGTATAAATAGCCAGCAGGAACTGTAAGGGCATGGAATTTTTGTCATGACAACTAATTTTAGATGTTTGTAACAGCTTTTTATCGGTGTAGGAGATCTGAGTCGAATTTACTTGAATTTTAACGAAATAGGTGAACTACGAGTACATTATTTTGAATAGCAGAACACAACCTAAGTGTTCTGCTATTCAAAATACTTAATTCAAAATAATCACCCGAGCGCCATCTATTGGCAAAAATTGGCATAGCAAAACTTAGTGCCAAAACGAATTGAGGCAAGTACAAGAATAAAACACAATAATGATCACTGTTGACTTTGTTACAAATTAGAGTCTCAGACCAAGGCATTCCATTGAATGTTGAAAACAATATTCTTGTAACTAATTATGTCTCAGCAGTAGTCCTCGTTTGATAAAGATAATTAGAGACCTGGAGACTTAATTCAGCATAAATTATTTACAAATACCATTACAATGCGGCATTGCAACCGATACAGCTCATCGCAGAAGAAAATCCATACATAATGTCTCTAATGAAGTTTTTATAGGAATGAAAGCACATAAAAATCTTTATCCGAACTACTTACTCTGAAGATAGAGCTTTCTTCAGCGTGGTTTCCCACATTAAACATGTTTATTTATTTTTTACAAGCAATGAACTGCTTGTAAACAAGAACCTAGTTTTATAGTCCCCGAATTCTGGAAACTACAATTCGATTACACCAATGAATGTAATCCCGGAATAACTAATGAATGATGTTAGATTTTGGTGTAGGAATGTAGATCCTTGAGAAAGTTTAAGCATTGCACAGCAAGGGTGATAAACTGTAGAAGTAAACCTTCAATATGCCTAAAGAGAAATGTTTCACATCAGTTAATGACGTCAAGAAAAAAAACTTAATTTAAAGTCAAAACTTAAGTTAAATTGAACATTAATTTAAAGTCCTGTACCCAAAGGATATTTGGAAACTCTGGAAGAGATTTTCATAACAACATTTAACCGTCTCTCTGTGAGTAGGTACCTACCTTCTACGCTCTTACGCATCTAATCAAATGTATCCAGATTGTAAGCAACAAAGTTTTTTAACCTTCTATCAATTCATTGTAAGAAAACTTTAAAACAAATACCAACATTAATTTCATGTAGGTTCTGTTGTTGATGTTCTTCTTAATGAGCATTTATGCATTGAAGTAAATTAACTATTAAATTACCTGCCAAATTAGTCTACATTAATTACACCTAATTTAACATAATACACTTTGTCATTATATCTTGGTCTCTCTCTCTCTCTTATCACATCAGACACGCAAAATGCCAGTTAGTAATAATACTACTTACTACTAGTATATATAAAACCGAACCATTAATTAATTGTTATAACAGTTATCTTCGCCGTGTTCTGTAAAACGTAATTTGCTGAATCGTTCAATTTTGCAAATTTTGGCCCTTTCTGCTGACTGATTTAAACTTTTGTTGTACTAGATATTCCTTTAAGATTCTAAAACAAGTTCTTAGTAGCTACGTGTATTGTTAAAAAGTGAATTGCAGAGTTCATCGACCCTAGCAAATACATAATACTGTTTTGTAGGTACCTACGAGGTGTTGAGGTCTTCTTAATGGTCTTTGTAAGATAAACGTAGCTCGTGAGAATACATCTGATGAATACCATGACTGCCAGTTAAGCAACAAACAATACCCGCATTGTATTCTGGATGGGTGGCAAGGTTGCCAAGGAAATAGCAGACATGTGAATCTGAACATAAAAGTTACGCAAATGCTCATGAGCACGTTGAAAAGGTGTAGTAGGTAGGTACTTTACTTTTATTTAGTTTTGCGATCGATACTATACCTACTATAAATTTCACAAATCAATTTGTTTCAATCAGCCATGCACCTCTCCAATATTATTCGCCATTTGACCCTATCTTCTGGGGTTAGGGAAAACTCGCCCGAGAATTTCGATATTTATAGCCGGTCACTGTTCTAACCTAACCAATACGTTTGTGATGATAATGCTGACTAAACTCTACTAAACGAAAAAATATCAGTGAAGTTAGGTTAGAGCAGTGCCGAGCAAAAAAAACTTGAAATTCTCGGGCGAGTTTTCTCCTAAACTCATCAGCTTGATGCATCTAGCCTATCTTACGGTCTTTCATAGATCGTCAACACTATCATACTATTTGAGTTCAACGAACTTAATAACTAGGATAAGGTCTGGATCCGACTTTTTTGTTGTGTTTTTGTGAGTAAGGTACAAGCTAACATCAATACAATACTCGGTTCTCTTTCCATGCTCAATGGCGCCTGACGAGAAACGCGCAATGAATATTAAACGGGAGAAAAAAGCACTTTTCGCATTGCATGTAGCAACGCGTTGCATAAGAAATTGTGTTGTTTGCGTTTGTAATCAAATTAATTTCATTAGTAGGATAGGTATTTGTAAATGGAGATTAGGTGATTAAACTAGATTTTCAACATTTTTGTAAAACATGACAAGGCATTATCATAAATGTCAGTCTTGTTAACAAAGTCTTTGGTTCAAACTTCTTCAAAACTGATTTCAATTTCAAAGTGCCTATCTGCGACGTACTAATCATGTCGCAGAATGCGACATACTAATCATGTCGCATGTACTTACGTTAACTAACTAACTAAGACAATTACCAAGGCAATGTTCTGTAAATTGAACCTACACCGTATACTTATTAGTTATTTGTTATTAGGACAATATAAAATATTTCGGAGTTTCAGTTTCTGTCGCATGGGCAAGTCCAAAGCCAATTAAAAATATATTATTTAAGTAAATTCTGACATATTTTTTTTGTGGAAATATTTCTTAAAAATATCATAGCGAAGCGTTTCCTTTTCCAACAAAAATCAAAAAATAATCTTGGAGCACACATAAAGATGCCCAACAATCTTTATTGTCAAAAATTGCTCAGGAATTTATGGACATTGAAACATCAAAGATCAAGGTTTCATAAACAATGTAACGGCATCTCGGAAAGTCTACACGATGCCAGTATAGTGCACGCATAAACTCCCTTGACTAATGGAACCTAGGAAGATCTTGAGGACGATTCTATTTCAGTGGACAGATGGGAAGCAGAGTCATTGTGTGTATTAATGTTCTCTTGTCCACAACAAAGTACTAACTGGATATTTTAAATGATTTAGTGAGTAATGCTTTGGTAAATTAAATACTGATCAGAGGAAAAGTAATATAATGGTGGAATTAAGGCGATTATGATTCACCTACTATTTGAGTATGATAGGAATTTAATTCCAATCATACCTAATAGTTAGTTATTACCTCCTCCTAGCACCAAGTGTTTCATTTTTAATCATCGCTGAACAGAAATCAATTCCTACTGTGGCTTTGTGAGTTAGTTAAACGGTTGTCAACCTTGCTCAGAGATTTACCCCAATTTCATAAGGATGGTCAATTGCTGATAAAAGATCGAGTACACATACCTACATGATCGATAACGCGGACGGGCCTATAATACGATTACGGTAGTAGATATATGAATGCAGCAACCCAAGCAACGGTCAAAAGCTTTGAGGTCTTTGTGGTTGCACTTCTCTTATCGCCTATTGCTCAGTCAGAGTTTAAATCTGTATTTAGAATACAAGGCAAATTATAACGACTATTATTTAAATTGATATATCTGCACGAAAACGTAGCAAGACGTCCGTACTAAATTTATATTACAAATAATTAACCTTAGGAAGACTGAGACGCTAAAGACCTAATTAAAATCAACGTCCTATATGCAGTCTGACGCTCTGCCCGACTCCGTCACACTACGTCTATTTGCAACAAGAAATAAATTATTTTCTCTGTGATAACTAATGTCTCCTAAGTTAATGAGCGTTGGTACCTCCTCAGTGGATCCACTGAGCAACCAGCGTTCATGCATATGAACCTGCACCTTCTTAAAAAGAAGTTTGAATTGGAGCACGCATCTCTGGATTTTCCAAATCTAAGTCCGTATTTTTACTAGCTATGCGGCGAGGGAAAACATCGTAAAAAAAACTTGAACGTATTTAAAAATCTGAAAATGCCAACATTGTTGAGTTCTGTTGTAAGGGTTGCAAAGGACAGATGACAATCGTTTCAATGTTAGGCTGAAGACGAGTTCTTGTGCCTTCTTGTCGAAAAGATTTGTGAAAATTCAGGATACAAATACAGGCCAGGAGAGGAACGTTCATAATAAAGGCTTAGGTACAGACAGCCACACATCAGGTTACCACAATCTGTCAAATTTCCTTAAATGATATAGAACCAAACGCGTTTGACATAAAGGTGAGAATGGAATGAGAAATTTTGACAGTTTTGTATACTTTGATGTGTACATCATCAAAAAATAAATCCATAATGCACCTATTGGTTTGCTGTCAATATGTACCACGCATGATAGTCTTAGATCTCATATTGGGCTTATTCCAGGTTACCAAGTGTGATGTCGTGTTGTGAATACTGCGAATTTTAGAAATACATACAACTAAAACTGTAATAGCTTAATTAAAATGGACGTAAAGATGCGGTTCGCTCTGGCTAGCTGTCACGCCGAGTCTATTTGCGACAAATAGGAAGTAAATTATCATTGTGTTTAGTAATTTATTAATGTCTCCCTTGCCGGTTTGTGTCCAGAGCTTTTGGCAGAGGGTGGGAGTGAATCATTAGGATACACACACTGCACAGTGGGTCATGCGACTCATGGACAAAGAGATAATAAAAGCTTTGACATACGGTACAAGGAAGCTGCAATATGGAGTCATCATGCGTGGAGTCCGACGCACAAAGTTCTTTGTGACTCACTAATTTTACAGGAGGATTTCAAACTTGGTGTTTATGAATAAGAGCAATAAATTAATTAGGAAAATGAAATGTGGCTGATTTTATAAATTAGGTACAGTTATGGTAATTTGTTTTTCATTGCAGGAGCCAAGGCGAGAGCACATGAAAAGTTTAATTCTGGTTTATCTTTTCTCAAAATTAAGACGCCATGCGATTTGATTGCATAAACCTACTTATATTATTAGAACTAAGTGTCGAGGACAGACTCCTTGATTCTCCGTATGAATTAATTTTACTTGTTTTCTTTTTGACATATTGGCTTGTGTCACTTTTTGGTTTGTATATTTTCACGTAAGTTTATTTTTCGCTGTTTTCTTATTATTTTATTGCAATATATTTATCTTTTACATTTAAACCGCCTTTTCCTTTCGTCTGCCACACTAAGTGTTACTTAATATTAATGTACAAAAAAATTTACTACCATTTAACATGTCTGTTATTCCTTTTTGTTTGTTCTTAAAAACGTGAAATAGCTTTACTAAATTTTCTAGAAGTTTCGGATCCAAAGATCAGTCAGTAACTGCGACTATGTTCAATAACAACACAATTTGTCCCAGTGCTCCCCGAAGGCCGGTAAATTATACTCCGACAGCTGCGTGCGCGCATGACGCTCGCATGTTTATGCGGTCAATGTAGGTTAATGCAGACGGCGACATCTATCCGCTGGATTATGAACTAGCGTTTCCGTCGGGTTAATATCGGAACCACGTCTCACTAGACGCCTCTATGCGTACACACATAAGGTTCACGATATAACTTCGTACGAAGTCTCCTATGAGAACCTAATTCGTCAGTTTGCTGTTATATTTAGAATTTGACGTACTGCTTCGGTTAAACGCCTACGAATCGGTAACTGCGGATATAGATTTCGTATCGTATTGGTGGTTGCTATGAATATCCGCACTACCTACGGGAGCGCCTGCCGTCTGATCTCCTAACCTCGGAGGGGGAAGCTTGCGCCAGAGTTCCGTCTGCCTGTCGGCAAGGTACGTACACTACCTACACCAGCTGACAAGTGGGGTTGGCTTGGACCCCGAGGGTTGCTGGTAACTTCCTTTATTTTGTTTTGACTAGTCATATTTACCAAGCATGTCTGCTTGTCATATTGTCATATTTTTTTGATTTCAAAATGACTTTCATCACAGCGTGTAACTCCCGGTTGCGTCCAAAGCTGTTGCTTGAGAGCATGGGGTACGCTTAGACCATGATTTGGACTGCCCTCTGACCTTTGCAACCCTTTACAGGGTAACCAGAAAAGCTGAACCATGTTTACACGTTTCAGAAACTATCTGAAACGAGCAGCAAATCTGCATGATATTTTCCCTCACCGCCCAGCTTATGGTCAGGACAGGACAGGACTCTCATTTATATAGATAAATAATAATAAGATAGCTTATTATGACAAGCAGCCCCTGTGCTGTGTTTCGCCCAGTGAGTGAGGGTACCCGAGGCCCACTCGGGGCGGAAGGGGATAAAAGGTTGGCAGCGCACTTGTAACTCCACTGGTGTTGCAAGTGTCCATGGGCGGCGGCAATTGCTTACCATCAGGTGATCCGCCTGCTCGCCTGCTACCTTTCACATAAAAAAAAAATCTCCCGGGAAGATAAAAACATTTAGTCTCACTATTTAGGCCTCTGTTTACGACCTAAACAACGTCTAAATAGGAAGTTACGATGACAATGGACTTGATCGACACGCTTCGCCGTGATACTAAATTATGACATCGGCTAACTCGCCAATAATCTGCGCACTGGCACAGAATAATATGGCGCTGGCATCAATCAACGGCATGATTGGGCATGCATTGCGATCGGCCTGCGATAAGGTGCAACTGAAATTGCAAACATTTAACACAAATCGAGGACAAGTGTAACATTCTCTGAAGAATTCTAAAGATTGTGGTAAGAAAATAAAGAAATAAAATCCGACTAATAAGGCCGATTGCTACCGGAAGTGGTAGTGGTCGAATTAGGATTAAGTAAGTTTCGGATAGAGAGGGACATGGGATATGCCCGAACCACTCGTCTCAATGGGTTGATTATATATCAATAAATATTACGATTTTCTAAACATCCTATCACATAAAAAAAAACATAATAAAGAAAATGACTAAAAGCCTGCATTGCTCCGAGAAAAATTAAAGTAGACGTCCAGAGGAATAGAGATATCGAAGAACGCAGACAAAATGTTTAGGTCTTTGGTATTTATGAATTTGATTCAAAATCTCTCACCAAACCATGTCGACACGCTCTGATGCATCCCGATGATATCCAGAAAAAGAAAAGCTCAAATGGAAACGGCAGAGAAAGTGACCGTTTTGTTAACACTTATCAGATCACGAGCGATTCTCTGTGTGTCCGACTTTCCTCGCAAAAACTGATGTCGGTTCCAATTTTACCAGACTTTCTGACTAACAAAAACGATATCGCTGAAATATTGACAATATCATTTAATTTGATATTCGTTGTGGTCTTGACGAATGTAGGTCACTGTTCAAATATTTTCTTTGAGCATTTGGTTGGCTGTAAAAATTGGTATCATCTTGATATTGGGGGTTCAGTATGCCAAGGTTTCGGTGACGTATAGAGGAAGCTACACAAGGGTACCGAGTACGATGCTCGCGCGCAGTATCATAATGTACGAGACGAGAATTATAACTGTGCAGCACAAATGTTGCCAAATCACTGCGTATATCATTTTGTGATCATTTTGTAGTAATGCATGAATTTATTGTGAGTTTGAACGAAGCAAATCAAGATGATAAAGTGAATCACTAACAGTTTGTTGCGCATCAACAATGGAAAAGACCAGCTTCCTTCCAAACGTATAAATATAGAAACATGTGTTTAAATTAAGACATGTACGTAAATACACTACCATTTTCTACTTGGACGGAATTAGACTGTCTTATTGTTATTGTTTTTGAAGATGCTCTTTAACTAAAATCGTCTATGATAACTAATAGTCTATGATATAATAGTAATGTAAGTATTTCACTAAACTTGAGCCGCAACTAAAATTGCAACCAATTTCAATGATGAGGTGACTAAGACAAAAACTTTCATACATAATAAAATGCCAACTAGCTATAACGTAAGTAAATGTTTGTGGGTTACGAGTGCAATAAATAATTTAAGCGTTACTGTTAATGCCACCCATATTTCTCAGTTCATTAACATCTTCAGTCTTAATGACAAATGTTAAAGACATCTCCCATAAGTCACTATCGCAATAGTTTCATGTCTGAACATTTATCTATCACCCCACGCATCTCTGTTGTTGATTGAGAACCTTAAGACAATACTTATATTACTTAAGTACTTCTACCCACATACAAGTTCGTAAACCACATCTAACAGACAGAGTTAAATTATTGTAATCCCGCTACCCCGCCTCCATGTCATCAGAGATTGTTGCAGTACCTCCTCTATTATCTTTTTCTATATTGTCCTTATTCATGTTATCCTTCCATTTTATACCTCGAGTTTTTGTTTTCTTGTAAATCATACATCCACCTGTTTTTAAATCACACTGGCTTGAAAGACTATCTAGACTTATATGAAGTGTTTAAGTCATAGTCCAGATTTATGTTCCGTAAAATTTACTTACCATAATATTGCCAAACGCTTTTACGAGCACTTTTCATCCCGACGCCATGTGTCTTTGTTGATATCATCTCTAGAGCCAAGAAGCATATTGATATCACCGTATAAATAACTGCAAGTCTTTTTTATAGGGCCGTGAGCTCGGCACGTGCGTTGAACTAAACTTCATAAATAAAATCTTTCGTAACGCGCATGTGCGATCCGCTGCGGGTCTTTGTCGACGTGCGTTTGCGCACTGATCATTTTTTCATGTAGTAATTTTTACATGTCTTTAATAATTTGTACTCAAATTGTGATGTTTGAGTCCAGTATGTACTACCAGCTTTAAAATGTATTTATGTCATTAATAATTTGGGAGCTCACATGTTTTAGTCTAGCGTTTTCTAGTTTAGAATTTTTCAGTCAGTAGTTATTAGTGCCAGAACATTTCTAATCATTCAAGGAATATAAAACCTTCTGCTTTTCTAATAACTTTTTAATAAATGTTCTTCAGAATGGTTGACAGAACACGTGGTTAAAGGGATGTAGGTAAATTTTCACAAAAAGTTGTTGCGGATTAAAGGACTGGAAACGAAAAAGTTTCCAAGCATAACTATAAACTTACAATCAAACTAAACCGTAATTAAACCTGTATTTCCTAATTTAGGAGGTACCTTATATAAATGGTGTACTAAATCCTACACGCAACGGAGCACGGTTTAAATCACAACTAGGTTATCACCAGATCGCATCCTCGTTCTGCCTGGCATTGTCTCGCAACAATGTTTGTATCCAAGCTATTACAGAACAGCGGTAATTATTTTTTAACTGCCCAACAGCTGCTAGTTGTAAATTATGTCACATCACGTAAATATTATTTCATCAGCTTATTTCATGAACTAGTTGAATATGCGAATTTTATAATTTATGTACATTTTTGATGTTTCAATTGTGGTGATGACAAAATCGGGGTGGATTTACTTTTGAAGATTGACGTCATTCAAGAAATTCCCAAGTCTCAAATCTTAAATTAATAAAAATCTTCTATACCATTTATAAAGAGGTAAATCCTAGAAACAGCGACAAGCTTGTAGGTAAACCAAAAAAAATATATCTTGCGCGATTTAATCAACGCCCAGTGCCATCTATTAGTATTACTGTTTGAAACTAATGTCCCGAAACGAACTTGTGCTAAATTATCCCTTTTGTAAAAAATACTTAGGAGAGAAAGAAGATCATAAGCCGTCTTCATCATCTATTCTCATCATATCATATGCTTGATGTTGCAACCGCGCACCAATTAACGATTAAATATGAGTCGCCCACTCGCGTCACTCGGACGTCTGTCGCGAAAGGTTGCGAAAGTGAGCCGCTTTAGCTTTATAGGCTGAGGATTAGCGTTATGGCTGCTGGGCTCTTAGGGAAACGACCAACACGAAGCTAAAGACGTCAGCAACTTCTTGATCTTGGGAGACAGTTGACGCAAATCAAGTTGGGGAAAAAGTATGTCGAACAAATTATTTTGTTTTACCTAACCAATGTGAATGAATTAAAGTGGTTTCAAAATTAAAGAAACGTTATTCCAAATTCAAGTAAGTCAATATTTAAAGCTGTGCATGCCTTAGATGTTATTGAGTAAGGGGCCCAAAATACTACCCTGAATAACCACTGTCTTAATCATAGATACCTACTACAAACCAAACAGGCCTAATTGAAAGCTTTATAGATATTAGGTACTCAGTTCTTAAAAGCCGGAAACAGTGTCTGTGTTTTCTTCTGAGAAGTAATTACAGAATATTTTACTTCTGAACACTATTCGAATATCTCTTATAATAGTTGTGTGTTTGTCAAGTTAGCATTGTTTCGTTCGAATTAGCTTTCGGGGCTATTTATATCGACAGTAAGGGATTCCACTAGTAGAACCATCGTCACTTCATTAAAACTCCACATGTTAGCTGTCATGGGAATGATAAATTCATTCGAGAAACATTGATCGGTGTTATTTAGCAGTTTGCAGCAGATCCAGTAGAGTAGGTAACTAAATTTAGAGTTTTGTACAAAGTTTTACGGTATTCTGTCAAAACAACAGTGAATTAGTTAGAAAAAAAAAAGAGATGTTTTTCAAGGACGAATTGACCTACAGAATCACAGCGTAGGTTATGAAAGTTAATAGTTTTGTTGCTCTTTATGGCTTGTGTTTATTCGTAAACATCTAAGTCTTAAATCTGAATACAACAGGGACATTTTAAAAGGATGTTTCAGACAAAAATAAAGTGTAAAAACTTGGTTGGTTGGGAGAACATAAAGCATTTAATGTTCGACCCACATGTAGCGTTGGACAGAGTCGCAGTGACTCAGGCAACTGACGCACCTCTCCGAGGTTTTTAACAAAACGGTGCAAGCAGAAGGTAAGTACCAGGTAGGTACCAGCCAACTAGCGGCTATGGCATGTTCTACCGAGGCAGTCAATTATTAATGTAGTCATCTTGATGTAGAAGTTAGATATTAAAATACGTTAAACAAACAGCAACTGAGAAATACAAGTGCCAACCTTTGTAGGTTTGCGGTGAGTCCAATGAAAACACTACGAAGTCATGATCTCAGACGCTGTCGGTGATAAAAACTGGAATAAAATTGCATTTGATTGTAAGATCGTTAGTGGTTTAGCAGTCGAGTTGGCAACCAGATCACATTGAGATCACGTCTCTATACAATAAAAATATTACACTTTTTAGGTGTAACTTCTAAACTGAATAAAGATGTTTTATTGGGTATTGCATGGACATCAATTTTAGTGCAATTGGTTTTTGCGGCTTTGAACTAGATCATTTTGCCTTTACTTCTTTTTACCACTTCAAAAAAGAAAGAAAGGTCTTAGAAACTACTTATTCGAAGTAACAAAACAAGAACATCAGGAAACCATACCAATGCAAATAACGGCTTTCTACAGATTCCTAAAAAGCTAAAAAACACAAAAAAATCTATGTAATCTTAAAACATTTCTTTCATCCAATAAAAATATCTAGAAAAGCTCTCTACTATTTCCCGCCCTATATTCCAAAGGCGATTCATAAATCCATCTGTATACCACGCATGTTTATAAACATAGAGGAACAAGACGCACATTTCCACTATTTATATTAGCTATCGTTAAAATGTCGAAATTACTTATTAGCCTATTTAAATACCCTGCTAAACAAACAGAGGGTACAGGACAACGTCCTACTTACCGATAGCAATTCTCTAATGCGTTATAGGCTGTGCTATTTTAGCATCTTCATATCTTCCAAAATACCTATCCTCGTGTTTCGAATGCGTTAAAGGAAGCTATTTGGAAGTGTAGTCATTCGTTAGTCACATGTCGATGACCCGGGGGCGGTCGAGTGTGTAGCGTAAATTAAAATAAGTATTTACAATGGCTTCCAAGCTCAAGGTAGGATCTGTACCTTGCTTGCGTAAAAACAGGTGCGTTAACAAAAACAGAGCAATTACGGTGTATTAGTGGAAGCTTTATGGCAATGTGAATCATTAAAAACAGGCATGTTTCTTTGGACGATGATATCTTGGAATAGCAAAGGCATTATTAATAACTGAGAAGTCAATTATTTCTTGCACGGTTTTTAGGTAGATAAATTGTAACTACTGGTATTTTAACAAAACAAGATAGTTATGCATTGTTTGCCCATTTAAGTAAGGTAGAACTTACGGTGCACATTTCTTATGCTCATCCTATATTGGGATGTATGAAATGGGACAATAGATTTACAGAACATACTTTCACTTTTGAGCCTGACGGTTTGTCGGGAGAGAGACAGGCGAAAGACAGATGAAAATAGAAAGTGGAAAGCAATCGGAAAAATCTTTTGGCTCGCAATGTTTTAATCAGAACATAATGATGCGGTTTGATCATTGTGCGTAGAAGTTTTATGAAAACCTATTCCATGGTGATTCCATTATGCTATAATAATGCTTAAAAGCTAGAGAAGCAAATTTGAAACTTCCACTGCTGTAATTCCAGTCCACTAATATGTAATACAACCAAATCGATTGATAGAAAATACCATTTGATACAAGTAACTAGGCACATGAAAACTCCTTCACTAAGTCTAAGGTCGGCAGACTAAATCACTGTGCTTTCATATTTTAACAAGACCTAATTATATCCGCAAATCAATGTAATGTTGTTATGCCTAGAGTTGATGCGAAGTTCATCAAAATTTAAATATATCATAGGTATATAATTTACGTATCACAACATTTCGCTCTCTCTCGCAACACTTACTAAGAAGTTAGCAGACAATGCAGGCGTATCACCTCGACATTGGTGCGCGGGCGCGGCGCGCTCTATTTCTGTGCGCGCGCACGTTCGCCCGTTTTTCATCTCAGTCGCCCGCTGCATGAGGTAAGGAGGCGACTCGGCTATTATTTCTAACTTTAGTGATTTGAGTGACATCGCGGATGTCCAAAGTTTGTCGCTCATAAATCCTATCGCAGATTTAAGAGTTGGGCTAATGGGATCTTTAACATATTGAAATTCATTATCCTAGTCTCCTTTGGAAAACAAGAGTACCTACCTATTTACTATTTTCAACCTACTATGCTCAGTTCGCCATTGACAGAGCCATTTGGTATGATTGTGCCTTGCGAGTCTTCAAAAGTAAAATAAATAGTTTGTGGATGTCAGCGTTTTAATCAGGAACTCAGTCTTCTGAAGTTTTTAGCTTACCAATTTCCATTCAGAATACGGTCAGAACATGCATGATCCAGGCCTTGACATTGATCTTAGTACTGGTAATTACCTACTTTGAAGTGATTGCAGTCTTACCTTTCTAAACTGTGAGAAGATGTATTTTAAGAGTAGTTAGTTTATAACTGTAATTATCGAGTGGAATACAATTTAGGTTTACCTACTTTAAAAAATCCGTCATTATTTACTTATGAAAATTTGCCAAGAAATTGCTAAATAAAAAGAATCAAGTGGCGAAAGAGTCGCATCACTTCAGTGCCACGAGGCGTCGGCGCTACAAAATCTCTTGACGTGTCTTTGTCAATTAGGTGGGTAAGAGCAAAGAGTTTCCCACCTAGTTTTTGCTGCGATCAAGATCGTTATAGATCACAATATAGGGTTAACGATCTGTTAACATTTTCTTGAAGATCGACTGCTATTATTCAATGTACCAATATTTTTTTAGATCGATCAATGCCATGTGATTTTCGCTCAAATTGAAATGTATGCTTAAAAGATGTAAAGCAAAATCAACAAAAGAAAACGGCAAACACCAACACAGTTGGACTACTTAGGTATAAGAAATATCTAAAACCTTTAGTGTGACTCTGGCTAGATTTAACTATTATTGATCTTCATCATTATCTTCCGTGATATCATCCTAAGATACGGTTTCGTCTTTTACTTTTATAAATTTGTATAAGGTAAGTCGACTGGACATACTTTTGTTTTAATCCGCATCACATTATCTTACTTTGTTATCAGATCAACATAATCATAACTAGCTAGATGATTATTGTTTATTATTGTCTAGAACACTACTCGACCACAAAAATATGATTCATTAACTTTTCTTTATGATTATCTTTTATAACGGACGTTTGCTGTCGTTTTGTCCTTTAGTTTATTATCTTCTAAAGGTACAACGCCATCTTATTGAGCGAGTTCATGTACCTCAACAGTATTTTAATAAACTGGATTAAAATTTTAAAGTTCCGGATCTAATCCGAAGGTTTCCGGAGTGACAGGAAAGTCTTTTGTTAATTCCAAGCGTGTTAAATATGTCTTTTTGGGTATCTGGAATACTTATGCTACTTATATGAGATTAGTTTATTAACAGGCCGAAGTATATGCTACAAGTGGAAGTAGAACATGGCCAAATAAGACCCGCTATTGGAGGAAAGGGATTGGCTGCTATAGACTGTTCGAGTAGTGAATGTGCCGCAATGTCCGATTGGATTTTGCAAGATAAATTCGCTACATACTCGACTACTCGTACGTGTTTGTGCAACTTTGTAAAGTGAGCCTCACAGTCAACGAAAGCGAAGCTATAGTACACGCTTCAAAATACATTGATTAATTTGATTCATTCACAGCTAAACGTAAACTCTGGCTTAGATAGCAAAGCATTATAGAATGCACAGGTCCTTTAGAATTAATGAAGTGTTCATTAAAAAATTCAAGGTTTAGCAGATAATTTGATTTACTTACTTAATATAGGTACTCCTAGAAGGCTTACAATGTCAATACACCCAAAACCTCTTTCTGCTTGAAGCGAGGGATAAACTACTAGTACAAGATAAAAAAATTGTATAATAGGCCTAACAGAGGGGCTATAATTCTAGATGGACCTGGCTTCCTCCAAGCAGATGACCTCAGCATTGCCAAGCAACGAATTGAATATAGATTAGATTTATCTGTTTTATATTATAAGTACGAGTATTAGCACACCATTAGCATGTCTGCAAGTGATCAAATTCACTTGTCGCCGAGTATTAGAATAGATGCGTCTGCGACTATTTGTCGTTGCGTCCTGCTCGACCGAATGCCTCTGTATTAACTTTATAGGAGTCAAAGAACCTATTAACAAATTGATGAAAACTGTGTTTACACATTGTTGGGACGCATTAAAATTTAATCGTCTTCAAAGGAATTCGACGTAGGAAGAAAGTAGTTAGGGCATATTAATTTTGAGTGCGGATGCTGTTAGCATTTATGAACGCGCATGATTCTGAAAATATCTGGACTTTCTTTCTTTAGGTAGGATTGAAAATATATTTATTGCCCAAACGACGTTGACCTAGATAAACATTATTATTATTGTCATCTTGGTCAAGGAAAAAATTGGCATAAACATTTCGGCAAACATCTTGTCCAGTAGTGAGGATTTGAATATTGTTGAAAGTAAAGTACCAATTTATGATACAAAGAATCAAGACTATTTTCTTAATGTTATTGTTGTTTTTCACAATACAATGTAAAAATTGCCATAATCTAAAAGCTACGTCTCCTGACAAATTACGGAAATAATCAAATAGAGCCGCAATCATTTTACAGGAAAAACTCTGAAGATAAAGCACAATGGAAATTCTCTAGTTATTAGGGGATGTAGAAAATGCCCGCATTTGTCCTCCAAAATATCTTTGTCACACTGTATGCACATATTAAACAAGTTTACCTCAGACCTACCTAAATGATCTAGATTTGCAATATCTTTTACTAAGATTCAGTTTTATTGACTTCTACTGTGTGTGTTTAGTATTCCGCTCAAGTAACATGCCCGTTAAATTACATTACAGCACTTCAAGATCCGATTTAGCTCAGAATTTATTGTGCCTATAACATGCTCGTCATAGTATTGCGCAGTGGAGTAAGTTTAGTTCATGTAGTTGTTGGTATTGGAGTCTGAAGTACATAATACTCTAAACGCATGTCTACAGGATAGTTCACTTACTTTTCACTTACTCCTTATTGTTAGTACCCAAATTTATGCCGCGTCCTTTTTGATATCCTTCCAACTAGATGAGTTAAGATGAGCAACTAGCGATAGCAACCACTAAAGGTCAGAAAAGCGTTGTCAAACTACTCATGCTTGAGTGAAAGTAACGTATGTTGTTGTTAAGAATATAATTTATGTGAGGAAAATTAAATATTTTTACATTTTCTTAAAAGATGACCTAAAAGTAGATAAGTACCGGAAATGTAAAGAATGTTAAATAAAACTCTTACATCCCGCTACGGATGGTAACCAATGAAACATTTGTTGATTGACGACAGAATGCGAACATCAGACTTTCTGGAGAATCTAGCACGGTAGCTATAAATACGGCTGCACCTCCTGGGAAGGTCAACAACACGAGGTGGCTGGCTTCTTGACCTCGCACCAAGCACTTGGTGCGTGCTTGTTTATTTTGGCTTGTGGGTTGCAACCGGCCATTTCTAATGATGAATGGGTCTATATGATTCATCCCAAGGAACAGGTGAATTGCTTTTTTCGGTTTTTTTAGTATAAATACCATTCACCGCAACATACTACCACCACCATACTAACGGTAGGTAACCAATAATGATCTTTCGCGCTTATTCCGTTTCTTACGGGATCCAGAATTCGAAAAGAGGTTGATGAAGTCTTGCAAGTTACTGGTAATGAATTACTGTTGATAAACTTTGATTTAAGTATATCAATTAATTGGCAATAGAAAGATTGTAGACTTATACCACTGCTAAATTGTGCGACCGTCTCACCAGATTGTTTACATACAAAAGCACTTACGTATCTGTGTCGATGACATCGTCATTACGACCGACCAGATAATGCTTCAACGAAACGATGTCATATTAGACCTAACTTGCTGCGTCACACCAATCGCTCAGAATACCCAACTCTGTGTAACAGGTTCCTACCACGGGTAGTAAAATCGGCCCGATTAATATAGCGCCGGCGACTGGCACGGCCTAAACGGTCCGTGACTGACGGTCGTTCCAAATCAACTCAATTTTGATTTACACCAATGTGCAGTGACGCAATTCGACTCAAATTTTACTAGAGCGAACATCTTAAAAATTGTATTCAAATTAATGGGAAATAACTCGAGTCATTCAAGTTGGTAGTGCGATAGAGGATCTGTTTGGCCGAAGTCAAAAATTAAATAAATAGGTAATATAACTACGTAACGATACACATAATAATTTTGTCTTCTATTAAGACTTTTGTGAGTCAGCTCTGTTACAGCGATGTGCTACACTCCTACCATTAAACTTCAGGGCTTCAAAAATCGTGATTTTCGATATGAAAAAACATGACGAATATCGCATGACAACTACTAACTACTATGTTTTTCCGATATACATATTATTATTTATATCCATTTCGATAAATATCACAAGCACGAGAATTGGGGCCACAGAGGATACTCTGTGCCTGGACCAGTGAGGAATGGCCTAGAAACGATCGGTTAGGTACTCTCATATTTCTAATTCCGATTGACAGGGGTAACCTAATTTGCAAATTAAAAATATCGCTGTTATAGTAAGACATGTCTGTAACGTTGTTTTTTAACATTATCTTTTATCTCAAAAATTAAGTCCATGGCAAATGAAATCCTGGTTACAATATGGATAGACAACATTGCTAAAATCAAAGGAAATTGTAGCATATAGGAACAATCGCTGGTGAGATAAACACGGGATGCCTATTTTCATCAGTGAAGAGACGAGCTTAGAATGCTCTACACTGTATTTTTTAAGGCAAACGAGCAAGCGGGTCACCTGATGGTAAGTGAACATCGCCGCCCAAGGACATCAGCTACACCAGAAGGAGTGCAGAGCGTTGCCGGCCTTTTAGGTTGGCATAGGCTCGTTTCTAAATAAATGAATAATCGAATCTTTCAGAGTCGTTTGTATCTCCTCTTTGGAGTTCGACTTTTTAACTACCTGTACCTGTTACCTACCTACTTGTGCTATACATATTATATCTAAAATACCCAAACAAACAGATTCAATAATTCCAAGCGTTCTAGTAAAATTCGCTTGTTAATTCTGGCCAGCGAATTGTGTTCGTTTTAATTATATCCGTTGCGCTGCGCTCCATTTTGTGCGCAGCGAGACTTCCGTGCGCCAGCGCAGAGCCGATCGCTGTCGAATATGACAGACAGCCGCAAGCGAGCAAGATGTAGTAATAATATCCTCTAACCGATTCAGTAGCCACGTACGCAGGATACATAATGCTGAAGTGCGGTCGCAAACACAAGCGCACTCTTTATTCCCTTACCATCATATTTCGATCGGAAATCAAAGTGACACGCCCGATGCCAGATCAACGGCTTAATGTTCTTCCCAAAGCACGGGGGTAGCAATACCGCCAACTTCAAGACTTCGGGCTAGCACTGAGAATTTCTTAAAGAAAAACTCTACATTCGGGACTCCATTTTTCTATTAGCTACAAACGTGCCCAATAGATGGCGGTGAGTGTCGATTACATCACGCAAGTGTTTAGCTTATTCAATTTACGTGATGTTGACAATAGTGTTTATCTCATTGTGAAGAGTATAGTATGAAAATATAATATTAATAGTCGAGAACTTGTAGTATATTGTTGAAAATGGTACAAGTTTATATCCGTCATATCAAATCAATGTTAGTTAGTGTTTCGTCTTAGACTATTTCAGATTCGACTGTACAGTCACGCGCACTAATAATTACACAAACTCATTCAAATATGAACCTTATAGTCCTGGCATAAGAGTCGAGGTGTTTACATTTCATTGCCGGCGATTGTACACGTTCTTGGACCTATGATAAATCCTCTTTATAAACCTACTCACTGACGTAATGTAAGGCAGGTCATTTGTTCTAAGTACCTACAAAGTCCAGTTAGTTTCCACACTATGTGCGATGACAGAATACGCTATAACTCTTGTCTCCTCATATCTCTGTCTGTTATTCGTCTTGATCGTAATCTTAAATGCACGCTCACGAACTCTCATGCCATTTATAATGTTTTATAATAACATTTCATTGTGTTATCTCAGCTTCACACACTAGTCAACAATTAACTGTGCAACAAATCGTCGTGCACGGCACTTGTCTCGGTAATTTTTCTTAAATGGGAATTTAGATATTGCAAATTCATTGCTATTTCTTAAATTTTGTTGACGTCATCGACCTCATACAAACCTAGTAACCTCACGGAGACTTGCGACGTTTTGAAATGGTTAAAGTGACTTAGTAGGTTTTAAAATGGTTTCTGTTTATATTTTTACTACATTTCGGTGTTTAGAGAGAGTTAGACACAAGATTTCAAAGTTGGTGTTTTATATTGTTGATATTTTACATAAAAATAGTCTTGTAAGATTTGCAAGATTATGCAATGAACAAAATTTTGGTTGAATTGTCCCTTGGTAGGTTTTGGAATGGGACAGTCGAATAGTGCAGATGCCTATGGTCATGTGTCCCAGCGTGCAAACTTTTTAAATTCTCTCGAGCCTGGGTTTGTTGAGAGACGCCCCCGGCTATCGTCACTTTGTCAGTGTGAAAGGAGCGATTAAATTGCTTTCTATTTATGGATGGACACTGGACTGTAGCCTAAGTTTATTGTTCTAAGTTATTATCTTCCAATTACAGATTTAAACTATAGGTACCTAATTACTTACTATAAAACAATTATTCTACTTTTAGAGTGCAGAAAAACAATGGTTTACGAGAATGGCGTGTCGGCCGGAACAAATCACAGATGCAAACTTAGATTAAATCAAATTTTGATTTAATCTAAGGTTGCAAACCTAAAAAATCTATTCAATCCTAAACTTTGGGTTGCCATCAACCAGAGTAAGCAAAAGTTGATTCATTATGCCCTGATTCTGCAAGGGCCTGTCGATCCCTGACGCGGTCCAGATGGGAAGCGGACCGGTTCATAAAAGTTGTCACGGCAATTTAATACCGACAAGCCGGGACCAGCTGCGTATAAACTTGTTAGTTCACTGCTCCAATCCTGATGGGTAAACAATTCTGCTAATGCATGTTTCTGCGAAGCTGAAATGTGATCTGGCCAACTTGACAGGATTTTTCTTGAAATCAGGAACAAATTTTGAGAAATTTTAGATAATTTCCTATTTATTCATTAATATCGGTCAAATTATATTCTTAGTTTCTTACATTCTTTTCCTGCTGCCCTACCTTATTCATTGTTACTCTCCTCATCTACGGAGTGTCTAGAAGAAATCGCTTCCAACGATAAGGCTGCTATTTTATGACCTATGTAGCTATCTTGTCTTTTTGTATGCAACATAGCGTACTTAGTGAAGTAGGTACTTAATTAATCCACATCGGCTATAATATAAATCGGGTGTTCATTCGTGTTTACTGGTCTTTCAACAAGTTTGACGTATTCTTTATACATCAAATGTCATATACAAATCGACGTTAACTTATTGCCGTGTTCGCAGAAAATGTTACACCCCGATACGTGGGGGGCAATAACAGCGGGCCGGCCATACACTGTCGTACTTGCGACAGTCTTGCACCGGGGTGACAGCATCAAATCCATTACGCTCAGTAAAGCTTGTTTTATTCCCGAATTACCGGCGCGGGCTGGAGAGCGATCAAACGGGCCGTACCCGCCGTCGATTAAGCAAAATCGCACATTTGGCACATTTCCCGGCCAGTTGTATGTACGCGCACGCGCGGAGATAAACGATGCGCGTGCGGTCCTTTTATGGAGGTTTTGCGATATGGCCTGAACGAAAAATACCTATATTTTTGCACTTAGGCAACAATATCCCGCATCCAACAACTCCGTTTAAGCGGTCGGGATGTAGAGTGGTTTGAGCAAGGGGCAATCGCGGGTTCGATTCCCGCACCCAAACAAATGTTTATCGATGAAAGGGAGAGATATTATTGTAGTGTGGTATATGTATTGGGCCTGGGTGTTTGTAGTACCTTCATTGTTTCTGGTTTGCATAGTAGTACAATGGAAAATCTGAGTTTGGGACCAGAACAATGTAGGACCTACTTACTTATGTGATGTCGAAATTATTAGAATAAAAGGATTAGTAAATGTTTAAGTAACACTCTAGTAGTAGTGCCCGATAACAAATTCAGATAAAAAAATAGAAAAGAAATTGGCAGAATTTAAAGTGTAAATGATAACTCATAGCAGCGACTTCGTTCAATATTTCATGCTCGAATCTGCTCGATTATAATGCGGATTGTTATACGTCATTAAGATGATCAGATGTATATGCATCATGCAATCAACATTTACGATGGACGTATTTCGCTTTCTTTCAAATTATTTTTGCATAACAGACATTTGCTTATTTGATAACCAAATCAACTGTATTTTTATTAACATTGGCTGTTTGGTTTTGCCGGCTGGAATGGAGAGCGTAAATCACAACGGACGTCTGCAGAAATATTTTCGAATATTTTGCCAAGTGAGAGAATGAAGATGTAAGTTTTAGTCGCTAATTAGTATTAATGCCTTAGTGTCAGTTGCCGAAACGATTTTTAAAGACAACAAAAAACAATTCAATGAACATTCTGAGAATATTCATGAAATTGTTTTGTGTTGTTTTATTTTATCCACCATTATCTCAACGATAAAGAAAAATAATTGTCATAGGTAGGTATCACATACTGCTCTCCTAAGCTACGCAGTAATGTATTTATTTGCTAAGTGAAAAAAATCAACCTTAAAAACATAGCAATGAGGTTGATTTTTTTTCACGTAGCAAAATTATTATACTGTGTATGCACTTCACCTGATGGAGAGTGACAATAAGGTCTAAGATGTAGCGTGCTTTCCCAGAAGAAGCCTATTCACTCTCGACTTAAAGACACACAAATTGTAGCTCTCTGGGAATACAGAAGCCGGCATGTTGTTCAATTCCTTAGCAGTTAGTATTAAGCTTTTCAAAAATACTGTGTTAATTAGGTGCATACTTGGCTGCAAGCAAACTCACCATCTTGTTTATGTTCACCAATCAAGATAGACAAGCTCGGTGTTGTACCAAGATAAATCATAAACATTAGCAACTTTCTCGCTAGAGCTAATCACGCGGTTTGCCCGGCCCGTCGTTCGCACACACTTGTTAAGATACTGATTAGAGACTCTTAGAAATGCTGGTTTTCCCACGATTTTCTTTCGACAGGCGATAATTTAGCGCTTTTCCTAATCTTTACAAGTAAAAGTTGGTTTTATTATCATCTTGATTGTAATCTTGTTTTATTATCATCTTATTAGATTCTACGTAGTTATCTATCTCTAAATTAACAAGACATATTATTAACTCCCTTATCTTATGACAAACCGGAGATTGATGTTAATCTAGGTTTGAAACTGAAGCTGCCACTTTTTTAAAAATTACATCAGTTTTACCAAAATAAAGTTTAAACCACGTTTCGTAATTAGGGAGCTAGACTTTAATTTTACTACTACGTATTATAAATAAATAAAATCACACATCATCTCATATACTTATTAACCTGACTCCGTACTAAGTGCTTTTGTGTTACAGATATAGATAATAAAGAATCATACGTAAATGTACCTAATAGTTAAAGTGTTCATCACACGAATGTTTATCCAGGTTGGGAATAGAACCCACGACCTTTTGCGTATGAGGCAGGGTCACTACCAAATGGGCCATTCGCCAGGCCAGTACTATGACTTAGGTATTGCTTTAAAGAGCTAAAGTACCGACCAAGCCCAAAGATCTTAGCTCAAGTCATTCTTCTTTACTTATCCTACTACTATTATAAAGGCGAAAGTTTGTAAGTATGGATGTATGGATGTTTGTTACTCTTTCACGTAAAAACTACTGAATGGATTTGAATGAAACTTTACCACTATAAACTATATTTATACATCAGAATAACACATAGGCTACAATTTTTGAGGTTTCTACGAACCTGAAGTCCACGCGAACGAAGTCGCGGGCAAAAGCTAGTCCTAACTAATATTATAAATGCGAAAGTAGCTCTGTCTGTTACTCTTTCACGCTAAAACTACTCAACGGATTTGAATGAAATTTGGTATGCAGATGGTCTAGATCCTTAGAAAGAACATAGACTACTTTTTATTGCGAAAAGGGGGTTGTTAGGGCTAAGAGGGGGTGAATAGTTACTGTTCCACGCGGACGAAGTAGCTAGTATTCTATACGTTGGCAATTCTTACTCATTCTCAGTCACCTACGTATCCTAGATATGTGCGTGATGAAATGCCACTAGCAACGTTCAACTATCTAATTAGTGCAAGCCACGAATGTGTGATTCTAGGAACGCATGCGCATGTATACCTAATGTTAGGTGCAACTTCTACGCAGAACGATTCGCGCATGCGTGGAGTACCCGCCTGCAAACCCAAGGTCTCTCCAGTGCGTAAAAGCTATAGAGAAAACAAACATTCGGTTAGTCAGCCACGAATCCATTATAATAAAATTACAACTAGTGGCCCGCCCTCAAGTTGTTTCGGGACATAGTTTTGCGCTTTTTATATAATTTAATAAAATCTTTGCCAATAGATGGCGCTGGGTGTTGATTGTGTTTCGTCTTTTCGAGTTACATATAAGCCTTGTGGTTTTCTATAGAAGTCACTTGTTAATAAAAAGTATAGATAAAATTAAGGTGGTCATGTGCTCACATAGAATGAACAAGTGACTAACGTGGCGTATCAATGCGATGCCTAGGTATAAATATTATGGGGTAGCCCTATAATGGAAACTGATTTTAAAAAGTGTCAATTGCGGTTTCACCCCATTCGTTGTATACCTACAGAAAGTACGGTGGCCAGCACATCAAGTTACTACAATCTGTCAAATTTCTTCAATCGAACCTCACTTTTATGTCAAACGAGTTTGGTTCAATATCCACTGAGCAAATTTGACAGATTGTAGTAACTTGATGTGCTGGCCACTGTACCTAAAACTCCGAACAGCGTCGAAGCCGTCGAAGGTCGTAAAGTAAAACGTCAATACCTTTGACGCAGTGAAGATGCAATAAATCTAAAAGCGTTTCTCAATGGGAAGATTCACGATTGTTGAAGCCTACGTAGGATTCAACGTTGCCAGATACTCTTATCGGGAGATAGGAACGGGAAATCCATAGACTAAGGAGAAGATAGGATTTCAATGGCATTGGTTTGTAACGAAAACTCTTACAGCATTCTAAGAAACAGACAAGGAGGCGGCAAAGTTATCACATCCAGATTCTCGGGAAAAGATGTTAACGGACTTTTGGAAAGCATGCGTGTGAAGCCAAAGCCAATACGTAGAAACGTTCAATATGTAAACAAGTTAGGTACTATACGGGTGATGCAGCCATCCCAGTATCTATACCTATGTACTCCTCAGTTAGTGTACCAATTGATGATCAATGACTGAAGGAATAACTACTATAATTGGTTAAGGTTATTTCGTGATAAAAAAAAATACCAAGCGAAATAACCGTTTACCTTTTCCCTTAATACAAAACGGAGATTAAAGTTAGTCATGGTTTAAAAATGGTGCTGTCACTTTTATAAAAGGCACAAACTGGTTTCCATAGCACAAGGGAAAACCTTAGTTTGGGGCCAGGACAATGTATGTAATGTTGTCTCAATTTATTTATTTATTATTTTTAAACCATCACTATCACTAACTTCAGACCACTGTTTGTAATAAAGGGGTTTTAGTTATAGGTACACTGTAATTTGTGTTTCACTTTAGGCAAAACAAGGCATGTGGTATTGAGATAGTCAGATTTGTAATGAATAGGTAAATGCTTTTTAAGCTACCTAGCTAGCCTTATAAAAGCTTTGTATGAAAAGCCAACAACGACGGATGTAATAAATCTTCAGTCGTTGTTTACTTCTATTTGTTACATTCTTGAACAAGTGGTCACGGACAGCCAAGGATTCTTATTTGTTTATGAAATAAATGGCTGCTAAGACTGTTTTTTCTGTCCTATACAAGATACAGTTTCCAATTTTGGATTATTTTAGTAAATAGAATTGAAAACACACCTCTTCTACGTTGAAAAAGACCTCCATACCTCGTACCATACCTTTTTGTTTCATGTGCATCTTCCTTATACATATCACTAAATTAGAGCAGACGCGCATAGAAAAATATCATCTTAGATATTTGTAACCATCACATACCTACTCGCATTTGTAAACAAACTTTACACACGATTCATATCTTCATTCATGCACCGGAATCGGCACTATGACTGTCTAAGCTGCGCATGCACACACCGACATTGCAGGTCTTCATAACCTTAGTAACCTTTGGTGTTTGAGAAAAATAGCAACTGCCAAAGTATTCTTCAAAATATTTGCCGTTGAAACTTTGGCATGCAAGACATGAATTTATTAATACCTACACAAAGGCACGAATTAAACTGATAGGCATCTACCACCGTGCTTGTTTCAATGCTAATTAAAACACTTTTCTTGGCATGATGGGACTTTCATCTGCTGTGTTATTATGAAAACGAATTGACATTTCCTCGCCATTAGCTCGAACACTGTTGCGCTTGCGCCAGTACTCTGCCTCTCGTGATCGTGACTAACCTAACATTTATAGTTACAATCGTTTATTTTGCATGTACAAAATCTAAGGCCTTGTTCATATTTCGTTGAAATTCACTTTGTTGGACCGATTCGAGATAACGGCGAAGGTGTGTTTATAAATTTCAGGCCACACTAGCGCCACAACGGTGGAAATTGGAACATACATTTTCCTGTTTACTGGAACGTTTTATCGGACGCTGCGATACATTTAGGCTTACATGTTTGGTAATTTACGTCTGATACTTTAAATACATTAGTTTTGCCCCCAAAACGACTGTAAAGTCCTGACACAAGTGGCTCAAACGCACACATTAATGCTCACATTCGTATTGTGAATAAACATCGTAATGTAGCAGATAAACTAGGATGGGAGCCAAGACGAAAATATGCTACGGCGCGTTTTTCCATTGGATTTTGCGCTTTGGAAACGAGCAGTAGTGGCGCGGGCAATCATTGTTAATTCACAGATGGAATGTGATAAGGCCACCAGACTGTACTAGCGCTTCCAAATCTGATAGGGAAATGTGTACGTCTCGACTTATCACGCTCTGAAACTTTTGTTTTGCAAATGAGGGAGGCTCTAAGGTGCATCAGAAGTTGCATACGAAATCATTTTGAATGTATGTCTGTGTGTGTATGTGTGTGTGCAGATATAAGTCTGTTGTTTTGTTGTAAGTGTGACTGGATGTTTCTGTTTGTTTTGGAATGTTGGTGGTAGGCAGGTGTGTGTCCGGCGCAGCGCCGCGCTTGGTCGCGTATGTCTTGCAAGGGCGCACGTGTAGTCCCGCACGGCAGGTCGATGCACACAAGTCAAGGTGGGTACGAAAGATTTCATTCAGCTCCCGGTTCTATTTACATCGCCACAAATTATCAAGTGCCGCATAGCGCGCACTTCCTCCACTGACGTAGGCGAACCTTCGCATACCGTAGTACTGTGGCAACTCTGAATACCGACTCCCAAATGTCATATTCCCGGAATACTTTGGACATCCGGAAACTCGGGCGTCTGTCACCGGTGGCGGGACAAAAGCGAAAAAGTGGGAACTAATTTCGTGTAAAGTGGGACGGTGGCGTTTTCCGCGTGTGCGGCCGATAGTCCTGGCTGTTTACTCCGGTGTTCACTGTCAAACGTGTTATCTGTTATGTGAGCAAGTGGCGCGGGAGCGTCGGCGTCGCGCGCCGGCTATATTTGTGCGCGTGCGTTACATAAAGCGTGGTGTGTGCCTCACCTCCTCTATCTTGAGGCTGGTGCGGACCACCTTGCGGGTGACCGCGCTCTCGTACGATTCCTCGATTGTCTCCGCCATGGTTGCGTGTCGCGGGCGCAGCGAGCGTCGCGCGCGATAGTTGCGGCGGTACTGAGCTCCCGCCGGTTATTTTTAGGCGGCGGCGTGCGGACGGGCTCGGGGTGGCGGCCCGAGACACTTCGCTGGCCCGACTGATGCTGGGGGCGATTTAGAACGATCCCCTAGGCCTAGGAACAAGCTCATGCTTCAATTCCAGAGTAACCACTAAAGCAACCCATTACCCTGGAGTTTCAAAAGGCCCTTACCCTCCATCTGATCTAACATGCGGCCATCCTTAGATACAATCATTCCGCACTGTCCATTATCAATGTTGGTGATGTATGTAGTTACCCATTCGTGTTATTGTCAGAAACATGAAATGTTTCTACAGCTCTATTGGAAAGGTTAATTCATTATTGCTAGAGATGCATTGACATGAAATAAAGCCATGACTCGGAAAGCAGGAAGCTTCCAAAAGAAACTATTGGCAAAGCTACCAATAACATTTGCTTGTACTAAAGACGCTCCATTCTCTTTTGGCAAAATTATCCCCCCAAATAATGACTACCATCACCATAGTTAGACCTGTGGAATTGTGGCCACCCAGTACTGGGACGAATATTTTACATTTCATGAAATAAAGAACCATTCTTTATGGACTAGACATCTTTACGACTCAGTGCCGCCTTAAAACAGTTGCCAGAAAACACCAAAACACCGTCTCAGTGGCGCCTCCAACAATTTTTCCTAAGTTTTCTAGGTCGGTTGGATGTCTGCGCAGGCAGGCAGGCAATGACACTGGCCTTGCGTCCAACTGCAGCATTGAGGCGGTTCACTACCAGTGCCCGGTGATGATGGATGTCCTATATTCTTTTAAATCGTGCCAGGTGAAAATAAAATGTTGCTCAACTCGAATTTGAATGACACTTTTTAAGTAGGCATGGTTGTCTCGTGAAGTACACTGACACTCGGCATGCGCGTACGCAGATTTTGAGTCATCTTTGGATTTGACTTATGTTGTCAATGAGATCTTTGTTTATTTTGTATATTTTTAGAACTCACGCGGGTATTTTTATACCGTGACGTATCCATAACTGATGGGGAATTAACGACCTGTTTATTTAGCGAATTGGTTAAGAATGTTGGTTGAGTGAAGGCATGACGGCCGCAAATTCCATTTCACACCAATACCAATTTCTGTAAATGAAATACCATACAACTATGTAGGTATTTCATCTATGTATTGTAGGTATACAGGTGTATCTGTAAATAGTTACGTCCTCCTAACTACTTATTTACAAACCACTGAACAACATTTGTTCTAGTTCTTTGACTTTTGGGAATTTCCATCAAAACAACTATTCATAAAAGGCTATCGGTACGGAGAATCGGAAACGACATATTTTTTCAATTTAATGAAACTTTAATTCATCAAATTTGGTCACAGTCTCAGCTAATTAGTGGATGTTTCCACTAAAAGATCAGACCCCGCCATCATGACCCAGAATGGGCCAGTCTTATAGATCCTAGGCTCCTTTGGACTTTTTCCAATATGACTTTCGTTTGAGATGGTGTAGCCGCTTTGATGTTAAAAATTTAAGACGGTCACCGGCCGCCTGGTCTCCTATAGAGTCGGATAAATAGGTAGGTTCCACAATTCATAGGTATTATTACTATTTGTAGGTCCGGAGCGTTCGTTTTCGAGTGGACACTGCGACCGAATAGATCTATTGTATCCTCCGCTCCCTCTAGAGATCGTCTCCCAGGCCCACGGTCGTCATGAACCGCGTGATAGCCCTGGGAGCGATAGCCTTAACATCCACCGGGCTGATGTGATAGCTGCCGGGCGCGGCTTCTTGGGTGCCCGAGGGCATCGCAATGACAGAGAATGTGCATAGGTGTCTCGTCCTCTGCCTTACAGAATGTGCAGGTAGACTTCTGGTCAGCCCGGTTCTGAAGCCGTGTTTGTTTAATCTGCAGTGGCCTGTGATCATTCTTGCGAGGACTATCTCGCGAACAGTTGAGGATCCTCCCAATATTCATAGATACCTAACATACCAGCTATAGGTATTATTAAACACAGGACCTTAGTAGCAGAGACGGCCATAACCTCTAGCCTATGTAGCGCCCGAGTACAATCATAACCTGGCGCCCCCACTACGCGGTGGTCACTAGGACCTTTCTGCGAGAGTTTTGGATGTTTAAGAGGAAGGTAGGATGGTGGAGGAATGCTGTTCCAGCATCCCCCCGTGCGAAAATGTCGCGGGCGATTCTCGGTGCCCCTTATCACATGGCGCCCGGGTGCACCGCACTCCCTGCACAGCTATGGGTAAAAACACCCGTGCTTTGTAAGTATGTACCTAACGGTAAGCAGGCGAATGTTTATGGATTTTATTATTAGGACGTTAAGGCGCGGTTTGCCATAATGCAGATTTCGTGTGAACTAGCGGCTATGTTTTTCCAATACCGCGGGATACAAAAATAAACAAAATCATGCAAACAAATTGTAAGAAAAATAATAGGTGCTAGTCCGCAATTATTCGAACATAGCTTGGGTTTGTGATCTACCAATTCGCATTAGGCAAGCGTGGTGATAAGCATAATCCCATCATAGTAGCGATGACTCGATTTATTTTGGATAGAGGTCTTAGCCTGTAGTGGGACAGTATTATAGGGTTATACTTTATGAGTACTACTGTACTCAACAGAAGACGTGCATGGCACGTGCACGCTCCCCTAATCCGTGTCAAATGTGTAAAATCTAGATCTGTTTGTAAAAGCCGGCAATGACGCGCGTATGTGGCGCGGGCGCACTCCGTGGGGCAGGCGATGACAGCGCGCGTCGCGGACGGACTCATTACGGCAATCTCTGATGACTGGGAACTGACCTGAATTAACTTGGGGTATTTCCTAGAATGTGTTGCGATTGAAATAGTGTTTATAAATTTTTATTACAAAAAAAAATAAGCCGGACCGACAACGTTTTTAACCTGACCATGATGACATTCGGATTAGGCAAGCGTGGTGAGTTAACCTTATATGGCTTTATCACCACGCTTGCCTAATGCGGATTGGTGATCACAAATGTAAGAAATATTTGAACCATACTTTTGCTCCCAGGAATCGAACTCGGGGCTCCAAGATCATGGCCCGGTACTTAAACCACTAGCTAAACCAACGGGGCGTCAGGTTAGAGTACAGTAGGGCTAGCACGAACTTTTCACAGAAATCGTAGCGTATAAGTATCGTAAAAAAATTATGAAGATTGAAAAGCTCCCTCTATCGTACGTAAGCAAAACTAAAATTGAACAACATGGGTATAATCATAATGTCCTGACAAGCCCATCCTTCTAACGTTCTTTGACATTTTTATTACTCTAACTTCGTCTTAGTTCTTCATTCTGAAATTCATAGAAATGAATATTTCTGAACTCGGTTGCTTAGCAAAAATTACGACGCCTCACATTCATCTTGTCATGCAAAAAATATGAAGCATTCGTGTTTTGACACCTCATAAATAGTATGTCAATTTATTTCACATGCCATACCTAATAATCATCCATATTATATCAAGCTCGTTTACATAAAGATCTAATTTTATTTTATTATCTGTATGAATACTGCTAGCGCCATCTATTGGCTCATGAGACAACGTTGATGTTTTATGTACAGCGCCATCTACGTTCAAGCTTTTACTGAGATAAAAGGCATTATCTAATGTTGATCTGCTCTATCGAAATTCAATATTTATCAAACCGCTCTGAATATAAATGCAACAATTTAGTATTAATATATAATTAATAACATAGGATATATCTGTGAACATTTACATCCCTTTAACAACCTCCACAAAGCATTCTGAGCAACATTATTTTGTTTATGAATTAAAAAAAAATTAACGTCGGTCGTGTGACTTGCTCATTTTGTATGGAGAGTTGCAGAAACGAATAACTTTCGGCTATACATACAAGGTGTATATCTGTGAACATTTACAACCCTTTAATCACGTGTCGTATTCTATCACAAAATTACCAAGTCACGTGACCGACTTTGTATGGAAAGATGAAAATTTTTTATGCGATTTTTCAAGTCATAGAACAAATGTTGTTCAGAATGGTTGTTTGAACACGTGGTTAAAGGGATGTAAATGTTCACAGATACAGCTTGTATAATGTGTCCCGATACTTTCAGAGACAAAACTAAAAGAGATTTTGCATGAAAGAGACTTGTTAAATCAGCATGTGATTGGCTATTTATACCTACTGTGATTAATACTTCGGTTTTTTTTACTTTGATATAAAGTCCACATATTTTGACATGTGTCACGTCGAATAACATGTTGTTCGTGGATTTGACGCATTTACATTACAACCGTCACCTTGCAAGCTTTCGATTTCGTGAAAATCTTTTTTTTAAACTACGTTGATACCAGTAATTGGTATAGCTACAATTTTAAGACTACGCATGTGTTTTTTAATAATATGGACATATCCAGGAATTATTGTGTTTTCTTTTGTGATATGGGGCAGGTGAGCCGACGGATCACCTGATGGTAAGCGATTGTTGCCGCCCCAGAACAGCCACCACGACACCAGTAGTTACATCTATGCGCTGCCAAGTTTTAAGTTTTCGTTCCCCCCGGATTCCCTTAATCAGACTTCGTGATACTGTGCTGTTTTGCCAGGGCACTTGGCAAAACAGCACAGTATCACTTCGGTCGAGCCAGCCCATTCATGCCGAAGCGTGGCTCTACTACGGTTACGATTCCACGTCCATATTATCTCAATATACGACCAAAAAAGCTCTACCCACCCACCCCTTCTACCTATTCCCATTCTCTGAATATTACCTACAAATGCAACATAAATTACCAGCTAATATCTACTAAGGGGTAGTATCGATATTTCTACGCATGCAAAATTAAACCAGTACACAATTTTTAAAATTTATTAACTCAATTCTCAAACATGCAACATTACAATACTCCTGGTATCATATAATTCGTATAAATAAATACGCCTAGCTCTAAACCGTTATGAGATACATTTTTACATAACTGTAATATTTTATACATACGTCTCACTGGGTAACATTCTCTAGATCTTGATGGATATCACTTGCCCTTGCGCTAATACTTAAAAATATATTAATTTCATCTGTTGTTGTGCAGCACCAGATTTACTCCACTTGGCTGAAAAGAAAAGGAAAAACATGTAAGTACTCTCTAGTTCTTAAGTTGTGAATTTGTGCAATAAAGTATATTTATCTATGTCATTCTTGAAAATAGAGGGTGTCTCGGCAGAAATTTACATCCCTTTAACCACGTCTTCTACCAACACAAGTGCGCCGCCGACATTTTAAAAAGGAATACGCTCGCTTTTTGAAGGTTTGCAGGTCGTATCGGTCTGGAAATACCGAAGGCAACAGTTCATTCTACTTATACAAGATGAATATTTAATCACCATCCAAATTTTTAAGCTCTACTCACAATCTGTAAGAGCACAACTCTCTCTAAAAAACATTAGTGAAATACGACAAAAAATTTGGTACTTCATCAGTCTGATTTGTGTGAAAAGTAAAAAAAAATTGGCATAATTCGACTCATGTTTCTAGGAAAAAGCTGTTCACTTACAGATTCTAAGTAGAGCTTAAAAATTTGGATGGTGATTAAAAATTCATCCTATATGGTTTTGTGTTACGAGGCAGAAACACAAAATAAAGACTCTGACACAGAAGGCTGACTTAGCCTTGATTTTGAATTTAGAAGAGTTCGTTGACATATTATGCTAGGGTTGTTGCCCGGCATGAGTACATAGGCGCGCGGCCTCTACCATAGAACTCGACAGTTTGACAATCTTATGTCATAAGTTTTTTTTTTTTTTTTTTTTTTATGTGATAGGTAGCAGGCGAGCAGGCGGATCACCTGATGGTAAGCAATTACCGCCCGCCCATGGACACTTGCAACACCAGTGGAGTCACAAGTGCGCTGCCAACCTTTATCCCCTTCCCCCCGAGTGGCCTCCGGTACCCTCACTCACTCAGCGAAACACAGCACAGGGGCTGCTTCACGCCGGTTTTCTGTGATGGAAAACTGTGTGTGTGAGTTAGGATTAATGTGGTCGAAAAGGCGTTTTTGCCCGTTAGTGCGCATGCGTGAGTACATGACATATTTTTAGCTCTTAGTGGGCAGTCAGCCTTTAGCCTGTGTCAGTCTTTATTTTGTGGCAGAAAGTACTACTTTTGTCACTCACATGACCCGCATGGTGTTGGTGAAGCCGGAGCCCTGCTTCCAGCCCGTGACGACGACGACGGCGTCGCCGGTCTTGATGAAGCCGCGCGTGCGCCCGAACTTCAGCCCGTTCTGCACGCGGTTGTCCACGTCCTTCAGCCAGTCGCTCGCCGCTGGCTCTGTGGATAAAAAACATATTTATATAATATTTCTCTTATACTTCAAACTGGAATTCAAGACCAAAAAATCTACGACAGATACGTCACTGTCAAAGCTGTTAATGTCATGTTTTCCCTCATTGCCGAGCTAATATTATATTAATGTGCATACAGGGTGTATCTGAGAACATTTACATCCTTTTCACCACGTGTTCTATCAACCATTCTGATCAACATTTGTTCAACAACTTTACGAAATTCATCGCAAAATTTTTCGACTCCCCGTACAAAAGGACCAAGTCACGTGACTGATTTTGTATGGGAAGATAATTTTTTTTTATACGAATTTTCAAAAGTCATAGTTGTTCACAGATACACCCTGTAGATTTGTTAAAAAAATAATGTGAAAGTGGGTGATGGCGATGATGGCTAGGGGTTAGGCGGGGCAGTGCCCAATGTGTCAGAGATGATGGAGTGTGACGCCGATGATGGCTGAGTGGCTATAGCTACTGACCCTGGTATACGATGGCAAGCATGCTGTATACAGATGCGTCTGATGAGTCATTTGCGTCGCTCACTGATGATGACTGCGATGATATACAGCGCGGGCGCTACTTGCTGAGCATGGTGGTGATGACGCCGATGGTAACTTAGTGACTGTAGCTACTGACCCTGGTACACAATAGGCAGCACGCCTCTGTACAGATGCGCCTGGCGCGCGGTCTGCGGGTGGCGCGTGACGGCGATGATGGGGCAGCGCGGGCGGTACTTGCTGAGCAGGTGCGCGGAGCGGCCGGACGTGGTGATGACGACGATGGTGGCTGAGTGGCTATAGCTCAGGGTCAGGGTCAGTACCCTAGTACACAATGGCTGATGAGTTATTTGCGCCGTCGTAGCTAAATCTACTCACCCTGGTAGACAATAGGCAGCACGCCTCTATATGGGGTGATGACGATGCTAGCCGAGTGATTATAGCTACTGACCCTGGTACACGATGGCAAGCACGCTCTATAGAGGCGCCTGATGTGTTAGCTGCGTCGTCCGCTGATGATGACTGCGATGATATCTAACGTAGCTATAGCTTCTGACCCTGGTACACGAAGCACGCTCTAAACAGATGCGTCTGATGAGTTATTTTCGTCGTTTGGGCGATGATGATTGCGATGATATCTATCTATCTATTGTAACTACTCACCCTGGTAGACGATAGGCAGCACGCCTCTGTACAGATGCGCCTGGCGAGCAGGTCTGCGGGTGGCGCGTGACGGCGATGATGGGGCAGCGCGGGCGGTACTTGCTGAGCAGGTGGTGATGACGACTATGGTGGCTTAGTGACTGTAGCTACTGACCCTGGTAGACAATAGGCAGCACGCCTATAGAGGCGCTTGGCCAGCAGTCTACCACTGGTGGTGATGATGCCGATGGTGGCTGAGTGGCTATAGCTACTGACCCTGGTACACAATGGCTGATGAGTTATTTGCGTCGTTCGCTGATGATACCTGCGATGACATCTATTGTAACTACTCACCCTGGTAGACGATAGGCAGCACGCCTATAGAGGCGCTTGGCCAGCAGTCTACCACTGGTGGTGATGATGCCGATGGTGGCTGAGTGGCTATAGCTCAGGGTCAGGGTCAGTACCCTAGTACACAATGGCTGATGAGTTATTTGCTTCGTTCGCTGATGATACCTGCGATGATATCTATCTATCTATTGTAACTACTCACCCTGGTACACGAAGCACGCTCTAAACAGATGCGTCTGATGAGTCATTTGCGTCGCTCACTGATGATACCTGCGATGATATCTATTGTAACTACTCACCCTGGTAGACGATAGGCAGCACGCCTCTATACAGATGCGCCTGGCGCGCGGTCTGCGGGTGGCGCGTGACGGCGATGATGGGGCAGCGCGGGCGGTACTTGCTGAGCAGGTGCGCGGAGCGGCCGGACGTGGTGATGACGACGATGGTGGCTGAGTGGCTATAGCTCAGGGTCAGGGTCAGTACCCTAGTACACAATGGCTGATGAGTTATTTGCGCCGTCGTAGCTAAATCTACTCACCCTGGTAGACAATAGGCAGCACGCCTCTATATGGGGTGATGACGATGCTAGCCGAGTGATTATAGCTACTGACCCTGGTACACGATGGCAAGCACGCTCTATAGAGGCGCCTGATGTGTTAGCTGCGTCGTCCGCTGATGATGACTGCGATGATATCTAACGTAGCTATAGCTTCTGACCCTGGTACACGAAGCACGCTCTAAACAGATGCGTCTGATGAGTTATTTTCGTCGTTTGGGCGATGATGATTGCGATGATATCTATCTATCTATTGTAACTACTCACCCTGGTAGACGATAGGCAGCACGCCTCTATACAGATGCGCCTGGCGAGCAGTCTGCGGGTGGCGCGTGACGGCGATGATGGGGCAGCGCGGGCGGTACTTGCCGAGCGGGTGGTGATGACGACGGTGGTGGCTTAGTGACTGTAGCTACAGCAGCAGCTGCAGGGTCAGTAGCTACTGACCCTGCAATAGGCAGCACGCCTATAGAGGCGCTTGGCCAGCAGTCTACGACTGGTGGTGATGATGCCGATGGTGGCTGAGTGGCTATAGCTACTGACCCTGGTACACGATGGCTGATGAGTTATTTGCGTCGTCGTATCTAAATCTACTCACCCTGGTAGACAATAGGCAGCACGCCTCTATACAGATGCGCCTGGCGCGCGGTCTGCGGGTGGCGCGTGACGGCGATGATGGGGCAGCGCGGGCGGTACTTGCTGAGCAGGTGCGCGGAGCGGCCACTAGTGGTGATGACGACGATGGCGGCCGCCAGGCAGGATGTTGTATCTCCCGACACGAGCCAGGGATGGCCAGCATGCTGTGGTCCTGCTTGATGGGGGCTTTCACCTCAACGAATTGCTACTATTCACGCTGTATGCGCGGAAACCAGCAATGTTTAACATTGCAACAGAGGAACGAATACATCACTTGAGTACGTTTTTACAACATCAGTAGAATCGAACAGAAGGACCCCTTTCCCTCCGGAATCCCCAAAACACAGTAAAAGTACCCATTTTCCCTCCCGATTGTTACCGTCATTCTCTCGGCGAATCACACCGCAAACACTGCTTCACGCAGATTTTCTGTAAGACCGTGGTAAAGCCGGCCCATTCATGCCGAAGGATGGTTCTCTCACGGTTAAATGATTTCATAGCTTTTGTCAATGCACTCACCTTGCTGACCAGGTCAGTGAACAGCTGCTTATGCCAGATTGCGGCTTCAGCCTCCTAGCAGATGTTGGCTATAGTCAGGACGCACTCCAGAGGGTAGTCTCCTTGGAGACTGATGTAGTTACTTCGGTCGAAGGACTCACCTCGCTGACCAGGTCAGTGAACAGCTGCTTATGCCAGATGGCGGCCTCAGCCTCCTTGCAGAAGGTAGTGTCTTTGGCCATCTCTCTAGAGATGGATGTAATAGCTTCGATCACTCACCTCGCTGACCAAGTCAGTGAACAGCTGCTTATGCCAGATTGCGGCTTCAGCCTCTTTACAGATGTTGGCCATAGTCAGCACGCACTCCAGAGGGTAGTCTCCTTGGAGACTGATGTAGTTACTTCGGTCGAAGGACTCACCTCGCTGACCAGGTCAGTGAACAGCTGCTTATGCCAGATGGCGGCTTCAGCCTCCTTGCAGATGTTGGCCATAGTCAGCACGCACTCCAGAGGGTAGTCTCCTTGGAGACTGATGTAGTTACTTCGGTCGAAGGACTCACCTCGCTGACCAGGTCAGTGAACAGCTGCTTATGCCAGATGGCGGCTTCAGCCTCCTTACAGATGTTGGCCATAGTCAGCACGCACTCCAGAGGGTAGTCTCCCTTGGCGGTCTCCCCGGACAGCATGACGCAGTCGGCGCCGTCGAGGATGGCGTTGGCGACGTCGGAGGAGACTGATGGAGGTAGTGTTCGACCTTGGCCGTCTCCCTGGACTGATGTAGAAGCTTCGGTTCCTTACCCCGCTGACTAGATCAGTGAACAGCTGCTTCTGCCAGATTGCGGCTTCAGCCTCCTTCCAGAAGGTAGTGTCTTTGGCTCTTCTGCCAGATTGCGGCTTCAGCCTCCTTGCAGAAGGTAGTGTCTTTGGCCATCTCTCTAGAGATGGATGTAATAGCTTCGATCACTCACCTCGCTGACCAAGTCAGTGAACAGCTGCTTCTGCCAGATGGCAGCTTCAGCCTCCTTACAGATGTTGGCCATAGTCAGCACGCACTCCAGAGGGTAGTCTCCTTGGAGACTGATGTAGTTACTTCGGTCGAAGGACTCACCTCGCTGACCAGGTCAGTGAACAGCTGCTTATGCCAGATGGCGGCTTCAGCCTCCTTGCAGATGTTGACCATGGTACTCCCTGGAGACTGATGTAGCAGCTTAGTAGCTTCGGTCACTCACCTCGCTGACCAGGTCGGTGAACAGCTGCTTATGCCAGATGGCGGCTTCAGCCTCCTTACAGATGTTGGCCATAGTCAGCACGCACTCCAGAGGGTAGTCTCCCTTGGCGGTCTCCCCGGACAGCATGACGCAGTCGGCGCCGTCGAGGATGGCGTTGGCGACGTCGGAGGAGACTGATGGAGATAGTATTCGACCTTGGCTGATGTAGAAGCTTCGGTTCCTTACCCCGCTGACCAGGTCAGCGAACTGTAGTAGCTTTGGTCACTCACCTCGCTGACCAGATCAGTGAACAGCTGCTTATGCCAGATGGCGGCTTCAGCCTCCTAGCAGATGTTGGCTATAGTCAGGACGCACTCCAGAGGGTAGTCTCCCTGGAGACTGATGTATTAACAGTCACTCACTTCGCTGACCAGGTTAGTGAACAGCTGCTTATGCTAGATAGCAGCCTCTACCTCTTTGCAGAAGGTTGTCTCCTTTGGCCATCTCTCTAAAGGTGGATGTATTAGCTTCGGTCACTCCTTACCTCGCTGACTAGGTCAGTGAACAGCTGCTGAAAGTGCTTATGCCACATCGCTATGTGATATGTATTAGCAGTCACTCACCTCGCTGACCAGGTCAGTGAACAGCTGCTTATGCCAGATGGCGGCTTCAGCCTCCTTACAGATGTTGGCCATAGTCAGCACGCACTCCAAAGGGTAGTCTCCCTTGGCGGTCTCCCCGGACAGCATGACGCAGTCGGCGCCGTCGGAGGAGACTGATGGAAGTAGTGTTCGACCTTGGCCGTCTCCCTGGACTGATGTAGAAGCTTCGGTTCCTTACCCCGCTGACCAGGTCAGTAAACAGCTGCTTATGCCAGATGGCGACTTCAGCCTTCTTACAGATGTTGACCATAGTCAGCAAGATGCACTCCAGAGGTGGAGTCTGATGTAGTTACTTCGGTCGAAGGACTCACCTCGCTGACCAGGTCAGTGAACAGCTGCTTATGCCAGATGGCGGCCTCAGCCTCCTTGCAGATGTTGGCCATAGTCAGCACGCACTCCAGAGGGTAGTCTCCCTTGGCGGTCTCCCCGGACCAGACCTGACGCAGTCGGCGCCGTCGAGGATGGCGTTGGCGACGTCGGAGAAGGACTGATGGTGGTAGTGTTCGACTTAGCTGATGTAGAAGCTTCTGTTCCTTACCCCGCTGACTAGATCAGTGAACAGCTGCTTCTGTCAGATTGCGGCTTCAGCCTCGTTGCAGAAGGTAGTGTCTTTGGCCATCTCTCTAGAGATGGATGTAATAGCTTGGATCACTCACCCCGCTGACCAAGTCAGTGGAACAGTCTGCTTATGCCAGATTGCGGCTTCAGCTTCTTTACAGATGTTGGCCATGGTCAGCACGCACTCCAGTGGATAGTCTCTCTGGAGAGTGATGTAGTCACCTTGTTGACCAGGTCAGTAAACAGCTGCTTATGCCAGATGGCGGCTTCAGCCTCCTTGCAGATGTTGACCATACTCACCGCGCTCCAGAGGGTAGTCTCCTTGGAGACTGATGTAATTACTTCGGTCGAAGGACTCACCTCGCTACCAGGTCAAGTGAACAGCTGCTTATGCCAGATGGCAGCTTCAGCTTCTTTACAGATGTTGGCCATAGTCAGCACGCACTCCAGAGGGTAGTCTCCCTTGGCGGTCTCCCCGGACAGCATGACGCAGTCGGCGCCGTCGAGGATGGCGTTGGCGACGTCGGAGGTCTCTGCGCGCGTGGGCCGCGGCTTCTTCACCATGGACTCTAACATCTGGGTCGCGCAGATGACGGGCTTGCCCTCCTGGAGTCATGGTAAATGATAACTTTAAGCTTTTATGTTTAGTAGTGGATCGCATGGGATATCCGCTAGATGGCGTTACTATGTTTAGTAATGGATCGCATGGGATACTAGATGGCGTTACTGGAACAGGCCTATCTACAAGGTGATTAAGTAGTCACGTGGATTAATTAGTATTCAACCTCATACAAATATGCACCTTATAATATTCCTGGCATAAAAGTTTTAGCAAGGTGTTTACATTTTATTACAGGCTACACATACAGACAAAGATAACGTCATCAATTTTATATCTTTATTATACCATGGGGCCCATGTTTTTTCCACTTTGTATATTTTTATGGGAGAGAGATGAGGATTATCTACATACAATATTTATAATGCTGACATCACGATGTGTATTTTAGATTAAACATTTCCGGTTCTTTTAAATTGCATTGATGACTTCGTAACGCAATCTTTAGTTTTTTTTTTAAGCTAAACACATGCGCGTTTTAATCCACGCGCCACGCCATCTATTGGTTCAGATCAAAACGAAAGTCGCGAAGTGAAGGCAGCCCAATAGTTTAAAATATTATCAGAATCTAATAAAAACTTTTAAAAAGTAATAGTAACTGAGGACTTACGCTGTTACACCGAGCGATCATCGTCTTCTGTGCTAGGAACACTTTCTCTGGCGGGATCTCAATGCCGAGGTCGCCACGCGCCACCATGATACCGTCAGATTCCTGCAAATAAACATAAGCATAAAGTAATCTGTACTACACTCGGCGTCAAAAAAATCGCACATCTGCGTAGTTTTCATACTAACGCGCTCATATCACGGCTTTGTATATAAAAAAGTAAAACATTTGATTGCAATATTTTTTACGTAACATGGTTTTTATTATGCTCGTCTGTTAATCATGCTTCTTAATTAGTCGTGAATACTTCCTAATTTTCCCAAAAACATAAAAAAGTAAATCAATGTTCTTGTCCCATACAATGTCCTATGGAGCTGAAAAACTGATTTACTTTTTAATGTTTTTGGACGAATCAAGTAAATTCCATGGATGATGAAAATGTTGGATTAAAAGACGAGCATATATTGGTAATGTTACCTTAAAATATTGTAATAAATTGTTTTACTTTTTAATATACGAAGCTGTGATATGAGCGCGTTAGTATGAAAACTACGCAACTGTGCGATTTTTTTGACGCCGAGAGTATTTATAAAGGAATAACTTTATACACAACCATAAGGCTTAATTATGTAATCCAAATAGACGAAATGTCCGACGTAATTGACACCCAGCGCCATCTATTGGGAATGATAGCAAACCTAAGTTCTAAAACGAAGTGAGGGATCGACTTGACACTAGTGTAGTTATAAAGAATCAGTTACCTTGATTTTTAGGACAACTAATTTTTTCTCAAAAGTATTGCTGGCTTCAGAATCATGAATTGTCCTACTCTATACCAAATAATCCGGATCTAACAGGAATTCGAAACATGTATGTTGCCTTTACAGATTGGCATCATCAGTCGGCGAAACTAGTAAATTGGACCAAATAGAACTTGCTACCAATAGTTTTTTTCTCAAATAGCCAGTTTTTTTAACTGGATGGATTCATAATTTTATTTTATGCCGCACGCAAACCTAAATCTATAAAGTTTTTCTTTTCTTAATTTAAATGAGAGCCTAAATGATGTTTTTTTTTCAAGCGAAATATCAACAGTCGTGAGACAAATGTTGAGAATTGTTGGTAGTATGCGAGGTAACTGTTTACCGATGCGCCCTGAACTATCAGCAAAGTTCCCGGTAGATCACTTTTCGAACTTAGTGCATTGGCATTAAGGTCGAAAAGTAGTCTACTGGGAACTTTGCTGATAGTACATATTTTCTGCTTTGACAGACAAGATGACGTCAGCGCCACTCACCGCGATGATCTCGTCGAGGTTGACCATGCCCTGGTGGTTCTCGATCTTGGAGATGATCTTGATGTTCTTGCCCTTCTCGCCGAGGATGCCGCGGATCTCCTGCAGCGCCGCGCCGTTCCGGATGAATGAGGCGAAGATCATGTCCACCTGGGGGCAAACAATACTATAAGAAGTATCTTGAGGAGCAATACTGCCTTCACCTTGTCACATGTGGGGGACAAGATGGTGTGTGGGGCTCTAACCCTAATCAAAACCCCTTTTTTGGTAGCCCAGGAGAAATGTGTTACGCATACCCGTCCGTCAAGGGGCGGACGAGTTATGTCGGACTTCCCTTTTTTTATGTGATAGGTAGCAGACGAGCAGGCGGATCACCTAATATGGTAAGCAATTGCCGCCACTCATGGACACTTGCAACACCAGAGGAGTTACAAGTGCGCTGCCAACCTTTTAACCCCTCCCCACCCGGGTGGGCCTCCGGTACCCTCACTCCCTCAGCGAAACACAGCACAGGGGCTGCTTCACGCCGGTTTTCTGTGAGGCAGTGGTATCACTCCGGTCGAGCCGGCCCATTCATGCCGAAGCGTGGCTCTCCCACAGTTAACCTTGTCACAAGTGGGGGACAAGATGGTGTGTGGCGCTCTAACCCGAATCAAAACCCCTTTTTTTGGTAACCCAGGAGAAATGTGTTACGCATACCCGTCCGTCAAGGGGCGGACGAGTTATGTCGGACTACCCCCGCATGACGGTGGGGTACCGACTAGAACCCCTGGGACTCTCCCTCATCGTCCATCGTTGGGGATCTCATGGGACTATGGCGCGGAGCCTAGCACCATAACATCCCCGTGGGGTCGGGGGAATAGAGGGAACCACCCGCCAGCGGATAACCTAATGATCCCCTGGGGTGTCTATCTCAGCGCAATCGCGGTCGGATAGCCCACCCCGGGGCTGGACCGTACCGCTAATCACGCTTACCGCTTAACGCCAATTATTTGCTGCAATTCATAACCTGATCCTGATTGTACGACCTACCAGGACTTCCAGTAGAATTTCCTTCGCGGTACTATAAGATGATACATCAACTTTTCTGTTACAAGTTTGGCAATGAAGTAATAAATACCTCGTGAGGAAACCTGCACTGCGAGTGAGTTTCTGAGCTATATGAGTGCCAACCTCTATCTATCCTAACTAATATTATAAATGCGAAAGTAACTCTGTCTGTCTGTCTGTCTGTCTGTCTGTCTGTCTGTCTGTTACTCTTTCACGCCAAAACTACTGAACGGATTTAAATGAAATTTGGTATACAGATGATTCTAGACCCTGAGAAAGAACATAGGGCTACTTTTTATTGCGAAAAGGGGGTTATAAGGGGTTAAAAGGGGGGTAAAAAGTTACTTTTCCACGCGGACGAAGTCGCGGGCGGCCGCTAGTACTATTTATAAAGAGATAACTTCTATAGACAACGACAAGGCTTATAGGTAAACCGAAAACACGAAACGCTTGCGCGATGTAATTGGACACAGCGCCATCTATTGGTTCGTTTCTGAATTACGGTCCCGAAACGAAGTGAGGGCGGGCCACTAGTCTATAATACATTCGTGAAGGAAGCACTGCCAAAGAGTGGAACGTCCTTCCTGCGTTTTTCCTCAATGACTTCACTCTACAATTTTTACAGGTGATCGGCCGCTTCTAAGTGAGTAAGGGAACTGGAAGACCAATACGGGGGGAAGAGGAAAAGTTTGACTACGCACTTATGACCCACCAGTGTTTCAGATGACCATTGACGGCAGCAGTGGCTTACCATCAGGTGATCCTTCAACTTCTCTCCTTTATCAAAATAATAAATAGGCTATAGATATATCTTTCAACAGTTTCATCGAAAATTGATTTGAACGAGATATTATCAGCAGTTTTTGAGATATAGGATTTTTTATGAACAACAAAGTATTTTTTCTAACGAAAAATGATAGCAGTAGGTATATTAAGTGGGTAGATAGATATTATGTTGTTGACAAGATAAATAGATACGTAACTACGATTATTAAATACCTAAATCACTTCAAGATCCATAGCACAAAATAAGTAAACATAGAAAGTCGGCTCCCGCTGACCCTGATATTGAAGAGTTCGTTATAGTTTTAGCAGTATATCGTATCTCTGCCCCACGGCCACGTCTCGTTCATTCACGGCAAAACAAGCCAAGTATACGCGCGTACGTTAAGGATAGCCTGTTTAGCTCGCGATGTAGGCAACCGTCATTGTGTGTCTAATTCAGAACCATTGGGGTATAGTTCTACTTATACCTTAACTAGCGGCCGCCCGCGACTTCGTCCGCGTGGAAAAGTAACTTTTTACCCCGCAACCATCGCAACAAAAGTAGCCTATATTCTTTCTCAGGGTCCAGATCATCTGTATACCTAATTTCATTTAAATCCGTTCAGTAGTTTTGGCGTGAAAGAGTAACAGATAGACAGACAGACAGAGTTACTTTCGCATTTATAATATTAGTATGGATGTTCGGAACCCTTCATAGGCGACTTCGGAGACTTTAATTGCGTCTCCCAACTCAGTGGTTTAATCAAATGTGCAAGTCTTAACATCACTAGAGTTGCGTAAGCGCATTTTAGCGAGCGAATTGTCTGCACTGTCGCGTCAAAGAAACGCCTTCGGTTTGGCCTCCCGCCCAGACGCTAATCTATGCGTTTCCGCCGTCTTCACTCCGTTGTAAGAGACAGACGATTAATAAAACATTACACAGTTTTAAATCACGGCCTTGATGGCAGAGGGTTAGTGACGGCCAACTAAGGAAGCTTCTGGGTTCGACTCCCGGTCGGATCCAATAAGGAAACGAATGTTTCTAAATATTTTTGATGATGGCGACCTCGTTATGTTTCTTCCTCATCTAACTTCTTATTCCATGGAAACATGGTACCTCTACAAAATTCTTATTGAAGATTTACACATAATTCAGAAAATACATATAGAAGTATCTTATGTATTTTCTGAATTATGCAGATGCAATTTTGAACTTTATGCGGTTATGATAAGGTTGAAAACCAATGAAAAAAAATATGTCTTCGGCCTGGTTAAGGGTTAAAAATTCTAACTTTTCATACAAAGTTGGTTGGTTGGAAGTCGAAAACATTTTCGACGAAATTTCAAAAGCCTTAGAACACAATAAATGTTGTAGTTAAACGGATGTCAATGTTCAAATATACACCCTGTATATTTCAATTCTAATGTATGTTATCTGTAACATAGAGTGTAAAACGAAATCTGCGCAAGAGTAGATATATGATTCAACTCTGTGACATTGTTTACACTGTCTTACATAACAATTATATTTAGCGCACTGAAGGTCATTGAATTCGCATGCGTGCGCCGAGATGACGTCACTAAATCAATTCCTACTTCACAACGGGAAGATAATAGCGGTAAAAAGTAATTCCACCTCATTCTCTTTTGATAAAGTCTATTATTGATTAATTCCAACTTACTGTCTTTTTAATAAAGTTTATAAGGTATTTAGTAATTCTTACTTATTTTCTTTTAAATAAAGTCTATAATACAATGGCATTCTTGAAGTAGACTTGGGCTTTAGGGATTAGCAATCGCATGACAACAAAGGCTGAAGAGTCGATAAATAAAGCCGTGATAAGGAGATTCCGATTGAAACGTCTGTCGTATCGATAAGTCGATCATGAGATTAGTTCGTGGGAGTGGGAATTACAATTGTCCTATCTACATTTTCAGAATTTTAAGTCTATTTTTTTTAGATAGGAGATATTGCTGATTTACAGTTGATGCTTATGAATCTAAAATACACAATATCTATGCATGCAAAATGTTGTAAAATGTGTGGTGTATTTGGTAATAACCCTGTCTTAGGATATGTTAGACCAATCGATGATAGAATGGATAATTCGACATCGATCGATAGTTTTTACCAGACCTATTAATCTATAGTCAGTCGATGGTGAAATGGATCAGTTCACGAAATCGACGAAAAAATACAGAAGTTTTTAATTCAATGAGATGTTTTACTTTGCATTTTGACATTCGAAATTAAAAGAATTGACCCTCTGTACCGAACTCTAAGTAGTACTTACCACTTTTCACACACTCAACTCGTTTTCGTAACATACGGGTGCGTTCTGCCTTCCAGCGTGACTCCACTGGTGCTAGCAGGATTACCGTGGTTCCTATAGACATCCGTCCATAGGTACCACGGTAATCCTGCTAGTCTACTCTTTTTCCAACTATCACATTTTAAAAATAGTTACTTACGCCTTGTTCAACACCAAAGAGCAAATCGGACTTGTCCTTCTCGGAAACGGCTGGCAGGTCCACGGGGAGACCGGGCAGGTTCACGCCCTTGCGGGACCCGAGCATTCCTTTGAACAGAACACATTATTTTGAATAAATAAACGCACCAGACAATCACACCAATCAACCTGGTCTCAAACTGGTGTTGCAAGTGTCCATGAGCGGCGGCTCGTCTGCTACCAATCACATAAAAAAAACTAGGGCAACCCCTGCACTATGAGGACCAGATGACGATAATTAACTGGGGGCGTCAACCCAGGACACCCAGACCCAAGAAAACTTAGAAAATGTGACTTATAAACTTAGAAAAAAAAATGATCCTCCTTTCTTCTCATTCCATGGCCGTACCAGGTTTTTTTTTATCCTTACCTCCGTTCTCAATAGTGCAGGTGAGTGTGTCAGTGCTGGCAGACTGGCAGATGACAGAAATGAGCCCGTCGTCGATGAAGATCCTGTTGCCGGGCTTCACGACGTTGGTGATATTCTTGTAGTCCACGTACACGACCGACGCGGTGCCCTTCTCCTGCAGCCCTGGGTCCGTCGTCAGCTTGATGGTCTCGCCTTTCTTCAGCTCTACCTCGGCTGAGCCGCCCTGGGAAACAAGTTTTTTTTTATATAAGATGGGTTTGCACTTGACCTCATCTCACCTGATGGAGAGTGACAATGAGGTCTAAGATGTAGCGTGCTTTCCCAGAAGAAGCCTATTCACTCTCGACTTAAAGACACCCAAATTGTAGCTCTCTGGAAATACAGAAGCCGGCTAAGTTGTTCCATTCCTTAGCAGTTCGTACCAAGAAAGAAGAAGCGAAACGCTTAGTACGAGCTGGTGGAACTTCCACAGTGTAAGGGTATGTGTAACAGGAGCTCTCAAACGATCATTTTAAATACCACATCATCGTCATCATCATCAGCCTGTTGCAGTCTACTGCTGGAACGTAGGCCTCTCAAATGCTCGCACTTTGATCGATCTTCGGCTACTCGCATCCAGCTCCTCTTGCGCAGATCGTCACTCCATTTGGCCTGAGGCCGACCTACACTACGATTACCAAGACGCGGTAATACCACGTCCTCACAGAAAACCGGCGTGAAGCAGTGTATGCGCTGTGTTTCGCTGCTGCAGTGGGGGTACCTAATGGAGGGGAAGGGGGGTAAAAAGGAAACCAGCGCACTTATGACACCACCACTGAGGTTACAATTGTCCATAGGCGGCGGTTATCGCTTACCATCCAGGTCATGTTAATGATTGCTGCCGCCCATAGACAGGTGCAACACCGGTAGAGTCACAAGTCCGCTGCCAAACTTTAACCCCCTTTCCCCCGATTGGACACAGCGCAAGCGCTGCTTAACGCCGGTCTCCTGTGAGGCCGTAGTATCACTCCAGTCGAGCCGCCATTCATGGCGAAGCTTACACCGCGACGTAGCCGAAGATCGATCAAAGTGGCGAGCATTTGGAGAGGATAGGCGTCTCCAAATGCTCGTCACTCCAGCAGTGGACTGCAACAGGCTGATGATGATGATGATTACACCGCGACGAGAAAGTCCATAAACACCAAAGACACTTACACCCTCCAAAAGGCCAGTCCTGATCTCAGGCCCCTTAGTGTCCAGCGCGATGGCCAGCGAGAAGGGCATGCCGAGCTTGGCACTGTAGTTCTTCTCCGCCGTGCGGCAGTTGGCGATGGTCTCCGCGTGGTACTCGTGCGAGCCGTGAGAGAAGTTCATGCAAGCCACGTTCACGTCACAAGTGCATTGCCAACCTTTAACGCCCTTTCCCCTCAATTGGTCCCCACATCAAGTGTTTCCTCCCTTTTACAATCCTGGGCTTTTTAGGCGGGGCGTGTAACGGCAACTCAGCAGGCCTTCAGGGTAAGAGTGACACTTTGTCTGTTCTTTTGTGCCTGTCAATCTCATATTTGGATCTCACGGCTGCTTACCATCAGGCGGAGTGAGGTCACCTTGATTGTCCTCAATATAAAAAAAATTGGGTCTCCTGTAATCATACTCACTCGACGACAAAGCGCTGGCGCTGCTTCACGTCAGTCTTCTGTAAGGCCGTAGTATCACTCCGGTCGAGCCGACCCATTAATGCTGAATCTTCCACTGAGACGAGGAAGTCCATAAACACTAAAGACACTTACACCCTCCAAAAGGCCAGTCCTGATCTCGGGCCCCTTAGTGTCCAGCGCGATGGCCAGCGAGAAGGGCATGCCGAGCTTGGCGCTGTAGTTCTTCTCCGCCGTGCGGCAGTTGGCGATGGTCTCCGCGTGGTACTCGTGCGAGCCGTGAGAGAAGTTCATGCAAGCCACGTTCACGTCACAAGTGCATTGCCAACCTTTAACGCCCTTTCCCCTCAATTGGTCCCCACATCAAGTGTTTCCTCCCTCTTACAATCCTGGGCTTTTTAGGCGGGGAGTGAAGCGGCATCTCAGCGGGCCTTCAGGGTGAGAGAGACAGACTCAATGGACACTTTGTCTGTTCTTTTGAGCCTGTCAATCTCATATTTGGATCTCACGGCCGCTTACCATCAGGCGGAGTAAGGTCATCTTGATTGTCCACAATATAAAAAAAAATGGGTCTCCTGTAATCATACTCACTCGACGACACAGCGCTGGCGCTGCTTCACGCCAGTCTTCTGTGAGGCCATAGTATCACTCCGGTCGAGCCGACCCATTCATGCTGAATCTTCCACTGAGACGAGGAAGTCCATAAACACTGAAGACACTTACACCCTCCAGAAGGCCAGTCCTGATCTCGGGCCCCTTGGTGTCCAGCGCGATGGCCAGCGAGAAGGGCATGCCGAGCTTGGCGCTGTGGTTCTTCTCCGCCGTGCGGCAGTTGGCGATGGTCTCCGCGTGGTACTCGTGCGAGCCGTGAGAGAAGTTCATGCGAGCCACGTTCACGTCACAAGTGCATTGCCAACCTTTAACGCCCTTTCCCCTCAATTGGTCCCCACATCAAGTGTTTCCTCCCTCTTACAATCCTGGGTTTTTTAGGCGGGGCGTGTAACGGCAACTCAGCAGGCCTTCAGGGTAAGAGTGACACTTTGTTCTGTTCTTTTGTGCCTGTCAATCTCATATTTGGATCTCACGGCTGCTTACCATCAGGCGGAGTGAGGTCACCTTGATTGTCCTCAATATGAAAAAAAATTGGGTCTCCTGTAATCATACTCACTCGACGACACAGCGTTGGCGCTGTGAAGCAGTGCCAGTCTTCTGTGAGGCCATAGTATCACTCCGGTCCGGCCGAAGCTTACACTGAGACGAGGAAGTCCATAAACATTAGACACTTACACCCTCCAAAAGGCCAGTCCTGATCTCAGGCCCCTTGGTGTCCAGCGTGATGGCCAGCGAGAAGGGCATGCCGAGCTTGGCGCTGTAGTTCTTCTCCGCCGTGCGGCAGTTGGCGATGGTCTCCGCGTGGTACTCGTGCGAGCCGTGAGAGAAGTTCATGCGAGCCACGTTCACGTCACAAGTGCATTGCCAACCTTTAACGCTCTTTCCCCTCAATTGGTCCCCACATCAAGTGTTTCCTCCCTCTTACAATCCTGGGTTTTTTAGGCGGGGCGTGTAACGGCAACTCAGCAGGCCTTCAGGGTGAGAGTGACACTTTGTCTGTTCTTTTGTGCCTGTCAATCTCATATTTGGATCTCACGGCTGCTTACCATCAGGCGGAGTGAGGTCACCTTGATTGTCCTCAATATGAAAAAAAATTGGGTCTCCTGTAATCATACTCACTCGACGACACAGCGTTGGCGCTGTGAAGCAGTGCCAGTCTTCTGTGAGGCCAGTAGTATCACTCCAGGTCGAGCCGACCCATTCATGCTGAATCTTCCACTGAGACGAGGAAGTCCATAAACACTAAAGACACTTACACCCTCCAAAAGGCCAGTCCTGATCTCAGGCCCCTTGGTATCCAGCGCGATGGCCAGCGAGAAGGGCATGCCGAGCTTGGCGCTGTAGTTCTTCTCCGCCGTGCGGCAGTTGGCGATGGTCTCCGCGTGGTACTCGTGCGAGCCGTGAGAGAAGTTCATGCGGGCCACGTTCATGCCAGTCTCCATCATCTTCTCTAGCATGCCGACGTCGCGGGAGGCAGGCCCTGAGGAGGGAAATAGATGGTTGTAGATTCTTTTTTTTTTCATCTCTTACATTGACCTGACTCTGTAGTAGCTTAAGCACTTGTTACAGATATCAGACTACAGAGGTATCACAAACATAATCCTTACAAATATTATAAATGCGAAAGTACCTAATTAAGGACTGGCAACTAGTGGTACAGGATCGACCGAAGTGGCGTTCTCTTGTTTCGGAGGCCAAGACACGTTTCGGGTCGCTGAGCCAGTGGATTAAGTAAGTAAGTAAGTAAGTAATTATCTGTTACTATTTCACGCCAAAACCACTGAAGGGATTTGAATGAAATTTGGTATACAGATGGTCTAGATTGACCCTGAGAAAGAACATAGGCTATTTTTTATTGTGAAAAGGGAGTTGTAAGGGGTTAAAAGGGGGGAGGGGTTTGAAAAGTTACTATTCCTCATTCGGACACTCAAACACTCAAACACTGAACAAACACAAATGTTCATCACACGAATGTTTAACGCGGTGGTTAAGAGTCGCGGGTACGATGCGGGACCGATCTGTGTGTAGTGTGTGGAGAACTTTGGGGGAGACATTTGACCAGCGGTGGATGACTATTGGCTGAAATGATGATGATGATGACTGAGGCATAGGCATGACATGAATACGCCCGTTGAACGCTTGGTTTAGTGGATTAGTCATGTGATGTTGTGTCATTATTTATTTTATCAACGACGTCGGATGTAAGTAATAAAGTTTTATTTGTTCCTTAGATTTTGAAATGTAGGTGTCTAATTGAAGATAATTTGTTATGTGATTTAGTTAATTCGTCACTTAGTCATAGGTATTTCATTGTGATTTATTTCGTCGGTTTTATCGGTTGGTATCATCGTTGAACCACGTGCGAAAGACGTGGCAAGATTATGTAAGTAAAATATTTACAAATAGTAAATAAAACATAATACTTAAATAGATTACAACAATTAGGTACAGATACTGGTAATCTTTTGGGACACAAATATTATAAGATTAGTGATTCAGGCCATATTACCTACATTACTCACATTTACCTAAAGCCCAGTGACTGTTTAGGTTTTATTATTATCAACTAGAGAGGTGTAAGGGCGGGGAATTCCATAGATTTAAGTAGGACGAGTCATGTAATTGATAAATCAAGGTTGTCAATTATAGTTTTATAAATAAACAATTTCCAATTTTGTATGGGACAGTCGGATGTTTTTTTTCACAATTTTCACCTTTTGACATCGGCATACGGTTTCCATACACGGGCTGTACACGCACCTTTCGGTATGTTATACCATTTACCTAACACGTTGTAGATCCGTTATCAAAACCATATCGTAAAGTTTCGTAATTTGCTCCAATGAATGAATTTTGATCTAAACGAATTGGATTTAAAAAAAATCGAAAGGAGCCAATGACACATGATATACTCAAATCTAAATAACATTAATATAAGTAGAAGTAAATTCTATAGACAACTTCAAATAGGTATACCTAAAAGGGATACCGGATAACACTTGCGCGATGTAATCGACACTCAACGCCATCTATTGGTAATGTTTGTGCACGTACTTTATGTGAGTCAGACCTTAGAGCTATCAACACTACAGAGAACAAGCTGTCTAGCTATGTACGGAATGACGTCAGGAAACATTATGGGAGCGTGGCTCATATTACGGCCATGAATGAGGCCACGGGAGCAATGACCGTTTTTGTTTGTTCTAATAAGGCCAATCTTAGTTCAGGTATCAGGTATGTTTAGATGAATATCTAATGATCATGAGGCGCTGCTTCATATCAGTTTTCTAAGAGTACGTGGTATCACTCCATTTGTACAGGATGTATCAGTGAACATTTATATTTCTTTGAAGCGCAAATATCTGTTGGTGCGGGAATCGAACCCGCGACTCTTGCGTTTCAACCGGCGCTCAAAACACTGACGGGTCGTCGAAATGTATAATGTCGATGTGTCAAGGTTAATTAGAATAGTCAACCTTAGCGACCGTTACAACTCGCAGAAACCTTTGTCAACCACCACCAACCACATTCTTGGCTAACTTCTTTTTTTTTATGTGATAGGTAGCAGACGAGCAGGCGAATCACCTGATGGTAAGCAATTGCCGCCGCTCATGGACACTTGCAACACCAGTGGAGTTACATGTGCGCTGCCAACCTTTTATCCCCTTCCCCCCTGGGTGGGCCTCCGGTGCCCTCACTCACTCGGCGAAACACAGCACAGGGGCTGCTTCACGCCGGTTTTCTGTGACTGTGTAACTGTACCTATATTGAAAACGGGTGGCTTCCCACTGATACTAGGATCTTACCGATGGTACAGATGATGCCGGACAGTCGCACATAGGACGCCTTGGAGTCGATGTCCAGCGCGCAGATGTGCTGCAGATGCGAGCCGGCGTTGGCGGCCGCTGCCTGCATCGCAGGCTTGTCAGCGGACCCGGTCTGAGGGACAATTGATAAAGTATAAGGTAAGCTCTGGACAGCGACAATGCTTATAGCCGTACCCAGGTTCTGGGCCAGAGGGGGGCAAATCAGACTTTTTAAAAGCATAAAAAAATCTTAAATTAAAATAGGTATATTAAATTAATATCGGAGACGAGCAGACGGATCACCTGATGGTAAGCGATGGACACCTGCAACACTAGTAGAGTATAGTCCGAGGCAAGAAAGTGTAGTTATGACCTTGAGTGCGCAGAAACCAATTTTGATAGAAAGTCTTCTTTTTTACAAGTGAGCAAAATAACGGTCATCGCTATACTTTCGTGCCTCCAGCTATATAATATTAGCGTATAGCTCTGAATAACATGTGCATCGGTATTTCAGCGCAATAGGAACTAATGGGCTCCCCCCAAATTGACCCCTTTCCCCCAAATGGTTTTTTTTCATTTCTATCGATAAAAGTACTAGATAAGTTAAATTAGTAGAGACGTCAACACGATCCAGGGGCTGCTGATGCCCTCCCTTGCCCCCACTCCTGGGTACGCCCATGCTAGAGTCATAGCCATAGCCTAGTAGATAGATAGATATTACTACCAGTTTTCTAAAATAAATAATTTAATAATAATTCTGAAACTATTGTGTATATTATTAGCATAATATGCATCAGCATAACAAAAGATAAATAATGTTGTCACCAGGAAACTGAAGAGCTACTGACGCTTACAATGATATATATATGTATAATATTAGCGTATAGCTCTGAATAACATGTGCATCGGTATTTCAGCGCAATAGGAACTAATGGGCTTGGCATTGAGGTACAGTTACGACAGCTCTAGTAAATTGTAATCGTAAACAAGAAAGTTAGATACAGTTCGAAGACGTTCAGCATCCATATCGAGATAATTAATACTCAATGGTGATGAATCAGGTTAGACTCTAACTGATACATTAAAAGCAAATCATTATTACTTCTTTCATGGAGATAAAGATCTGATCTGAATTTTTGCATATTAGGTATATCATAGAAACTCTAAATACAGTGTGAATGCGTTAAAATGACACAAACCATCACTACTTTGCATTTTTAGAATTTAAAACCAATTAATATGGATTAGGGTAGATAATAAAATACTAAATTTTGTTTCGACCTCAATGGCATATTCGAAATTCAAACTACCTATCTATCGCTGTAAAATGACTAAAAACAGCACTGTTCGGAACACTTTTTGAAACACTCTCATTATGGAATCTAGAGATTAATACTGATAGCAACAAATATATCCTGTGTGACAAGGCTTCTTCTAATCCTAAGAAAAAATATGGCATTGAATAATATAATATCTATTTACATAGTAGATTCAGAATAAATCCAGTAGACAGTTGAAAAAGATCCAAATTAAGAACTACATAACTAGTTCTGTAAAGACTAGTAAAAGTGTTCAATAGAATCCTTCCAAGGTTTAAAAGTTAAAGTGTCTACATATTTACCTTATTTTTGAATATAAATTCATACATTTTAATCCCAAAATTGACACACAAATCTTATTTTAAGAAGTCACTAGTTTAACTATTTCGATAGTCACTCTAGTTGCAATGCGATGAACCTGACTGTGTTTGAAAATGAATTAATTGAAACGCATATCAATTTCCAACGACTCTCACTTTACCTACTTATACTTCTATTAAAGAACAATAGGTGTGATAAATCACCATAATGGGCTACTTAAGTACCTTTCAGTGAAGTTCAACCAAAACTAATTTAAATGCAGGGTATGCACATGTGCAGAATTCAATCAAACTTAAGTAAGATTCAGTTTCCCATAACTCATAAAATATTTAAAGTGTTAAATCTAAGAATAAATATTTATATAAAACCCGCTACACCAAATTGAAAAACAAAATATTTATTTGAATTATTCAATCTCTGAAACAATTGGTAGTAGTAGAGGCTCGTATGTAAATCTTGATAATTATATGGCATTAAATGATTTAATTATTTGACATATATACAGACAGTAAAAATATATGTCAGTATTATATTATTGCCTTAGTACTTATACATTTCCGTATTGAACTTTACAGCAATCAGATAAGATAATGAAAGTGGAGATTACTGCTATAATAAACACCTATGAAACATTTGGTTAAAGGAACAAAAAACTAACTACTGCCTTTAGGGACTGGCCAGTTGCTAAGTAATCAGCCTACATTATGTCAGCAAAAACCGGCGCAAAAACTACCGTCAAGGAAACTCACGAAATTCACATTAAAAAAGCTCACGTAACAACTCTTTTCAAACTAAAATAGATGCTCTTTACCTCAGTTTTGCCATCGTAGACCGTCGACCAAACCATTTTTACTGCTAAACCGTGGAACTCTCTTTTACGGAACTCCGCGTGAGGTAAAACAAGCGGCGATTGTGATCTTGAACTGCCCTTTAGCAGTGGAAAACTGTACCCCGCAACGACGTCGGTGTGAGTTGCGTATTGGGCAGGCAGACACGGACGCGAGCGGCGCGCGCAGCGCAGCGTCGCGGCGGCCGCGGGGTGAGTGTAACCACAGAAACCGAGTATTTTACCAATCCTCTCCGATTTTACCAATCATATCAACTTCCATAAGCCACGGCGATACGATATGTGCAACTAATAATGCACAAAGTGCCACGATACTGCAGTCAATAGGTTCAGTTCATAGGACAGCGTCTAGTTCGATGGCTTCTAAATTTAAACTTTGAAAACTTGCCAATGTATCTTTAATGGCATTAGTTGCAGTTAGGCGCACAGAGAACTTTATAGTAACGTTACGGAAATCGTATGTAATTAATTTAATTGCTGTTACTTAGCAATAGCTTAAATCAATAAGATAATTTTCGCGCGCAGTTTCAGACTTTGACAGATGACTTGCTGATCAGCTGACTGAAATGTCAATTTTGAAAAATGTGCTCGACTTCCTACAGTTTCCTATTGTTTAGAAAGGATTTCCGGAAACGCGATTGATAAAAAAGAATGTTTCTTTTGCATATTACAAAGATTTAAAAGCAATGTCGCTTTTAATTACTATTGTTGTTTATTTTTACTTGGTGAGGCGAGAGGATTAACATTATTAATATTAAAGAAAACATTAATGGATTGAAGAATAAGTCACACTTCCGCCACAGTGGAATTTATATCCCCTGTACTTCCGCTCTCAAATTAACAGGGCTGTACAACCTTTACAACCCTTTTTTTAAGAATTAATTTGTTAGATTTTATTACTGTAGGATTTTAGAATTGAATATTAATTACATTTTATACGCGGGTAGGTAATCTTAACACAACAACGTTACGAATATGAATTATTATTAGATTCAAATTGTTTTAAATAGGTAATAATGTAATGATAATATAATTAGGTCGATGAGTCACAAGTCACAAATTTATTAAGAACAAACCAATCGAAAACGTACCAGTTTGCGATTAAATTTGATTAGAGATAATATTTAAAATACCTACTACATGATTACTATCTAAATACCCAAATATTATGAAGTACTACCTAACTAGTTAAGAATGGAAAAATAATATGTAAATTATCCAAACATTTCTTTTTAACTACTCCTACTTCTATCTCTCTTATCAATGCCTCAATAAAACTTCAAATGTATTGCATTAATTTTTCCTTTTAAATAAAACAATTTAATTTAAAATTTTCTTTCATTGGCAGTTTACCAATTCCATTAAATAGGTAACTAAGTGTTACTAATTGAACTTATTCATGTCAGCGAAATAGAACATGTTCATGCTTTATTTGCCAAGTAATGTTCCATACAAATCCCGTTTGTATTTTAAATTATATTTTCTAAAGTTAGTTCTTATAGGTTATGTTTCTCATGGAAAATAAGTAGACGATTACCTACCTATATAAAACATTAGATCATCACCTAAACAAGTGACTGATTATAAGAGTTAGGTATATTAAGGGATAAACAATAAATTGTTTTTTAATCATGCAAATTAGGGTCAATTTTGCATCTCTAGGCTAAAATTTCGTTAAGGTATTTTTTTATCTTTCCATAAATTAGTCGTAGTCAGACACAAATAAACCGGCATCTTTTTTTATTTAAACTCATGTCAAGAATTTAAATTAAGGCAATTTTACTGTCTTAATTTTCAGATTTCTTTCAGCCTTAAGGATATCGTCACTTACTGAGGAAATAGATAATGACATAAACGTCTCATAACGAAGAATAAAGAATCAACAATGTTTTAGTTTCTACTTGAAAAATTCAACTACGTATCAATCAAAATAACTACATTAAATATGATACGGCAAAAATACTTACAGACATGTTAAGAAAATTCACAACAAAATAAAACAAAGTTTTAGAGACAAGATTACAACTTTTCAATAGTAGGGTAGGGTTGGTTATGTAGTTTGACAGCTAACCTGCATACAATGTAAAATACGTAGAGGTCAACGCAATGTCACGGGCAGGTAGCCATTTTTACGCTAGCCACATTCTTTTACATAATTATTTCCCATTTTTATTGAAAAACGCACAAAAAAATATTTCCATAAATAAGTAGGTATGAATGAATGCATAAAAGGTTTTTGACCTCATTTCGTTCATTCATCCCCGTAGTCAAATTAATGACTAGGTATGACAGAAAATAGTAAAATGTTCAATTGAAATACTTATTACAATTTCGTACGTGAATAAATTGTATTTTTTTATTTTAAAATAAGGGAAGACTATAATATAATTAACTAAAAAACGAGATGGAATTTTTAAAATACTAGTTACTGTGTAAATATAAAAAACTAAACTAATATAAAGCTCATTGTGTAATTTTTTACTCACCGTCCGTTTTTCTACTGCTTTCATTGTCCCGTAATAAAAAACCAATAAATAAATGAACACTAACACGACCAGATAACTCAGGTTCCGCCACTAATCTGCAAGTTTCGCCCGGTCATCACTGTGCCCTATTCTCCCGATATTATACCGGTTTAACCTTATCTGATACTTTATCGGTCGACAACTCGTCAATAACAAACTACACTGCTAATATAGCATCGTCAGATAACTTGTAAATATTTGAAGGTCTAATTAATTGAGGCTCATCAAGTCATCATCTTCGCCTTTATTTTTTGTAGGTAATGTTTCTTTACGATCTGCTGTACACTATGGCAACACCTGTTTATTAATTTTATTTTTATTTATAAATTTTCTAGCAACTTATAAAATTACAGTAAACAAGTTCCATAGCATTACAACTTGCACTACCTTACCCTGTAAGAAGTCTGGTATAATATGGGCAGCTACAATCGCTTACCATCAGGTGATCCGTCTATTTGTCTGCCACATATCACATTAAAAAAACATCTTTGTATTGATTGATATCAGTGATTAATTTTAATTAGATTACGATGATATCTCTAAGATCTATCTTCATTATGAATGTAGCAGTCACCTTTATCAGAAAGCTAGTAAATTCGGAAGAATTAGTAAGCGCAATCATATTTGCGACAGTTTATTTTTTATTACTATTTATTTCAGAATCATCCATCATATAAATTTTATTTTGTTGCAGGCTCTTCGAGGAATAACCATGGTCTTCTGGTAACCAGCCAAGAGACGCTACTGCTGGACATAGGCCTCACCAAGGATCACCGAACTCATCAGCCGCATCCAGGAGATTCTAAGGGGTAATTTGTATTACCTCGAATACATTGACAGAACTATAGAAGGTATAAATAAAAGTTGAAACTATTGAACTTATTTTTATTATCCAAATCCAATTTACATGAAATGAACGATAATAACATTTTGTCCGATAAAATTAACATAAAACTCGTATATCTACTGACAAGAATTGTACCTTTTTCAAAGGTTTTTGGAATGGCATCTGCAAAAAAATTACAGCAGTTTACACAGTACATATCGCTTCGATTTATTCATAGGAGTAGGAAAATGACATTGCGCGCATTCGGTTACTACGTAGCCAGTAAGAGACCTTACTAACTGAACACACGGGTAGTAGTTTGATGTCGACGGTAGGAGACGCGACGGCTAGCTGACTGTCGATATCCAGCTGGCGACAGGTGACGGACGCCTAGTCACTTCAGCTGTCGTCAAAGTGCTGCTCGTTTGTAAGATCCCTTATATCTAAAAGAGGCCTAGTAAGACAAGATTTAGTGACATTTATTACAGAAGCATGTCTTGGCAACGGACGAAAACTTAATTTTTAAACGCAGAAGCACGAAGACCTTGTTAGTTAGGTGTCGCTAAATGGTTGTACATTCGGCTGCAAAAGTTGTATACAACTTTACTATTACCTTTCAAAGCACTGCAGATACTTCCGTGTAAGAAAGGTAGTCAGATATCTAGCTATTATGACAAGGTAGATTTTTCAGCCGACTGTACATCTAAATTTATTACAATCATATAAATTGCACTAAGAAAAACATATTGTATGAGCTCATTATTACAATATTAACCAAAATAGCTAATTTTAGGAATGCTCATTCTACTTACATTCACATAACTCGAAAATACTGTTATTAAAATACTGTATAGAGAAAAAAATACCCTATTTTCAAATCATGCACAATACAAAATTCAGCAATGTTTTACTGAAATAACAAGTCACCGAATGCGCACAACGCAGAAGATGCATTTAAAACTAATAATTACAATTTAAATTTAAATCATGTAATAATTAAAATATTCAATGAAATTAACCCTCATTGAACGATCGAGATTCGATTTAAGCAGGCAGCAGATACCCTTTCAAATCGTTAAAAGAAAATAATAGTATTTTAAAAATACCCACTTTGTATAATTAATTAATTATTTACAATTTCGTAATATAGTTGCATCATTATCACTGTTATTGCCTGCTAAATCATTCCGGGCTGTAAAATAAAATAATTATAAATAAAAGATAGGACAAATTTAGCTGCCATGTAGAAAAATAGTATTGAGGTTGTTCACAACGAAGACTATTCTTAAACAATAATAAATTCTTATTTGTATAGTATTAAAATTGTAAAGAAAGCAGTCGTATTTCATAGCAAGCAGTAACCATATCGTTGTAGTCTCAATATAAACTTTTTTAAACCTAAAAGCACAGTATGAAGATAGCCAGAATAGCAGGACATAGAACTTCTCGGCACCGTTCCAGTGGCCTAGAAAATCCTGCTGAAACATTGTCCCTGTTAAAAAGTTTACTTAGGGATAGCATGATATCAGATCTCAAAGATTACACGCATTTGTTTGCCAAAGGAGTGCGTCGAAAATTCTTTTAAGGGCCCCATAAACGATGCAATTTATCGTTACGATCGATCTGATGCGATATCGATTGTAAACGATTGATCGCATTGTAAATGAAGCGTTTACATCATGCGTTTGTTTCATAAATTTTGTCGCGAGTGTCCGAGTGACCTCGGCGTAGAGTCGTGGACCCTTGAGAGTACATGTCAAGCCACTGGTTATATTAACACTGTGTTAAAAGTAACTACAGTGTGCGTTCTGTTACAAAACCAATGGTTGTGGGGAACTGCACACAAATGAGCTGCAATGGAATTGAATTCGTATAATTTGCCTAATTTGGTTCTTTAATCAACGTGATTTTTCGACAGATGATAACGTAACATTTAAAGTGACAACATCAGTTTTAAACCAATAGTAATTTAAGACCAAGTTTTATAATAAAAGGAGAAGTTCCAACTGGTCAAAAATGGCGCGGACATATTTCCTTTCAACCATACCGATGGTATGTAGGTATATACCGATATCTATACATAATTAGCTAAAATGTTCTTTTGAGATCACTTAATTTTTTTCTTCAATTGACTAGTGATGCTCATCGATCACGCGGAAAAGTCATGATACGCCCGGTGAGAAGCGCGTGCGATAAACGTGATTATCGCGTGCGATGCTGTTATAAAATAATAATACATGTTCTTCGCTTTACCTCTAAGTGTTCATGACCTTCATCAAGGACGAGATTTCGTCGAAGGTCATAATCTAGTATGACATAATATACAGCAAACGTATCACGTTATCTCACTTTACACACGCTCAAAAAACATTTAAACATGTTTAAATGTTAAGTCTTAATTCCATTGCACTCTGTATGCAGTGCCCCTAAATTTATAACTATCGCAATTAAGGGTTAACATGGAATAAATAAGTAATACATAAAATTTTACAGTGTATCTAACATTCAGGAAAATATCGTCATCTCTAATTCATTGGTCGATAACATCGTATTTAGAATGGAACTATTCGACAAACAGACAATAGTTAGGCCAGTATTATATTAAACTCTCCATCTCTTCCGTCCACCAACTAAACAGGAAAAATCAAACTATTCTCATCAAATATTTATTCTCAATAAATTATGTATTTTTTACTATAATTATTTAAACCAGATATTTTCATTTCAAACAAAAAGTAACCAATTTTGCCTACCTAGGTACAGATTTGATTTAATTTCACATGTTATCAAATGTTACTGATACAACTGTATTTACTGATTAAGCGAATTAAATTATCTACATTCAATTTAAACTATATGTACAGTCGACGAATTTTATATCAGCGATAGGCGATAATCGCGTGCATACGCAGCGGGTCGGCGGAGTTATTCCCTGCGCTCACGCGTAGCATAGCAAGCGATTTTGACTAACTGGAACACCGATACATTTGCCGACCGTACCTGTTGACCTGCCGGGCTAACATGCGCGCCACGAGATACTTTGTCGACACTCGTATTGTGTCGGAGCAAGTTGCTTCTCGCTCACCTGACTGAGCGATGAGCGGGATAGAAGGATGCGCTCTCGCGAACGAGAGTCGACAAAATTTTGTCGCGGTACGCATGTTAGGCCTACTGTTCAGTTGGTCGGACGGGAGAGTGATTACTCTGTTTATATTATTCCGCAGTAAACATTTTCTCATATAATATTTCACGCAGTAACACGGCTAAACGTCAAATATACATTCAGTATTTAGTATACATCGGAAGATATATCCAAACTATGTAGAGTCCATATTGTCAGGTCGTAACGAGTGAAAATATCTCGGAACGCTTCATATACTTTACAATATATTTGATCGATATCTATATCCTAAATTTTCATATACATATAATATACTTTAGCTACGTTCATAATATCACGTCAGGCTGACACATAGTATTAGTTTGTGCCTACATTCTAATGTTGTCTTTTAAGCGTCTAAATTAAACAACGGAACTGGCTAAGATACAGTTAAATCATCTAATTTAATGACGGTGCGAAATAATACTCAGCCCTTCCTCACTGGATGATGCGAATTGTCTTTTAAAGTAATCTTTAAATCTCTATATGAATAAATGGGTAAGTAGTAAGTACTGAGATGAAGTCGTTTGAAGTTATATTTCTGAAAAATAGTTTCTGAGCCACCACTCTAGAACACTGTTTTTGTCAATGAAATAGTCAGATGATGCGAGCTTAGTAGGAATACAATCGATGCGAAGCAGGATCTGTACGAAGCCGATCGCCTAACGACACAACGTTATCCATATAAGTACTGTGATGCTTGGAAGCAAATATTGATTAAACAACATTTTTGGTTAAATTGAGTCAAATATACACAGTACGAATGGGGGCGAACGAAAAATCCGCTAGATCCCTCATTGAATTCGAGCAGTTCAAACTGTATATTTGACTCATTTTTGTCAAGAATGTAGTTCAGTCAATATTCGCAGGGATTTCGTCAGGGGATCTTAGATTTGCGATCAGTACCTACACCTACAAGTCAGGCCTCGCCCCACATGTGTTGGTCGCTAGCCGGCGTTGCGATCAGTACCTATACTCATAAGTCGCGCCTTGGCATCAGCAGACAGTAGGTCCTCGAAGTCCTCGTTGGAGATGGACTTGGCGAGCTCATCGTCTTAAGAGTAAATCCTCGGAAGTCTTCGGAGAAGATGGGCTAGAAATCTTAAGTGACCGATATTGCAGAGGATCTTCATAAGTAACTGCTAAGTCAGGCGTCGTCCCGCAGTAACACCGGCCTGACAGCGCCACGCAATCATAAGTACCTACAGGCTAGGGCTGGCTCGGCGCCGCAGGGAGTCTGTCGCTAGCCGGCGTCGCTCTTGACGTAGAACAGCAGGTAGGGGGTTGCAGCGGAGCGGGCCTTTGGTTCCGCAGAGAGTAGATCCTCGAAGTCTTCGTTGGAGATGGGTTTGACGAGCTTGTCTTCTTAAGAGTAAATCCTCGGAAGTCTTCGGAGAAGATGGGCTAGAAATCTTAAGTGACCGATATTGCAGAGGATCTTCATAAGTAACTGCTAAGTCAGGCCTCGTCCCGCAGTAACACCGGCCTGACAGCGCCACGCAATCATAAGTACCTACAGGCTAGGGCTGGCTCGGACGCCGTGTGTTGGTCGCTAGCCGGCGTCGCTCTTGACGTAGAACAGCAGGTAGGGGGTTGCAGCGGAGCGGGCCTTGGGCTCGGCGGAGAGGAGAGTCCTCGAAGTCCTCGTTGGAGATGGGCTTGACGAGGTCGTCGTCGCAGGCGAGCCAGCAGGCCTCGGCGCGCGCGCGCGGCACGCAGCAGTCGCGCGCGGCGCAGCCCGCCGGCGGCAGCCGCGGACGGTTGAACAGCGTGCGCATGAACCTGACATACCAAACACATGCTTAGTCTGTTTCACAATATTACAAATGCGAAAGTAACTCTTTCTGTTACTCTCACGCCAAAATTAATGAACTACGTAAGTCTAGACCCTGAGAAAGGACATAGGCTACTTTTTATTGCAAAAAGGAGGTTAAATAATTATAAATGCTACGTAAAGATACTATTCCACGCGGACGAAGTCGCGGGTAATAAAAAGCTAGTAATAAATAAATAAACTCACACAACATTAATATTTTCATTTCATTTCATTACATTTCATACATTGATCTGACTCCGTACTAAGTGGCTCAAAAAATTGTGTTACAGATATCAGACAACAGAAGATCACAAACACATACTTAAATACATATATAACCCCCAAACATTGAATCGAACCCAGGCAAGGATCGAACCCACGACCATTGCCTGCCCGTTAGAAAGAAAGAAATGTATGGTGCTATGGATGGTAGATGAATCATATGGTTGGTGGATCGTATGGTGCTATTATGGTTGGTTAGTGGATCGTATGCTGGGTGGATCTTATAGTGGCAGAATAATATTATGATGCTATTATGGTTGGTGGTGTGATCATAGTGCAGTGCTCTTATGGTTAGTGGGTGTATCACATGGTGGTATGATCGTATGCTGAAGTGCTATTATGGTTGGTGAGTGTCTCGTATGGGTATGATCGTATGGCGCAGTGCTATTTTGGTTGGTGGGTGTATCATATGGTGGTTTGATCGTATGGTGCAGTGCTATTTTGGTTGGTGGGTGTATCATATGGTGGTATGATCGTATGGTGCAGTGCTATTTTGGTTGGTGGGTGTATCATATGGTGGTATGATCGTATGGTGCAGTGCTATTTTGGTTGGTGGGTGTATCATATGGTGGTATGATCGTATGGTGCAGTGCTATTTTGGTTGGTGGGTGTATCATATGGTGGTATGATCGTATGGTGCAGTGTTATTTTGGTTGGTGGGTGTATCATATGGTGGTATGATCGTATGGTGCAGTGTTATTTTGGTTGGTGGGTGTATCATATGGTGGTATGATTGTATGGTGCAGTGTTATTTTGGTTGGTGGGTGTATCATATGGTGGTATGATCGTATGGCGCAGTGCTATTATGGTTGGTGGATGTCTCGTATGGGTATGATCGTATGGTACAGTGCTATTATGGTTGATGGGTTGATCGTATGGTGTTATGATCGTATGGTGCAGTGCTATTATGGTTGGTGGGTGTCTCGTATGGGTATGATCGTATGGCGCAGTGCTATTATGATTGGTGGGTGTCTCGTATGGGTATAATCGTATGGCGCAGTGCTATTATGGTTGATGGGTTGATCGTATGGGTATAATTGTATGGCGCAGTGCTATTATGGTTGATGGGTTGATCGTATGGTGCAGTGCTATTATGGTTGGTGGGTGGATCATATGGTGGTATGATCGTATGGTGCTATTATGGTTGGTGGGTGTCTCGCATGGCGTGTGTACTGGCGGCATACCCGGAGGTGGTGGGCGGCGCGGCGTGGTCGGGCGGCGCGGCGTGCGTGCGGCGGCACGGCGCCTGGTCCAGCGCGTCGCGTGCGTACGCCACGTAGTGCCCGCCCGTCAGCGTCTGGCCTAGGTGCATGATGACTCCCCACAGGATGTATCTGAAATGGACGATTAAACTTATTAATACAATATTCTTTTACGCGCGCACAGAAAATCGCAGCCGTGGCAGGTAGCCCACAAGGTGGACCGACGTGAAGGTTGCGAGAATTCAATGGATGTGTGTGTGGCACGGGACTGATCTGTGTGAAGGGCTGTTTGTCTCTGTTCGGGGGAGTACAAACGTGTATTGGCTGAATATTTGAGAAACTTGTGTGTGGGCGGCTGGGTGGGTAGCATAGTGTGGTCACCTGTGCGTGCGTGGCGGCCTGGTAGGTGGCATAGGGTGGTCACCTGTATGTGAAAGGCTGGGTGGGTGGCGTAGGGTGGTCAATCAGAGCGTAAGCGGCCGGGTAGGTGGCATAGGGTGATCACCTGAGCGAGTTCGGCTCTTCTCTAGTGACATAGGGTGGTCACCTGTGCGCGGGCGGCTGGTCGGGCGCGTGATGCTCTCTAGTGACATAGGGTGGTCACCTGTGGGCGGGCGGCTGGTCTTGTGACATAGGGTGGTCACCTGTGCGCGGGCGGCTGGTCTAGTGACATAGGGTGGTCACCTGTGCGCGGGCGGGCTGGTCTAGTGACATAGGGTGGTCACCTGTGCGCGGGCGGCTGGTCTAGTGACATAGGGTGGTCACCTGTGCGCGGGCGGCTGGTCTAGTGACATAGGGTGGTCACCTGTGCGCGGGCGGCTGGTCTAGTGACATAGGGTGGTCACCTGTGCGCGGGCGGCTGGTCTAGTGACATAGGGTGGTCACCTGTGCGCGGGCGGCTGGTCTAGTGACATAGGGTGGTCACCTGTGCGCGGGCGGCTGGTCTAGTGACATAGGGTGGTCACCTGTGCGCGGGCGGCTGGTCTAGTGACATAGGGTGGTCACCTGTGCGCGGGCGGGCTGGTCTAGTGACATAGGGTGTCACCTGTGCGCGGGCGGCTGGTCTAGTGACATAGGGTGGTCACCTGTGCGCGGGCGGCTGGTCTAGTGACATAGGGTGGTCACCTGTGCGCGGGCGGCTGGTCTAGTGACATAGGGTGGTTCCACCTGTGCGCGGGCGGCTGGTCTAGTGACATAGGGTGGTCACCTGTGCGCGGGCGGCTGGTCTAGTGACATAGGGTGGTCACCTGTGCGCGGGCGGCTGGTCTAGTGACATAGGGTGGTCACCTGTGCGCGGGCGGCTGGTCGGGCGCGCGGCGGGCGCAGGGCTCGCAGAAGCAGGGCATGCGCAGCGGCGTGGGCGCGTGGCGCGTGATCCTCGCTAGTGACATAGGGTGGTCACCTGTGCGCGGGCGGCTGGTCTAGTGACATAGGGTGGTCACCTGTGCGCGGGCGGCTGGTCGGGCGCGCGGCGGGCGCAGGGCTCGCAGAAGCAGGGCATGCGCAGCGGCGTGGGCGCGTGGCGCGTGATCTTCTCCATGCCGCCGCTGAAGCGCTTCAGCTGGAGGACGAGCAGCCGCGGCAGCCGCGAGTACGCCACGCTGCGGCGCGCCTCGTTGTAGCGGAGGCAGCGCTCGCACCAGTACTGGAACAACAATCACATGCTATTAATACGACTAGAAATACAGCTTAGCTTTTAATGGATAAGGTTTAATATTCCGTTGTGCACTTACATCGCATACAAACGAATTGGAGTTTCCAGAAAACAAGACTTAAACAAGACTGTTTAAGTCTTGTTTTCTGGAAACGTTGTGACGAATGTTTACAAAAGTATGCAAATGAAGAATAGCCTTTTTATGGCGTTAACAGAAGGGCTCGTCGTCGTCGCCGACGGGCACGCACAGCCGCGCACGTGTCCGCGCGCACACGTGCGCACGCGCCGGTTACCTTGTTCTGGTCGCGCAGGTACTCGCTGGAGAGGCAGGCGGCGCGGAAGGGCTCGTCCTCGGGGCTGTCGTCGTCGCCGACGGGCACGCGCAGCCGCGCACGTGTCCGCGCGCACACGTGCGCACGCGCCGGTTACCTTGTTCTGGTCCGCGCAGGTACTCGCTGGAGAGGCAGGCGGCGCGGAAGGGCTCGTCCTCGGGGCTGTCGTCGTCGCCGACGGGCACGCGCAGCCGCGCACGTGTCCGCGCGCACACGTGCGCACGCGCCGGTTACCTTGTTCTGGTCGCGCAGGTACTCGCTGGAGAGGCAGGCGGCGCGGAAGGGCTCGTCCTCGGGGCTGTCGTCGTCGCCGACGGGCACGCGCAGCCGCGCACGTGTCCGCGCGCACACGTGCGCACGCGCCGGTTACCTTGTTCTGGTCGCGCAGGTACTCGCTGGAGAGGCAGGCGGCGCGGAAGGGCTCGTCCTCGGGGCTGTCGTCGTCGCCGACGGGCACGCGCAGCCGCGCACGTGTCCGCGCGCACACGTGCGCACGCGCCGGTTACCTTGTTCTGGTCGCGCAGGTACTCGCTGGAGAGGCAGGCGGCGCGGAAGGGCTCGTCCTCGGGGCTGTCGTCGTCGCCGACGGGCACGCGCAGCCGCGCACGTGTCCGCGCGCACACGTGCGCACGCGCCGGTTACCTTGTTCTGGTCGCGCAGGTACTCGCTGGAGAGGCAGGCGGCGCGGAAGGGCTTCGTCCTCGGGGCTGTCGTCGTCGCCGACGGGCACGCGCAGCCGCGCACGTGTCCGCGCGCACAACGTGCGCACGCGCCGGTTACCTTGTTCTGGTCGCGCAGGTACTCGCTGGAGAGGCAGGCGGCGCGGAAGGGCTCGTCCTCGGGGCTGTCGTCGTCGCCGACGGGCACGCACAGCTCGCACACGGCCTGCGCCTTCTCCGTCACCGTTTCGCACTCCAAGCACATTGTGCGCACCACCATCGTTCCTAAAACCACGGCATGATTTAATCAAACGGTTTTTAGTAAAAATCTTTGTAGTTAAATTCTTAACTTTGTTGTCGGTTGAGGCGCAAGCGTCACTGATCCGATTCCCGCATACGAAGTTTGTTGATGAAGCAGAAATTTGTGTTGGGTCTGGATGTGTGTACCGTCACTGTTCCTGATTGCCATAGTTTGGGTTACCTATCATTGTCCTGGTCCCAAACTATGGCAAAATTGTAAGCGGAGCTGCTCAAAGAGCCAAAGATCGATTAGAGTGGCGTATGTTTGAAGAGGCCTATTCCAGCAGTGCACTGAAACAGGCTAAAAATAACCCTTTAACCAGATATAAAATAGATTTCATATAGTAGAACAACTGACCTTCAAAGTCATCAGCCACAAAGTCCCACCCAGGCCTTGACCGTTCATCCCTCTCCGGGTCAGCGGGTGCTGTCTTGTCCTCTGTTGGGGAGTTCCTCTTCTCACTGGCGAGGACTTCCTTGCGCTTCTTCCACGACTTGCGAAGGTTGCCGAGTGTCGGCTTGCCACTGTCGCCGTCGAGGCTGGGCTGTCGGCCGATGCCGTTGCTGAAAGGGAGGAAAAATGTTACGTCATAATAGCGGATCCTCTGAAAAAACTGTCGTAACACAAGTTGAAAAAAAAAACCGCATTTTTATTGTTTTTCAGTTAATTAATGTTGTTTTTCAATTAATTAATGTTATTGTCTTCCAATTTATGCTGACTTTTATTGATAAAAGAAAATATTAACGTCGCGTCAATTCCTGGTTTAATACTTTATTTATCGTGAATCAGGTTAATGTCTGAGTCGTTATATCGAACTGATTATGCTGTATCGAATCGAATTGATTATACTATTGAGTCCGGATTGCTAACCAGATTAAAATGTATAAAACCTTGGCCACATACCTGTCGCCATTCTCATGCAGCTGCAGGCGAGCGGCGCGCGAGCTGAGCGCGCGGCACGTCTCGCGGATGTTGTCCAGTATGCACACTAGCAACTCGTGCGCATCCTGCTGTCTGTTGCCTGTAACAAAATATACATGTATTTCAAAACGACCGCATCGGCTGATGCAATCCAAAGATTTTAATTAGTATCTAGTGGTTTTTAGTGTACAAATTTGGTGTTACTTTGTGCAGTGTAATGCCGCAGGGTGATATTAATATAAGAATCATTGAATTGTGTCGTTTTTAACACTGCTATTGTGTGTCGAGTGAATTGTCACGTGAACAACTTGCTTTGACCTAATAGTCTTAAAACCTACGGCTTTGTTAAAAATAGTGTCCACAGAATCCTTAGGACATTAAAACGCTAAACACCGGCGTTTTATTGAGTGACTGTGACTTCGACTGACTTCGACTGTTGACTACACTTTATCAATCTACACTTGACATTGGCAAAATTAAATGTGTCGTGAACACAATACAGGCCATATAACAAAAAAAAAAAACGACCCTGCTTTTGTGCTTTTGACAACAGCTAGACGTAATGTAATATATATATACTTTTCTTCTTGTTTTTTTATGCGATAGGTAACGACCAGTTGATCCCTATCCCTCTTACATCAACTGGTGGTAAGCGATTGGCATCACCCATGGACACCCGCAACACCAGCAGAGTCACAATGAGGGTTTTTGCAAATGCAAAATCCGATAGATGGCGTTACGTTGACGTCAGGTCCAACTTTGACGACATTGGTTGTTTCATAACATAACTTAATAATTTTGACATGATACGTCAAAATGTAACCAATCAACTCGTTGTTGGATCGGTATACCAAATTTCATTCAAATCTGTTGTCATTTTGGCGTGAAAGAGTAAGACAGACAGACAAGAGTTAATGTCGCATTTATAATATTAGTTAGGATTAGGATAGTTAGGATTACCTTCAAAAGTAGAGTTGACGTCCCTCAAGGCGGCGAGGAAGGCGTCCGCCGCGAAGGGCTCCGGGCTCGCGTCCACCGAGCTGCTGTTCAGGCACTTGCTCTCCGCCGCCCGCAGGTTGAAGTACGTCTCGTGGAGTTTCTCTGTTGCTATCTGTATAAACAGTTTACACTTGATGCCTATGTAATGTTAGAGCGACACTAGAATCTGTAGAATGTGTAACGAGGTGGATGAAACCCATATACACATAATCACCGAATGCGGACCACTGATGCGCAAACGTAGCATACATCTGGGAATGCACATACTAAGCCCCAATGAAGATAGGGATCTCAGTCGGTTTGGAACTGAATTGTAGCTTAGCAGCGATTGCAATAGATCAAACTGGTCGCAATGTAATGTAATGTTAAGTGGACTCTTTCGGTCTATTGGTTGTGATGGGTCGGCTGGTTATAAAAGCCCAGCTCCGCACAGAAACAGAAGTTTCCTGGGGATCTCACAGGCTATGCGAAGTGACCTCACCATTCCGAGGGTTTTTTCAAGTTAGGTGGTCACAGCAGACCGTAGGCTCTGAAGCAACAGTAGTATGGTAAAACATCTTGAAACTGTTACCAATATAAAAATTAAATATTATGATATTGTCGTGAATTTACGTCTAGAAATAATAATAGCGAATAATTTAGTATGACACACAAACCCAAAAAAATGAGGTGCCTGACACCTTATGATTTATTAGACAGTCAAATATGTCAAAACACACAGAGATAAAAATAAGCACAGAAAACTTGTTTTTCTACATTAATATTATTTAGATTGTTATACTATCAGATTATAAAACAGCTGTTATCAGTCATGATTTATCAAGTGACATCATAAGATATGCTCTGACCTGTATTTTGCTTTTGCCTGAGCTGTTATCTGCCTGGCCTAGTGACAGCAGGTCCTTGCTGCTCCATGACCGAGCTCCGGACGATGCCAGGCCAGCTGCGCTCCTGCCCAGCGAGGAACTTTTCATGCGAATACTGCCGAGCTTTTGCTCCAAGCTGGCTAGGTCTGATACAAGATGGTGGAGGTTGTGGAGAAATCGGGGTGCATATCTGGAACATGTTTATATTTATAATGATGGCATCGGTAAAAGTATACTTAGATACAGTCGGATAAATTGTTTTATGCCTCCTGTAATGTGGATCAGTAATCTAGTGGGTTTCTTTTCCCCACTCTTAGAACTATCGCAACTGCATCTGCTGCTTTTAAGACAGGTAGATGTCAGCTGCAACTGTACTGATGCTGCATTGAGTCTAAATTACTAGAAAAAAGTCGCAATGTTAGCAGATCTTTGGTGCATTATAGTGGATGATCACCACTCTTGAAGCAATTTGACTAATGTAATTAAATGCCTACTTAGGCATGGTATCAAAGTTTTCTTTCGACAATCAGCATCAAATTGGGGCTATCCATAGAAAATGTTACCAGGAGACTTGAATGCATAGCTTCTGGAGCTACAAATACATTTATTAGTCAGAACACCATGCCTCTTGAACAAAGTTCAAATACATGTTAAAACCTCACCGTAAAGTGTAGAGCACACTGTTGAGAAAGCAAGTGTTCCCCAGGTTTGAGAGAGTTGCAATAGGCGTCTTCCGCTGCGTCCCTCCATACTGGTTGTCCGGCTGGTGGTGGCCATTCAACATGGCAGAGCTGGCCGTGGGAGGAGCTAGTATTATCAGCTCAGGCTCTGATCTCTCTACAAAACGATACAGGTTTATTTATAGGAAGAGATAAAAAAGGAATTGCTAGATTATTACCAATTATCTATTTATTATTACTATACATTATGGACTAGCTTTTGCCTGCGGCTTCGCTCGCGCCCCCCACTTCCCTAAAATGGGGGGTTAAAAAGGGGCAAAAGTAGCCTATGTTACGTTATGGAGTACTCTCCATAATGTAACATAGGCTACTTTTGCCCCTCCTTGTACTCCATCCCTTCAACGATCTCCACTTATAAAATCACGTGAATTCGTCGCTCCGTTCTGGCGTGAAAGAAAGACAAACATACAGACAGACAGCGACAATTTTCCATCTATACTATTTATAATATTAGTATTGATTTGCTGAATACAATAGCATTGATTCAAGTGTAATTAATGCTGTTTATTTAACAAAAAGTTACATTGATTTGCAAATGTATTCAATTCATTGCTAACGATCATTCAGGCATAATAAATTTATTTATTTCAATTTTAATCTTATACAGAAATAGATACTTAACTATTATAAGTATTAAAATAATATTAAGGCACTAGGCATGCATTTAGTTATGAGATTAAATGCCCCAAATCCAAACTTAGCCTATTTAGACAAAAGCTTAGGAAAGAAATTTTAAAATAAAATAATTTTACATACTACAAACCTACCTAAATTCTTTTAATTTGCAGGCTATCATGTCTGTGTTAATTTATTTTTAGAAATAGATATAAATTTATTGACCAGTAAAATAATGCCGTTTATTATACCTCTGGTAATAACTTAAAACTGATTTTATTTCACCTTAAACATTATTATTATGAATATAGCCTGGCTAAATATCTTTAATTTAATAGCATAAAATCATAATTCGTCAACTCTTTTTAGTCCTCCTTAATTAATATCTTAATATTTGATTTAATAAAGTTTGACAAATATATTTTTCAAATTCATGGCTTATGAGATTTTCTATATATTAAATAAGCAATATAGATAGATATACTAATTGCACAAAAACAGAAGATACAATAAAAAAACAGTCCTAATATTCAATCCTCAATATGTGTAATCTTAAATACCTAATTGAATGAAGCATCACCTCTAAGATGTAATATGAAAAGTAACGCGAATGATACTTGATTTATGAAATTGTTAGTGGCTGCGAGCATCATAATACTTATAACATTACTCATTAACCATAACTAAGGCACAACTTTCTTAAGCACAATGGATACAAGCAAATCTAAGTAACTGAAAGCCGATATGATACCATTGTACTATTACAAATCTACGAAGAAAATATTTGATACTTTAACGTTACCAATTCAGTATACTCACTAACTCTATGAAGTAACATAATGATGCTCTCTTAGCTTCAATCTAGTCAGTATCGTCGGTTGTTTCCAATTCATAAATTGATATAAAGGTGCATACATTTTGGTGGAACTAACCTATAGGTTTCGATGTTTCAGTAAGAGGCTTTAGCCTCTTTGCTGCACTCAAAGTATTGAAGTAAGTGCTCGTCAGCGGCCGTTTAGCGGGTTTATTCTCCTTGTTATCACCGGCGGACAACTTGTTCAGCGCACTGTTCTCTTTCGAGTCACCAACTTTTCTGTTTTCACCACTCACACATATAGCATTATTTCTGTTTAGAGACAGCGAAAATTTAGATTTTTCGATACCTTTTTTCGTTTCAGACACAGAGTTAACTGGCATCTTCAGAATACCTGAAATTAAGGGTTAAACGTGAATTAAAGAGGCCACTGGTAACTTTCCCTAGACGTTATGTCAAGGATTTCCTTAATATTAGCGCACCGTACAAAGTCCTACTTACGGAAACTTCTTCATTAGGTACATTGACTTACATTATATAGTAAGACAGTGTGGTTCAATAAATTGTTACTAAAATAACAAGAATTTGGGGAGAAATAAGCCGCGAACAACCCCTTTCGAGCAGTCGGCCATATTGGTTTATTTGATTGATAGAACGACGTCTTCTTCCGTTCGTGTTACGTCAGATTTTTTTTTTCAATATTTTAATGCGACAATCATATATGCGTTTAATTTAGTCTAATAAAAGACGAAATGATAAAAGCTTTCAAATCGAATAGTTTATTCATAATAAATAGGGTTGCACATAATATTCAATAGGTATGTGTATAGAGCAGAATTTGGTTTTAAAGTAAAAATAATAATATTTCGAAAAGAAATGAAAGAGCGGAAATTGTCAGGAATAGCTTCCATACTTTTGCACTAGATGTCACTTTACAGCAATTATACAAAAGCAACCTACGCGCGGGCTTTTTAATAAAGTTTATGTTAATTTTTATCATTAATTTCTTACCATTTAATCTCATACATTATCTAATTTCGTCTATTAAGTTGCTTGCACGTGCTTGGCAAACAGTAACAAACACAAAAAAAGGTAAATTAGGTTAATAATGTCACATCATATTTTATGGTTTCGTTCGAGGTTATAATAGCATGTGTTGTAGAATATCATACAATACAGGATTTGTGTTTGCGCACAACTTAAAAATATAATAATACCTAATATCTGCCGATTGTTAAGAGAGGCCACAACCGGATCTCTTTTAGAAGGATATCTAATTTACATACTTAATGAGTTTGCTTTTTCATAGAACAATTTTCACAGAGAAAAGGGTCTAAAACATTATGAAAAGTAAATAGGTCGGATGTAGAATATTGATATTCATGTTGATGTTGATGTTCCTGTATGTATTTATTACTTATTCAAAACACGATTCCAAACAATTTCCCTACGAATGGCATGACCGCTAAATCTTTTAAAGCACTTTTAATTTATTTGAAACTGTTCAATAAGTTCAACCCATTTAGAAAGGATCATTATTATAATTTGTTACGACGTTGAACAGACTCTGGGCACAGAATTTACGATAGCTTTAAGATGGGCGCAATTAAAAAGAGATTTTCTTAGCAGAATTGGAGCGCGTTATAGGCGACGCGTAGCGAACAAATGAGGCGAATAAATTGCGGGAGTTTATTAAAAAATAAGTTTCTTTTACATCTTGCATTTAGTAGGTAGGTAACGAAAAGTTCAAATTCATAAATATGTTTGAAAGTTAAAAGTACCTTACCTAGGTTACCTAACTTTCAAACATAATATTTATGAATTTGAACTTTTTCGTTTTTAGTATAAAACTGGCAATAAGTTTGGAAAAAAAATCTAGGTAAAGCCTTAAAGTTAAAGAAAAAAAAGAGACCTTTTAATTTTTTTATTACGAATATAAGGCTTACTCAATTTTTTTTGATGTGAAACAGCCAGTGTGGTGTTCAAATCAGATGGATGTTAAAGGCGTGAATCTTTTTGGTCTTATATTACCTAAAATGTCGAAAGTAAGTAGGTATGTAATGTATTTTCATCCTTAAGATTTTTAATACAAACTTCGGTTAGTGTAGGTAGGTTACATATTATAAATTTAGGTGTACATTAGGTCATTGGCCATTGCCCTGAAGGATTTTGCTTGTAATGTTTATGTAAGTAAATGGAGGGGTAGGTGCTAAAATAAGGATAGCGAAATTATGTAAATTGTTCAGACATTGGTTTACAATAATATGTAGATTGTAGGTATCTGAATAAGTTGCGCCCAATTTTGGCAATAAATAGCAGACCGAGTTTTGGTCTGAGCGCGGTATTAGGTATGTTATGTGAATACGTTTATACTTGGTTAGGTCAGGTATATTCCAACCGCTTCGGCTACGACCGATCTCAACGATCGGCCACGTACACCAACAAGTGCACTCTCTATTCGTAGAAATAATTTATTCTCATTATTATAATATATTATGTGTATAAAGGTAAGGATACCTCCATTCGATGGGACTAAAAAGTGATACCAGAGGAACCAAGCGCAGGACCAACTATTAAATATAAGTACAACCTCATTCAAATATTAACCTTATACTCCTGGCATAAGACTCGTGGTATTAATATTTTATTGCAGGCGACTGTACAAAGCCACCAACCTCGGGGTGATATTGAGAATTTTTCAACGGAAAAGCTCATATATATAAATTGTCTCGACCCAGGGATCCCGAGCGCAGCGGTCGAGACTCAACATATTCAAATATCGAATATGGAAATGTGTGAGAGAGATGGCGATTGATTGCCGTGAATCCGCTAATCCAATTTATCCGCTCGGCACCTGGCGCGGGCGTTGATCGCTCATCGTCCTGATTGTCATCCGATACTTCCACGTGAAATTAATCAGATTTAAGCGACGTCATAAATTGGTGGTTGGATGAGATCAGAATCGGGATTTGACAGTCACATTTTCTGCAGTAGGAATCCAATGGAGGCTATCGCGTGTGAAAAATCCGCTAGATGGCATACTTTTAGACTGCAATGAGGTCCAACTTCATCAGCATTACTTGTTAGTGACATTTTGATATCTCACATCAAAATTAACCAATCACCGTGTAGATGGTCCTCAGCTCTACAGTACGCCTAGCGTTTTTTTACACGCGATAGTCCCCATTAGGGGCCTATGGGGGGATTTTTGACCCCTCCGATGAGGAGGGGTAAAAAATCATAACTATTTCACTTGTTACAGTTTCTCACACAGGTCTCATTTGAGAAACCAGAGGAAAGCCCGTCATAGCTTCCCGCTCAAATGAAACTCTGTAACTTATTACTATTTGAAAAGAGTAACTACTGAGTTTCTTGCTGGTATCTTCTCAGTAGAAATCGACGTTCCGAACCAGTGGTAGATTATATTATGTTTTGAAATTCATAAGTGTTCTGTATGGACCTAACTTGAATAAAGATTTTTTCTATTTCTATTTCTATAGCTCTCCTACCGGGGTGTAGAAGGGTTATGTCCGACCTTCCTCTGGTGGCTTCGCCTTTCCTAACGAGAAACCGGCCTACTAAACCTCAGCATGTTTTCCCTCATCGCCCTAAAATGGGAAGGATTCAGGGCTCATGATCGAAAGACCTCAAAAGATCTGTACAACTCCATCTATCGGATTTAAAATTCGCAGAATACCTCATTTAGCTTCATTAAATGCTGTGTATTAATATTCCTGATATTCATAATATCAGGTTGGCCTTCTCTAATGAACGACTAATAAGCCTGTGGTTTGCGGTGGTTTTAGGAAATTTCAATATATTATGTTTGTTTTGAATTAGAATAATTAGCTTAAAATAAATAGGAAAGTATACTGAAATAAATAGATTAGGTATGCGATAATAGCGTAGCATAGATGTCAGCCGTCTGGGGCGGAAGACTATTTTACCGCCCTTTTTTCCTCCTCGACCTCTCCGCAGGATGAAACCTGGATTTTGCCGCCCCGTAAATCTGAACAGTTACGCCATACCCACACCAGTGCAGTGGTGTAAAGGTATTGATGCCATCCTTTTTTTATTCCTTGACCCCTTTGGGGCGGCAAAAAGGAGGATTTTGCCGCCCCCTTAAAAGTGCCGCCCGGGGCGGAACACACCCTCGCTACGTTACTCTTATGCGAATGTTATGGTAACAAATTAACAATCATAAACTAGTAGTTACAAATAGCTCGATCCGACCACATAAAAAAAGGGTGATATGTAACTCGAAAAGACGAAACACTTGCGCGATGTAATCTACACTTAGCGCCATCTATTGCCTTAGATTAAAACTAATCGCTAAATTAAGTTCCGAAACGAAGTGAGGGCGGGCCACTAGATTTATTATAGCTTAAGATTAAGGTAATAGGTATTACATGATTTCTATGAGTATTACTTATTGGTACTCTGTGGTATAACAACCAATTGAAGCCATATTTTCCGAGGAGGGTGGAAAGAGTAAATTATTTTTGCTTTCAGGAACAAAATTAATGGACCCTTATTTCAAAACGTTTTCTAACAAAATCTCCGTCAAACTCGATTTTTGTGTTAACTGGCAGATTCCAACACTGAGACTAAGAGAATCCCTTTTATCTCCTTGGATTCGGGAATTATATGGTGGAAATGTTTTATTTGACGTTTATTGCTCACTAAATAAGGAAATCTAGATGAAATTCCGTGTTCTCTTGAGAGATGGGCTGCTTTAACAGATTCTTTTTATTGTAACGGGGTTTCGTCCAGTTGCGTAAGTGAATACGAAGCTGACATATTGAGGCTAACATGAGTATTATGGGTACTTTATTTACCACAAATGGTTTTGAGGCTTGAGCGCTAGTTTAATGCGTCAAGTCTTGAAAACTGACTTTCGGGAACTAACAGTTTCAATGTTTTATGAACATTAGGGCTACCATACCCGTATGGGAAAATATTGTGAGAAAACTTGCATGTTTCGGATGATTTTTCAAACTCTGAGCACTCGCAAATGCTGAGATAGAAAATTGTTCTGAACATCCACTCCACCAATCTTGTCGCCATCAGGAATCACATGTCAATTTAAAATAAGGGTAATGAGACGACAATTGAGACTGGACGAGGATCATCACCCCTGAGGCATACCATGCCCACCGATCGGCCAACGCCCTGTTGGCTAACCCAAGTATCGCTGGAAAGACGTCGTCCAAAATGATCTGCGAGAACTTCAGGCTAGACTGGAATAAGTAGCACAAAATAAAGATATTGACACAGAAGGCTGACTGCCCACTAATAGCTAAAAATATGTCATGTACTCACGCATGCGCACTAACGGGCAAAAACGCCTTTTCGACCACGTTAATCCTAACTTATGACATAAGATTGTCAAACTGTCGAGGTCTATGGTAGAGGCCGCGCGCTTATGTACTCATGCCGGGCAACAGCCCTAGCATATGTCAACGAACTCTTCTAAATTCAAAATCAGGTCAAAGTCTAACTTCTGTGTCAATATCTTTATTTTGTGATAAGTAGTGCAGTATCGACCAAAGTGCCGTTCTCTTGTTTCGGAGGCCAAGACTCGTTTCTGGTCGCTGAGCCAGTGGAGTAAGTGTAAGGTGACTATTCATGGATTCTACTTGTATGTACTAAGGTAGGTACTTTATTTATTGAGCACTAGCTGGCCCATTAAGCTCATTCATTATTCACCGGCTAATTACGAGAGCCTAGCTACCCATTACATATCAGTCTCTGGCTCTACTTAATTAGGTACAGACACATCTGATGGCCTAATTTGAAGTGGGAGTTACGACCGAATCGGAGTTTCCATCCCATTCACTCATGTTGTGCGCGTTTTTGTTTGAATGAGACAGGTATATTCTTATTCCTTACGGGACGGCTTCGTTATATGCCACCAGGTTACACAAATCTGTGAAAGAAGTCCGGCGAAATTGTAAGTATTGTTTGACTATAAACTCTCAATGTTTCGTTATTCCCTTTTTTTAAAGACATTTACCGTGGGAGATGGACACAACAACATGAATGGGCCGGCTTGACCGGAGTGATACCACGGCCTCACAGAATACCAGCGTGAAGGAGGGTCTGCGCTATGTTTCATTTTTCGTCCAGTGAGTGAGGGTAACAAAAGGGGATAAGGAGTCAACGGTTGGCAGCGCGCTTGTGACTCTACTGGAGTTGACGGTCTCTATGAGCGGCGGCAATTGTATACCATCAGGTGATCCTGCTGCTAATCTGCCACGTCTCACAAAAAAAAACCAGTTAAGTATTTTAGGAATTAAAAAACATCTTTTATTTCGCATCTTTAAAAATCATACTTTTTAATGACATCTAAAGTTAAAGATTATTTTATTTACATACTTATGTAAGTTTTATGTTTCCAATTCGGAATGGATTTTAAAACATTGGATCAACTTTAACCGGTCTTCTTCCTGTAGACGTCTTCGCCCAACATCTCGGCCACTACCGGGATTCCTCTGAATGGGCCTGTAGTGGTATGTATTCAATTTGGGCAAAATAACATCATTAGGCACTTTATCGGGCTGAATTCCTCCCGCGGGCCACGAGAGCCATTCTTTTGATAAAATAACTGAGGCACCAGGATAATAGCCGTAATAAGCAATAAATTCTGCCGGCTCATAATAAAGGCATTTGTTTATTATTTGTTTTGCCTTTTGTTCCTGAAGTCTGAAGCCTAATCGTTGAGTGCTCAGATATTTCACCTGGCTTTGACTCGGTGTTCGAAATAGTGATGGACGATTGTTCAAAATCTTGACAATTGAAATTCGAATGATTTCACAATTAGTAATCGAATGATTGTTCATCATTCGAATGATTATTTTCATTTGAATTATTCCTTCGAATGATGAATGAATTATTCCAATCTTTCATTCGAATTATCATTCATTATGTAAAATGCTTACTTAACCAGTATTAAGACAACTTTAAAGTATTTAACTTTAAAGTTTTGGTGTATTTTTTGATAGAACTTTATTCAATTGAATTTATTTTTTTATTCGAATGATTTTATTTTCATTTGAAATATACGAAAACCTGTTTTGCACAATCGTTTTAATTTGTATTCGTATGATCATTCTAATGAATCATTCAAATTCACCCATCTCTAGTTCGATATTTCACCTGACTTTGTGATGGCCTGTTCTGAGGAAACCATTGTTTCCTTAGAAATATCGTTTTATTGAGTGGCATTTGTTTATTGAGGGAGATATTTTAAGAATGGATTGGTTGTTTATGTAGAACGCACTTCGTTTCGTTCGACATTTAATTTTGTTTAAAACATTCAAACTAAGTAGATGCTACGAGTAATACGAGTAGATGGCGTTGGGGGCCGATTGCATTTCACATCAACAAGTGTTTCGTTTATGCTTTACGGTTGTGTTATTGACGTAAATGTAAATTAAATATAGATGAATTTACTTGATCAAAGATGAGCTGCAAAATCTTGATATGGTTCTTGTTTGAAAGTAAAAATTATATATTTTAAGTTATCATTATGATTTATCACATTAATTAAGTAGATTAAATAGCTGTAAATTAAGATAGCTGTTAAATAAGATAATTTTTCTTTCTTCCTGCAAAAGGTTGTCTGGAAGAAAACCCTGCAAGATTATTGCTGTTGTTTCACTCAAGTCATGTTAGTATTCTATTTCTGTGCAATAAAGAACATCTATTTAATCTATTAATTAGTACTTTTTTAGTCCACGTGATTTTGAGTTTTACTCAATCTATTGAATTGGCATGAGCTCTCAATTCCGCCATTATTATACTCGGAGAAAGAAGGCAATATTTTTTGCTGCTGACAAGTCGTGGAATTAGGTTTAGATTTGCTTTGAATAGGTGCTTCAGAATCGTTGTTCATTTCAGTCTGAAAGACCGATATAAATCCACGTAAATATTATATACTAAATTGAGATTTACTCAGTCTCTTTGCTCTAGATGCCTAGACTAACCATTTCCTATGCCAAATGAACTGGAAAAATCGGTATTACTACGAACATTCTAGTCTCATATTGCCACTATTGTGCAGTAGGTAGTGGTCGTACTTTTAAGCGACTTTTGCGCTTGCTTGGTGTCCCACGTTCGATTTCTGGGTTGGACACCAAGCAAGCGCAATTTGTTCCTGGGTTTTTCTGTTGACAAAGTCACAGCGTCAGCCCGAAGTCTGGAAGGGTCCCATGCCTCGGAAAGGACGTTATACCGTTGGTCTTGCGCCTGATCCCTCTTCGGTCGTGTCCCACTGGTGTCCCATCGAAATATGAGGATGATAGAATAGAAAGTGCACTTGTGTTTGCGCACACACTTCTGCTCTATAATAGTTGAGTATAAATGAGACTGGTATTTTTATGTGATTTAAATTAATAGATGTTAGACGAGCAGATCACATCCATATATTTATCATACGGACAGCTAAGCAGTGGAGCTCCCTGCTGAGGTCCCGACCACTACTTATACTCTGGACATCTTTAAGGAGTAGAATAGAAAATAAAATAGAAAATATTTATTTGGAGCAAATTACAACACAAACTTAAAACTAAAATTAAAATTAAACTAATGCTACCAAAATGGTTGCCACTCAGCAGTTGTCACTGCTTACTTAGCAATGACGCTGGTATTCTGTGGCACCAGACCAGATAGAGTGAGGGCGGAGGATTCACATGAATACATCATATGTGTAAGGCAAGAGTAAACAGGCATCTTGTAGGCAAACGCGTGTCATCCTAGACCTCATCGTCCATCAGGTGCGATTGGGGTCAAGCGTTGGCCTATAGGTTAATAAAAAAAAGATCGAATGGTATCGATACCATTCCATCTTTTTTTAGACACCCACCACATCAGTGGAGGTACAAGTGCGCTGCCTACTTTGTGCTTTACATCCCCTCCGGATTGGGCCTCAGGTACCCTTTTACTCCGCGTAACACAGCGCAGGCCCTGCTTCTATGAAACCGTGTGATAGCTTCGATTGGCAAAGTTAATTGAAAATTAGTATTGCAGTCAAATCTGCGGCTTAGCTTAATTAGCAGTTAGCTCATCGAATGACGGTGATTCGTCAATATAAATGCGTCAAATGGCAGCCCTGGTCCGCCGGTTTAATTTCCTATGCGGGCCGCGCCCCCGTATCCGGCTGCTTCCCGATGCTGCCTCATGACGACTGGGTCTCTTAAATTATGAATTTGGTACTTTTACTTCATGTTTTGGTAGCAAGGTTTCGATTTTGTTGGGAGAAACCAACTACCGGGTTACTGTGGTCTGATAAGTTTTACGGCGAAATTCCGTGTACGTTCGTCGGTTTATCCGTATTTCTCTGGTGGTTTACCTACGAATTATAGAAGGCATTGTGTCCCTAAAGATATAATGGCCAACGCCATGGCCTACAGGAAGACACCTACATCTTTCATAAGTCGTGGCTTTAATTGGGTGAGTTATTTTTTTGTGACGCACCACGACACGACACAATTTATTAATTGCCCGGTGTTTGGTTTTTTTTTTACTTTAAATTTTTATTTACTTATAATTTTGTGGTCTTGTTGCCAGCTTATCGTCCTGTTTTTATTGTGTGTGTCCTGTGTGCTAAACAAGTAAAATGTTTTTTATCTTTCATCTAAACATATCAAAGTATACAAAACTGTCACAATTCTTTAATCGACTCTCATCTTACTGTCAAACACATTGAATCGAATATCGATTTAAAAATTTGACAAGATGTGGTAACCTGACGTGTGGCAGTCTGTGCAATTAAAATAAAAGCAAAAAATTGGCATTTATTTCAAAACAATCTGATAGCTGTATATGTGTCTAGTCATTTGGCTGGTCCCCACAAATCCTATTCCATGTGGACGCAAACACGTGAAGGCTGGAATGCAGTTTGTCCTCGTACCGCACTGGTTTCCAGTTGAAATTCCTGCCGCGTTGGAAAGTATAATCGTGAACGCTACACGCCTGTATTGGCCGACTGAGGTAGGGTAGTGAAATACAACCCTGGTTTTCCAATGTCGATGTTTTTGAAATAGGAATTGTGTAACTGCCGCACCAAGAGACGTCTTTCGAAGAGACGAATTCACACAACATCTCATACATTGATCTGACTCCGTACTCGTACTAAGTAGCTTTAGGAATTGTGTTATAGATATCAGACAACAGAGTAAATACATATATAACATCCAGACACTGAACAGACACAAGTGTTCACCACACGAATGTTTGTCCAGGGTAGAAATCGAACCCACGACCTTTGGCGTACGAGTATGGGCAGGTAGGCAGGCAAAGGTTTAAAATAGTAATTGTGGCAGAGCCACGCTTCGGCATGAATGGGCCGGCTCGACCGGAGTGATACCACTGCCTCACAGAAAACCGGCAACTCACTCATAAAATCCATACTAATATTATAAATGCGAAAGTAACTCTGTCTGTCTGTCTGTCTGCTACTCTTTCACGCCAAAACTACTCAACGGATTTAAATGAAATTTGGCCTACAGATAATCTAGACCCTAAGAAAGGACAAAGGCTACTTTTTATTGCGAAAAGGGTGTTGAAAGGGGGGTCAAAAGTTTCTTTTCCACGCGGACGGAGTCGCGGGCGGCCGCTAGTAGGGGATAAAAGGTTGGCAGCGCACTTGTGACTCCACTGGTGTTGTGTTGCCCATGGGCGGCAGCAATTGCTTACCATCAGGTGATACGCCTGCTCGTCTGCTACTCACATAAAAAGAGAAAAAGATTCTACTCGTATATCGATAGGTATCTATTGGCCGGGCCCCCTAACGGTAGCACGTGCGGGAGTTAACCCGCTAGTGGTTTACGCGCACTCGCATAAATGTTTTATGAACTGTGCACTGTGTTTTATGAACTGTGCACAGCCCCTGTGCTGTTTTTCGACGAGTGAGTGAGGGTACCAAAGGCCCGCCCTGGGGGGGGGGGGGAAAGGGGATAAAAGGCTGGCAGCGCACTTGTGACTCCACTGGTGTTGTGTTGCCCATGGGCGGCAGCAATTGCTTACCATCAGGTGATCCGCCTGCTCGTCTGCTACCTACTTATCACATAAAAAGAAAGAAATAAAGATTCTACTCGTATATCGATAGTAAGTATCTATTGGTTGGGCCCCCTAACGGTAACACGTGCAGGAGTTAACCCGCTAGTGGTTTACGCGCACTCGCATAAATGTTTTATGAACTGTGCACTCTCACCATCGTGTCTTCGAGGTTTATGGTAATCGGTTGCTGTTGGGAGCTCGGGAATTAAATAAGATGGAGCGCAAAGTCGCCTGGGATTGGATAGCCATTATAATAATAGTTTAAACATGGTCTGGTTAAGAGCTTTGGTCGCATTGCAAGGAACAGTTGCAACCTTGGGAAGATTATTGTGACTGGCAAAGTAAAATAACGTCTATACACTACAATAAGTCTCCTACAATAAAACTTTAATTGTGGAAGAGCCACGCTTCGGCATGTATGGGCCGGCTCGACCGGGGTGATACCACAGCCTCACAGAAAACCGGCGTGAAGCAGCCCCTGTGCTGTGTTTCGCCGAGTGAGTGAGGGTACCGGAGGCCCACCCGGGGGGGAAGGGGATAAAAGGTTGGCAGCGCACTTGTAACTCCACTGGTGTTGCAGGTGCCCATGAGCGGCGGCAATTGCTTACCATCAGGTGATCCGCCTGCTCGTCTGCTACTCACATAAAAAGAGAAAAAGATTCTACTCGTATATCGATAGTAGGTATCTATGGTTGGGCCCCCTAACGGTAACACGTGCGAGAGTTAACCCGCTAGTGGTTTACGCGCACTCGCATAAATGTTTTATGAACTGTGCACTCTCACCATCGTGTCTTCGAGGTTTATGGTAATCGGTTGCTGTTGGGAGCTCGGGAATTAAATAAGATGGAGCACGAAGTCGCCTGGGATTGGATAGCCATTATAATAATAGTTTAAACATGGTCTGGTTAAGAGCTTCGGTTGAATTGCAAGGAATAGTGGCAACCTTGGGAAGATTATTGTGACTGGCAAAGTAAATAAAGTCTATACACTACAATAAGTCTCCTACAATAAAACCATATTCTGCATCATAATAATTCCAAACTTTTTTTAGATACATTCTATCTTAACTAACAAAACTTCTTAAAAATAAGGCATAAATTTGCTTGTCTTCTGCAGTAATGGTTGTTCACGAGTTGTGGTCAGTTCTTGCTTATTTCATGGCCTTACTTAGATATTACTTATATTTAAAAAAAAGTATAGTAATCATCTAATTCTATTTAACTGAAAATATACATTGACCGACTCCGTACTAAGTAGCTCAAGCACTTATGTTACAGATATCAGACAACAGAGGATCACAAATATAATACTTAAATACATATATAACACCCAGATCCTGAACATTTGTATTGATCACACGAAGGTTTGTCCCGAGTAGGGATCGAACATACGGCCTATGGCGTAGGAAGCAGGGTCTCAACCAAATGCGCCATCCGGCCGGTATGTATTAACGACCCAAAAGCCTTTAAAAGACAACAATTAATTTTCCATTGTCACTGTTTTTTTCGTTCTATTGTCCTCTCGCTACACCTAAGTACATCTTTCAACCAATTCGAACTACACTTGCAATGTTAAATGTGGCAAGTGCCACTGTAGTTCGAGTGTAGCCACTTGGCTAAAGGTGGAAAACATTTGCATGTTAAAAATACACTAGTACCGCGATGAAATAACCTGGAATTAATTACGATTGCAAATACAACACGGACGGTTAAAAACATCACGGGTTTCCTCTTTAATTGCGGTTCATTGTAGACTCAGTTTATTTACTGTTTGTACAGTCGCGACCAAAAACTGGTTAACAAAACCTATGTAATGTAATGTAATGTAAAGTGGACTCCTGTTTTCGCACTTAGACTCCTACTTAGTCCATTGTACGTGTGGTGTCCTGGCTATTCTAGCCAGCCTAACTCCGCCCAGAAGCGCAGAAGCTTCCTGGGATCTTCACAGGCTTCGCGGAGTGACCTCGCAGATCCGAGGATTTCGTTTCGTTGTCTTGTCACAGCATCGCATTCCAGGACTACGTGCGTGACTGATTCTTCGGTGTTAAAGCACCCCCTACATAGAGGGCTGTCGGTCGCACCTAAAGTGAATAGGTGTTTTAACAAAACCTATTAATAGTAACATAACAACTTTTATGCCTCTAAGCTAGGAAGCTTAGTTAGGAAACTAGGTACGTTTGTATGAAAATTTGCTAGTGACTCGGCTTATTTGCCCAGACTTTAATATTTAAAGAAATACGTTCTTTCTATGCTCCATAATAATGGACCGTGCCTGACAAAGAGCCACCCAATGACATGAATGGGCCGGCTTGACCGGAATGATACCTCTAGTGACGTAGCGTGGACATATTGGAATTGGAATCCTATTAATTATGGCGTGTAGTTTGCTGGTGAAATTCGGCGTCCATTGGCGGCGGCATTCGCTTACCATTACCCCAATATTTATTTCTTACATTATAACGGACAAAGAAGCTCACCTGATGGTAAGTGATGCAACCCATGGACATCTGCAACACCTGAGGCATCACAAATGCGTTGGCTCTTTAAGCCCTTTTCTTGAAGATCGCTTGGTAGTATCTGCTCGGAAACGCCATTGGTGTCAGCTGGTTCCACAATTTTACTGTGCACGGTAAAAAGTTTTTACTGTAAAATTATCATTCTAATTAGGCAGCGATTGTACCATGCATTTGCGTGCCACTAGCGGTTACTTGATCCTTCCAGTATAGCCGCTATGTTCTAAATGACTACATTTTCTGAAAAATTAACAATCTTACATATGTCATAAAAAATCTACGAAAAATTTAAGATGTCAAATACGTATGTAATTCCCTCTTGTACTTAGACGAAATAAATAATGTTGGGCGTATTACCCCAGAATACTGGCAGTAATCTGCCAGAAAATCACGCCATTGCGAGTTGATTATGTTCTAGAGCACCTGGATAATGTTTACGAAACCTGACTGTGTTAGACGTATAGGCTAAAAATGTTTTTTTTTTATGATATAGGTGGCAGATGAGCCAACGGATCACCTGATGGTAAGCGATTGCCGCCGCCTATTGACATCTGCAACACCAGTAGAGTCACTAGTTGTATGCTCGGATTTTAACCATAACCGGTATGGAAACCCTTTAAATGGGAACTTCTACATCAACCAAATCGCTTTTAAGCACGTAAGACATACGAGTATTTATGTACAGTCAACATCACAGGTTACCACAACCTATCTTTTCTTAATTGATATTCAACCTAATGTGTATGACACTAACATGAGAGTCGGTTGAAGAAATTTGACAGTTTTGTATAGATACTTTGATGTGTGGCTGTACGTTCATACTCGTACATATCATGAGCGGCGATTTGTAACTACGCCAAGAGTCTCGCTTTGTGCAATCAGCAGCTGTCATGCTGTAGCATTTCTAATGAGGTGGATTGTTCTTGCCACGCTGGGACAACGACCCGAGGTACGGAATAACTTCAGAAATTCAGAGTTAAGCATGTCTTAAGATCTCGAGTCCAGTAATTACCTTGAGATTAGATGAAGCAAAAGTAATGCTAATACTTGATATAAACATGACTAAACGCGACGAGATTTAAAATAAGTAGGTACATTGTATCACTACTGCTTGACGTTTCGACTGCGTTACAACAGCCGTGGTCACAAGCGGACTGAAACAGCAGTAAGTGCTATAATGTAGGTACTTAGTAGTTAAGTACTTGTGTACCTAATGCAATGCAAAAGTTTAAAACATATAAAAGTAATGCTGTCCCACTTGCACAAAACAAAACAGTGTCTAAACATGTAAGTATTTTAATATTCGAATTACGTACATAAGCATATTAAAACTGGATAAGTACTTCATATTATTCTGTCGTTTTCTCATTTTGTCCCGGGTTATTGTCTCCATACTAAACGGAGCGTAATCAAACGCGGCTTAGAGGTTTAGGAGTCTTGGGAATCCCTACAGAGCACGTTCTTATTTTACATGTTAGTTGAGCATACGTGGGCCTTTTTATGCGACACGTACCACTACCACGGACCACTATAACTTGGCTATCTTTAAGGCAAGAGTCAACAGGCATCTTCTAGGCAAACGCGTGTCATCCTAGACCTCATCGTCGCTTTCCATCAGGTGCGATTGTAGTCAAGCGTTTGTCTATAGTCTAATAATAATAAAAAAAAAAGTGGCAGACGAGCAGATGGATCGCCTGATGGTAAGCACGATATTAGTGGAGTCACAAGTGCGTTCAACCTTTTTCACCCCCTTTCTCACCGATTAGTCCTCCAGTAGGTTTTGCATTCAGGTGCCTGTGGGCGGTGGCAATCGCTTACTGATCAGTCAGACCAGTCGATCAGTTTGCTCGTCCGCCACCAATAATATAAGCAAAAACTCTTTAACTATGTGAACTTTAATTATGTGAATGAAATCGATTGCGTAGACACTTTACAAGGACATAATATATTCATCGTCCTATGGAAAACATCAAAGCACAAGGAGAATGCTTGTGTAATGTGTAATCTTACCTCGTGTTGAGCTTAGATTCCCTTTAAACATAAATGACATACCTATTTTGCATTATATTGCGTGTAGACATCTATAAGTAGATGTTTGGTATTTTAGAGATTTATTTTTGGGATTACTTATTATACTTAAGTGCAAGGAATATCTTTGTTGAGACAGCAAATGGAGAAATACTTGTAGAGTAAATGAAGCATGAAATAACAGTTTGTTTTAGGCTGCGTTTGCACCAACGAGAAGCGGGGATGTGTTAGTTAGGAACCAATAGTAGCGTGTAGTTTACTTAGCTTGGCTCAGAGAAGTGACACTGTTGGCTCTTGACAAACACGTTTCTCGCAACGCATCTTAGCACATCTCCGGTGGAAATGCAGCACTATAAAGATGGCACCCAGTTTAGAACATTTTCGAGCTTCGAACTGATTAAGGCCACGGGTAGTGCACACTGGCGATGCCAATTGAATTAAACGGTTAGCTACTAAACCCGATCTATTCCTAACAATTTTGAAGCTTCAGTCTTTCTTTCATTCTAAGGAATTAGCTAGTACGTGCTATCTACTTAAGCACGTACTTACATAAAAAGAGAAAAAATATATGTTGCATTTACTCTACAAGCATTTTTCTAACGCGTTGGTGGGAATTGAACCCTTTCAAAAGTACATAGTAGGTATAGTGTTATGTAAAGGAGTGTATAGTAGATTATGTAAACATAATTTCAAATAAATTACAATACTGGTGTGGTTTCTGTAGCGGTTTTAAATTTGCATGTTAATTTTAATTAACTGAATAGTGGCAATTGTATTATTATAACTTGAACTTAACTATTTTATGCAAATAAATGTTTCGAAATGCCGACCAAGTGTATTAATTATTTTTATTGTTTAACTATATGGCACAGCGTTTCATGGTTCGTCATGGTGATGGGAGATGGCCAATCTGTAACAAACTGGTGGCCACGTCAAGGTAATAGAAGCAGAGGACGCCCATTAAATAATAAATAAATGCGCCAAACAATCACACCAATCAACCTGGTCTCAAACAAGGGCAACCCCTGTTCTATGAGTACCAGGTGACGATAATTAACTGGGGGCGTCAACCCAGAACATCCAGATCCACGAAAACTTAAAAAAATAGATTTTTAAATTGATTTGACCGAGAATCGAACGTACCTTTCGCGCTTCGGGCGAACAACATACCACTGCGCCGTCGAGGCCGTCGATGGCGCATTAACAAGATGGGCTACTGACATAATACAGGATGGTAGTAAAGACCTGGATGAGGCTGGCACAGGATCGTTGTAAATATCGAGCACAAGAGGAGGCCTATACCTTGCAGTTGGATGATGGAAATACAGGCTGATGAAGATGATGATATATATTTTCTTGTGTTTGTATCATTTGTCTGTATCATACGTGTTGGTGTCCGAATTAATAAATGTATTTTCTTTATTTCTTTGTATTGTGTACGGAGACTTTGCCAGAAGGCTGTTTGACATCACATCACGGGTCAGTGGGTCACTTGCTTCTGGTATAGGGACTTCTACGCTAAATTACAAGTTTGGCACAATACCCGTATGCATTAATCCGAGGCACATATATTATTTTGAAATATGTAGCGAAAATTTGAAATATGTGGCATAAAATTTGAAATATGTAGGTAGCACAAAATTGGAAAATTTACTTTTACGAAGATCATATTGAAATTTTAGTGTATCAGCCTATACTCGTATACATCCCACTGCAGGGCAAAGGCCTCCATCATAGAAATCAAGTCATCGCTACTATGATGGGATTAGCTTAATCACCACGCTTGCTTAATGCGGATTGGTGATCACAAACCCGAGTTATGTTCGAAAAATTTGGGACATACTTTTTTGCTCGACCCACGAATCGAAGCCGGAACTCCAAGGCCCAAGACTTAAACCACTAGACCACCGGGGCGTAGTTAAACAACTATTCAAATCAAAAGTCAACCAAGTCGAACTAAAAGAACAGTATAACAAATTATGATTATCCCAATCCGATAGTCTCACCAAAATTGCTTTGCACAGTTTTAAAGCTACGGTCTATTGAGTAGCGAAGTTTCTGTTACAAACAAAACGTGGATGAAATCCGGCCAAAGCTTTAAATCCGATTCAATTGGGTTTCAGCCAGTTAATATTTTTCTGTTCCAAAGCGATCCGTATTTGAGATAGGGTACAGATAAATAAAGTGCTCAAAGAGCTATGGAAAGAGCTATGAAAAGAGCTATGCTCGGAGTATCTCTGAAGGACCGCATCAGAAATGGATGTAATCCGACAGAGAACCAGAGTCACCGACATAAGCCCACCGAATAGCAAACTGAAGTGGCAGTGGGCTGGTCAAATTAGCCGCAGAACTGACAACCGTTGGAACTTTAAAGTCCTTGAGTGGAGACCGCGACTCGGTGAGCGTAGTGTTGGACGCCCTGCGACAAGATGGGATGATGACATTCGAAGGCTGGATGGTGTGGGCTGGATGAGAGTGGCTGAAAATCGGGAGCGGTGTCATGCATTAGGGGAAACCTATGTCCAGCAGTGGACGAGTGTGGGTTGCTGATGAAATAAAGTACGACAGAAATACGCATGGGCGTTACCCAGGTTCTGGGCCAGAGGGGGGCAAATCTGTTTATTTACAAGCTAGGTGCTTAAATAGAATAAAAAAAATAAATTAAAATAGGTATGTTTCTATTTAAATTCTTTAACTACCCAGGTCTTTTTTGTGATAGATTGCAGATGAGCAGACGGATCACCTGATCGTAAGCGATAGACACCTGCAGCATCAGTAAGTACAAGTGCGCTGCCGACCTTTGACCCTTTTGTAATATAAAATATGTATTGCTAGTATATATGCTATTGTGAAATGGATGTAAATAACTCTGCAAGAATGGTTTAACCATTTATGAAATTAATGACAACTTAATCAACAAGGGACCTTCCAAAACAAATGTCAACTTTTCTATAACAACTCAATTCCTTTCAGTTGTCATTACCAATGTCCCGCTGTTGTTGCCCCGACCGTAAGCTGCTGTTCGAAAGGTATTAATTAAACTTTAACCACCAGGAGGTTAAAATTAATGACTTGGAAAGCGTACTGGGTTTCAAGAAGCAGAAATAATTTACCTCCTCTGGGAGAGGTGCGAAAGATCTGGCAAGTCGGAACTTACGAAAAAAAATTAATAAAGTAATGAACACAGGATTTTTAGCGGCTATGCTATCTTTGGGTTGAAATTAATCATATGTTATGTAAAGTATCAGCCTATATACTGTCCCACTGCAGGGCAAAGACCGCCATCATAGAAATCAAGTTATCACTACTATGATGGGATTAGACAATCACCGACGCTTGCCTAATGTGGATTGGTGATCAAAAACCCAAGCTATGTTCGAAAAATTCGAAACATACTTTTGATACCTACAATATATTATCTGTCATTTGTGGCAATGGCCATCTTAAACCGGCGACCATCAAACATAGCTGAGAACACACCCGACTAAAAAACCTTTCGTATCGGTTCATCCTTTCGGGAGCTACGATGCTGATGAAAGATTTCCCTATTTAGAATTAAGTATAGAGTCGATGACTACATACTAGGTCGAATAAACAAAAAGTTATTTTCTCTTATGCCAAATAATGTTTTCATTCCTTCATTTATACAATACAATTATTTCACGTTTGTAATACGCTCCAGAACTCAAATCACGGACCAAAAGAGCCGCTCAACTGAAGTAGGACTGGGCTGGACACGTCTACCGCATGTCAGACACCTTTTGAGCCAGAACAGCCACAGAGTGGGAACCCAAAAATCGACGGCTGCCACGAGGGAGACCGAGGAGGCGATGGCGGGATGAGCTCGACACCTATTGCGCCAACTGGACCGTAGTCGCCCAGGATCGTGAAATGTGGAGGAGGGGTAGGGAGGCCTTTGCCCAGCAGTGGGACACGACGGGCTTTTAATAATAATAATTGTAATATTATTCAAATCACTTCTAGGTGTGTGGGCACTGGGCTTACTAGATAAATTACCAACTGTTTCTGAGCCAAAGCCAAAGCTTCGCGGTTCATGAAAATGCATTTATAAAACTTTATCCTCATTTAAACGATGTCATTTGAATACTTAATGATTAAGAGATTCAAAAGTTCGATAAGACTTGCCAGGTGACCGTAACAAAGAAGCGAATTAGTTATTTATTTATTCAAAAGTACTTTTAACTGAAAAACGTTTTCCTTTTAAAACATCTTTGCCTCAAATAACCGATTATATAATCAATTTAAGTTTGCCGTTACGCAGTAAATTTTATCTTGGGGAAATAGGGAAATTGGGGCGAGTGGGTACAGGTAACAAGAGCTCCAATACTCTTGTTACCTGTACCTACTCGCCCCAACTTAAGTATGTGACTATTGGGAACTGAATTTTGCACGGCGAATAGAAGGCCTTTAAAAATTTGTAGCTTTAATAGCATCCTCGGTAGCTCATATGGAAGAGAGTATTTCTCTCGGTTTGAGAAAAGGTCGAAGTGCTATCCAAACGATGTGTCGAGGAATGTTTAAGTGCATTATTTACTTTAAAATAATGTTGTACATACTTTGACGGCTGTTTCAGGACATATTCCAGAAATGCCATCCTCAAAAACATCAAAGCTCAAGTTAGAACATTAATTAATTGGCACTCCCACACGACCGATTAATAAACCAAGGCATTTTGCAAAGTTCCCGCAAAATTTCCAGCCAAAGTTTTTAAGTGAACTCTAAAATTTGGAATATGTCGCTTATGAAGAAAGTACGAGCTAACGAGATTGCCACGAAAACTCAATATGCCGGCGGTGTCGCCCAACTAACGGGATTAGCGCCAATGTAGGTTTCTGGCTTTTTAGGGCGTTTTGAAACATCACATACCCCAGTGTACGAAGATAGAAAACTAATTTCGGCTGATCTGACAGTTGATCCCTGAATACGCTTTATGCTAGACACTTTTAGCGTATGTAATGTAGCGTTCTTATTTGACTTTTACTCATATTATTATTTTCGAAATGTTCAGTAAGTAAATGCACATGTTGACACCTGTATAAAGTTTTAACAAAGGTACCTATTACAAAATACTATAAAGACTTGTGTATTTTCGTAAGTTTACTTTTTACTGCTTTAAGTTTACTTTTTTCCAAGAAGGATCCTGGTCAGCTTCAAAGGCCGGATTGGCAAGAGGTGGCAGAGAATAGAGCGTAGTGGCGAATTCTCGTGTCGGATGTCTAGTCTAGATTCATTTTGAGTCGCTGAGCCAGCGTAAGTAACTAAGTTTTGTAAAATTTGATTTAATTCCATCGACTAAAAGCTATTTCATTTTTCAACCTACAATTGGTCCGCTGCTAATACGACTAGTTTTATGAACGGTTTTTTGAAATACCTTGTCCTTTCTGCTTGACTCAAAGCTTGACTGGTAGAGAATGCTTGGCATTAAGTTCACCTATTGTACGAAGTTCTGTGCAATAGAGTTTTAAATAAATACCGTTCAAGAAAATTTAAAATAGCTGCTTCGAGAAAAAGTGTGTAGGAAATAAGCTGAAGTATCGACACAGCGCAGTAATAAGATTGCCGCGGAAACTCAATATGCCGCCGGTGTCGCCGAAACAACATGATTAGTACTTGACGTGTACTATGTGACCCGTGTACATACATCGTACATATGTCGCAGTCACCTGGTTTAATCAGCTATTTGATTGGATGAGTAGCGCGTTCATTGAATGGCGACGTTTAATTGAATGACTAAAGGACAACTCGTCAAGTTGTTTAACACAACGTTTAACTTCTTGACTGAACGTCATTTAGCATAGTCGTTGAATGGTATATATAGCTAACTTTGTAATGTTTGATAAGTTCGAAACTTAAAAGGTAACTAACTTTGGATAAAATAAAATATGAACGACATAATAACACACATTAATATTTTTTTCGATCTGTATCAGCTGTTTGACGCTATCTTTGTTTTGATGACGCCGCAGTTGGAAAAAAAAGAACTAAATTACAATCACTTGACTGATTTTACGTCCGCTATGTTCAAAGAGCTATGTTTCAATCCGCTAATTTGTTGAACGTTAAGTGAGGCTCGTTCATTCAACGTTCGGTCTAGTCATTAAATTAAACGTCGCTATTCAATAAACGCGCTAGTCATCCAATCAAATAGCTGTTTCAACCAGATGACTGCGACACATACACCGTGTGTAGTGTACAACAACATTTAAGAATCTTTATTTCACACATCAACATGGTCTAGGGATACTTGATGTAAACGGGACTAAACGCTAAAAAAATATTAATTTCCATATCATATCAGAGGGTACAGGAGGCCCAATTGTGGGAATGGCCCACAATTGGGCCTCCTGTACCCTCACTCACGTGACAAAACAGCGCAGGCGCTGCTTCAACAAACTTCGCGTTTGTGTCTATGATGATAGGGTTTCTATGATCGATGGCTATTTATAATATTGATTACCCTTAGGTAGCGATTACTTGTGGGCTTGTATTAAAATATCTGCAGCGCTGCCAATCCGTAATGCATTTATCATGTCGAAAATTACCGTTTTCACCTTTATCAACCAGTGGCCTTACCATGCGTTTGAAATACTATCCTCGCTATCGAAAACTATCGCTTTGTCTCTTTCATTGTGATGCATTTGAAAGAGACGGAGCAATAGTTTTGGATAGCGAGGATAGTATTTCAAACTCATGGTAAGGCCACTGAGGTCCAACTACGAATCCTTCTCGTAACGAACGAAATTCACCTGTCTCATCCAAACAAGCGTGCACACAGCACGTGTGGAAGAGATGGAAATAAATATTCGCTCCTGAATTTCGTCTTGAAGTCCTCTGGCTTTACCTTCTTCATTCATGTCGGGGAATTTGCTTGTCCTGACATGAATTGAGATTAATTTCACCAATTACTCGAGTTGGAACCATATTTAAGGCGACGCCGATGGCGAAGAATCCGAAGTTTCCTCTTTGGAACTCGAAAGTTCTCAAAGGAAATGGTTCGATCAATGGATAACTTCGTTCGACAAGTAGTGATGAGCCTTAATGGGATTTTAACATGTCACTTGAGTCATACCTACTCAATCATTCTCAAGTCAACATCGAAGTAACACGTATGCACAATCCGGAGGTCCGGCTTTTGACAGAAATCCTTTCAATATAAGGCTGCCGTCCATAGAAATTGATATTTAATATGTATAATTAAGACAAATGCACGCTTTTTGCGTAGTAAAGTCGAGGCATGAATGGGCCAGCTCGACCGGAGTGATACCACTGCCTCACAGAAAACCGGCGTGAAGCAGCCCCTGTGCTGTGTTTCGCCGAGTGAGTGAGGGTACCGGAGGTCCACCCGGGGGGAAGGGGATAAACAGGTTGGCAGCGCACTTGTAACTCCACTGGTGTTGCAAGTGTCCATGAGCGGCGGCAATTGCTTACCATCAGGTGATCCGCCTGCTCGTCTGTTACCTATAACATAAAAAAAAAGTATCAGCATATAATACTGTCTAGTGGGACAGCACTGGGAGTGGGCCCTGTCACTGCTGGGCCTCCATCATATAAATCATGTGTTCGCTGCTATAATCGGATCAGGTTTAATCACCACGCTTGCCTAATGGGGATTGGTGATCACAAACCGGAGCTAAGTTCGAAAAATTCAAAACATACTTTTTGCTCGACTGAATCGAACCCAGGACCAGGAACCCAGTTTTTTGCGTAGAAACACAGAAAACTGTAGTTTCGGAGCGATAAAACCTTCGGTTTACGAGTTTGAAAATTTAGAGAAACGAGAGAGGAGAATTAGCCCTTATATAATCATTTTAAGGAAACACTCTTACTTAGATATTTTTTTTCACTCGAGTCACTTAAGTGAAGATGGGTCACACAACTAGTCAACGAGTGGAACAAACGGCATGTAGGGCAAATTAAATGGGTTTGACATCTGAATTTCTGCATGCCGCTATACCAATATCGGCGTGGAGTTGACCAACTATGTTGATTTTAAATTGAGAATAAGTCAAATACACTGTGTGGTTTGAGCGTCGATCGAGGGGTAAGGGTAAAGGCTTCGATTCTCGCACCGAGAATATTTTTTATTGATGAAACAGGTTTTTTAGGCATATGTTTTTTTATTTTTATTTTTTTTATTTTTAATTTATTAGTTTAAACCAAACCAGCAGTTTTCATACATAATAGATTAACAAATACATTATCTCCATCTTGCCAAGAAAAGTTTTCACTATTACAGTTAAGGTATAACATGGTCTACGATTGAATTACTTATATTAATGCCAACACACCTATTCATATCAGTAGACACTAGGTATTACATATGTTCCGGTTTTGTGGAAAACTGACCGTTTTACGGATGACGATATGACGAGCCGTTGGGAACAGATGCCCTCTTACATACGACGAGCCCGGATCACGACCGAAACCAAAAAAAAATGGTCAATTTAGTTATGCCCAATGTGGACTGATAATCACAAACCCAAACTATGTGTTAATCCATACTTTCCCTACTAGTAATATTATAAATTGCGAAAGTAACTCTGTCTGTTCTGTTCTGTTACTACTTTCACGCCAAAACTACTCAACGAATTTAATGAAATTTGGTATACAGATAATACTTAGGACCCTGAGAAAGGACTATGGCTACTGTTTAATGCGAATAGGGCGGTTGTAAGGGTTGAAAGGTGGGTAAAAAGTTACTTTCTCCACGCGGACGAAGTCGCGGGCGGCCGCTAGTTTAGTGGTACTGTGGTTTTGACTTTGATAATACAGGAATTGTGGAAAGTCCAAGAATTGTGTAAAGAGTGGAGAAAGTAAAGTTTTTAAAACTAAAGTTTGTGAAAACTCTTCTCTGCTCATCCACGAACTGTGTTAAAAATGCAGTGAGAAAAGCAACTTGGAAAAACTTTACAATTTTCGAATTCTGATTGAAATTTCTTGCTTTTTCTTTGTAAACTTAATAATACATATTTATAGTGTCTATTTATTCAATTTTAATACAAATACACTCGTCATCTCGGAGTTTCATTAGCATTTGCGTCCAAAGCTTTCGCTTCGCTTGGACCGTGACCCAGGATTTTAAGCCTGGTAATTACAATAAAGCTATTGTAGTTAACGGGACCTTTAGACTAGGGATTTGGTTTCCTAGATTATACGTACCCTAACTATCAAGTTGATTTCCTTGCATTGTTTCCCGCAACGGGGTGTGTGGGAAGGGAAAGGGGGGAAGGGAGATGGTGCAGAATATGCACATAACTTCTCAAAACATCTCAAATAATGCCCTGACTCGTGAAAATTATTAACCGGCGTAAATCAGCGCCTGCGGTCAGCGGTGAGTTTCGAATCGGATTTAAATTCATTCATTGGTGTTGCGGATGTCTATAGGCGCTTACCATCAGGTGATCTGCCTGCTCGATTTCCACTTATCATATATAGCCACTGCACCATCAAGGCAATCACTATCATTAAATAATAATAACCCCAATCAGAATTAACTCAAACTTATGTAATGAGGTTTGAATCCAATCGATCCTAACAATAAATACTAATTAAGGTTACATTAATTTATCTTCATTCCCCCGGGGGAATCTTCCACGAGTCATTTGGGGTTACCGTAATATATCTCTTGTTATAGATACATCCCGGTAATTTATCATTCTCATCGTCCTTTGCACATTCGACCCTTTTTTTGGTCGTTTTTTATCCCTTTACCAATACGTATAATTAATTGCACATCACGTTTTTCGTCACATATTGTTTTTTTTTGTAAGAGAGGGAACCGTAAAGTGCTATGTCTTGTTATACTATGGGGGTTACATCATGTTACAGGCAAACCTCATAAATAGTGAAAAACACATTTGACTGTAAATATCAGACAAAAGAGGTATTGCCTGCTGCAAATTCAAATTTAAATCATTCATTGCATATCACATTACAAGGAGGTCGAGGTGCATTCAGATATAAACAGTGTTTAGTGAATTTTTGCAGACAAAAGTGATTTTCGCCAGTTATGAGTTTTGAACTTCAATGTACTATCAGCAAAGTTCCCGGTTGACCACTTTACGACCTTATGCATTAAGATCGAAGTGGTCAACTGGGAACTTTGCTGATAGTACCTACAGACAGGGTCAGGTTGAGTTGTCCTCCAGCAGTGCAAAAATAGCACTTTTGTCTGAGACATAAAGAAGTAAAAGGATAGAACTTACTGACGCTGTTTGTACAGTCAGAACTGTAACATATAAAATAACTTTTTAAAAGTTGCGGCGCGTTTGTATCCGCTTTTGAATAGTAAATAAACTTTAATCCATCAAGCCACTTTGATCTTTGTAATAACTCGTATAAAAGGAAAGTCAAGCGTCTATTGAGATTATCTTTCATCGTCATTACTCCATTTTTGAAGTGGAGCCGACACGTGGACCGCAGTGCGTGAAGAACTTTGATTTAATCCATCCAAGCCTTGCTTAATCACGAGCAATCGTAACATATTTGCCATGGAAACTTTGTACTTTCTGCCTTTGAGCTAAGGTTCAAAACAAATGAAATATTTACACCTTCAACTCATTAAGGGGTCCACTCAAAAGTTTTGTTAGCAAAACAGAAATGGGGTTCGCGTTAGTGTTGTAACAGATTTGATAAATTAAATTAGATGTGTCTTGGAGCGGAGATTGCAATTAGGCAAGCGTAGTATTATACGGTCTGCCCATGGGAGTTATAGCCACGGTGGGGCTTATCCGCCCTGGCTTAAGTGTAAGGTATTTGGTCAAAACACTTAATTATTATAATTAAGAAAAAATATCAAAATCTTAAAAATTTAATCGCAAAAATCACTACAGTGGATTTACATTTTTTGGTTTTGGCAGTCCTCTCGTGATATTAACCTGACTCCGCCTAAGAAATTCTACATACAATTAAGTATAATAGCACTACAAATGCAAAAAATAATTTATTTCAATTTGTTAACTCAATAGTATTTAAGTATATCACAGTTGTGTAGCAATATAGAGGACGCAGCCTATAGGTCCCATACTAGAAATCCATTACATCGTGCTTACCTTGGCTACAAAGGGACAGATCATGGCAGGTAAGTACCTACTTTTCGTAGTAAATATCATTTGAGTAATGATGACCTGCGTAAAGCCCTTTAGTGCACAGATGGGACCAAAAAGTGGATTGTCAAAGAACTTTTTAAAATTCTGTGAAAAAGTAATTTATTTTATGACCTTTCCTTTATGGGACCGTTGGTTGGTAAATAAAAAATCCAAAGATATTAAAGATTTTGTTTATATCTTTTTTATGGGGACCCAAATCGGAAAATATGAGCGTATCTATGCAAACGAATATCCATAAATAAGATTGGGAAGGTAAAGTTTTTTTATGTCTGCCTTAGGTTAATTTTATTTTATTTCCGATACGCAATAGTGTTTCCGATAACGGTACGGAATTGAACTGACAGCTGTCGAAGAATTGATATTATCTGTTGGGACCATAGAGCAACGCGGGTCTTTCTTCAGTTTGGGAGGGACGGATGCGTTTATGAGATTCTGTCAAGGGTAGGTTCGGCGTCTCGGCCTATAATTAGCGGTTGTATCCAAAGCTGTCGTTTCAGCACTCGGGGTACACTAGACTATGAATCATGATTGGCGAACTCTGGTAATTACAATGAAGAGACTCGCCAGTCTATGTAGTTATAATATTGGACTCCCTGAAGCTAGATGGAATGATGCAAGAACTGGATGCGAGTAGCGAAAAATCCATCGGAGAGGCATAGGCCTCCACAGACTACTGTTGGACACAAGGCCAGTCCAATTAGTGGATAATGATTGATAAATGGCGCTGAACTGCAACCATGCTGAATTCTGGTTACAAGTTTCAGGTGATATTCGCGATGCATCTTCTTAGAGGAGGGTAAAAGTACGTATTAAAGTACCTACGCTACGGTGAAAAAGTAGAAATCTCAAAAAAGTGCACATAGCAGATTTTGGTTTGACAACAACGATATTTAAAAAAAAAATAGAGAATGTGATTCGGTAAACGTAGCGTAAGACGCGTTTCTAATAAGTGATGGAGCGATATACAATGTGCAAGAAAACGCAAAATTACTGTAGATTTTCCGCCTTCAGTCAATTTCATTTACCTATAGGCCGACACATTCACTTAACACTAAATAGGTATCCGTTGATAGTCAGAGTAATAACCTATTATGTACAATGCAATATTGCGGCACTAATACAAGCCACAAATTAATAATAATAGTATCTTCTGCATATTAGACGTCACACGTGCCCGCTTAATTGTAATTACATTGTTTATGTGACTGTATCGAGTCACTCCTCCGGTTATCTTGTTATGCTCACACACTATACCGTCTGATAATTGTCCTTAATTAACTTCCTCATTATAAGTACTCAAGAAACATTATAAGTACTTTCTTGGAGTAAACGCGAATAAACAGTAATATAACTGTTTAAGCCTGGTAACCCTTTTAGTACCTATCCTATCGCTAAACTATTAAATACTTTCTTATAGTCCGAGGCAAGAAAGTGTAGTTATGACCTTGAGTGCGTAGAAACCAATTTTGATAGAAAGTCTTCTTTTTTACAAGTGCGCAAAATAACGGTCATCGCTATTCTTTCGTGTCTCCAGCTATAACGATCATTACGAGTAATATAAGATTAATAAGGATCTTTGGCTATACCTAGACCTTCCGGTACTTACGGCCTTGATGCTTTCAATTCCATCCTCTCAAAAAGTAAGTAAAAACTTACATTTATTTAACGTTATTAAAATTCGTGAGAATACTTAATGAGTAGTCAGCTTGTAAAATTACCTACCAGTCGAGAGGTTTTCCAAAAAAGCACTAGATATCTTTGGGGAGTTGGTGTCAGGTTATGTCTGTTAGTTGAAATTTCTCTGAAAAGTATTAATGACAAGGCCGGAGTTTAGTCTAAACATACAGGGTGTATTTGTGAACATTAACATGCCTTTAACCACGTGTTCCACAAGTTGTAAGGTACAATTTTAAACAACATTTAGATATTCAATGACTTTACGAAATTCATAGATTTTTTTGATCTCCCTATTTTGAATGGGGTACCTAACCAATTACCTATATAATGATCATTACACGTGACCGACTTTGTACAAGGGTAGAATTTTTTTATGCGAATCTAATTTTTAGAACAAATGTTGTACAGAATGGATGGTAGAACACGTGTTTAAAGGGATGTAAATGTTCACAGATACATCCTGTATGTAATGTCTCATGGGGCATCTTTTATTTTCTTTAGAGCTTATATCTAAAAATACTCTCGGAGTCTCATCGCGTATTTCATAAGATTAAAAATACCTACGTGTTCATTTCAGGGCTTAAAAACTAAAACGTGAAACGATTTAGCCGAAACGTCAAGCAATAATTACAATACAATGTACTTATAAATAAATGTCACGTTAATCCCCGTTTTAATATGTGGCGACTGACTTTAGAAATGGTACGATACGATATGTCATCGAAGGTAGGTACTTCGTGCTGAGTACTAGCGTAATCGTAATCGGCACGATATATTATGTTAACGTCACGAAATCTTTAAAATATTCTTGCTCTCCTCCTCGCCCCCTCTGTATTTGTTTTATGTTGACGGATCAACTGATGGTAAGCGATTACCGCCGCCCATAGACACCTGAAACACTATTAGAGTCACAAGTGCGCTTCCAACCCTTAACCCCCTTTCCCCCAATTGGGACTCCGGTACCCTCACTCACTCAATTATTTAGGTACCGGTTTCTAGACATCTAAAGTAAATAGTTTACGTAAACAGCCATAGCCGCCCACGCAAAGATTTCTGATGAAGTCTGTAAGAAAAAGTATATTTACTTTTAATCAATTAAAATAAACGACGACCGCCACAGCAGTTTTTAATAAATACATTTCTATTGGAGCTTCTTGGTAGTTCGGTGGAATTTATTAATAAAGTACTTAGAAATAGTAAGTAATGAATTCTATTTTAAACTCCCGTTTTGTTGTGTTATTTAGGTACTTGTATTTAAATGAAAAAGTAAGGACTCGTTTTTATTAGGTATTTAACTATGATATTGCTTTTTTTGGATTTTTGGATAGGGGGCAGACGAGCAGACGGATCACCTGATGTTAAGCGATTACCGTCGCCCATGAACACCTGCAACTCGAGGGCTTCACAGGTGCGCTGCCGGCCTTTCAGAGCGAGATATGCCCTTTTCTTGAAGGTTTGTAGGTCGTAGTGGTCCGGAAATACCGCAGGTGGCAGTTCGTTCCATATTTTTGTCGTACGCGGCAGAAAGTGCTGTTAGTTTTCTCAACTTTCCACAAAAAGTATTTGAGGTGCATGGTTTTAAAATAAATAAAATCTTCGATAATTTAATTGTGACTCCAAAAATTGTAGTTCTTTGTTTATCTAACACCACCCGCCTAAAATTGGCGGTTTTGACTTTTGAATGGCATTGTCGTAAGGTATGTCTTTCAATTTCCTACACGGTCCATACATTTCGGAGAGTGTACGAAATGTAACCGGCAGCAAATCGGCAGTACCTTACGCGCCCTGGCATTCAAAAGTTAAACTCGCCAATTATCGACTAAGGCGGTGTTAGAGACACGACGAGTTGTTAAATTGTATTTTCAAGACAAAACGATTTTCCATGCATTTTTTGCAAGCTCTACCAACACAGCTTCAACAACTTAACTTTTTGTTACTTTGGTGTTTAAGACGTCTATTCCAGCAGCATCCCTAGACTTCTGTTGCAAATCTTTTAAGTTGCAAGCGACTGCAGATGCAGTTTGTAAGTGGGGATCGCAGCATTTGCAGCATCGCGCCGAGTTAACAACTGCAGAATTCTAACGGGCTGAGAGAGTTTAAATCAATGCAGTAAGATACTTCATAAATAAGATACCCGTACTAGCGAGATCGTGATGGATTTGAGATGAGCTTTTGGGATCATTTTACATTATCTTCTTCTGCTTATTTTAATATGTGTGTGATTCATAAACATTTCAATAGTAAACAATACCAATTTGATAGCATATCAAAGTTGTGTCGAATTTTTCGAGATGTAAAACAATATTTTTACATGTGACAAGGAATAATAAAGTTCATTATTACTATAAACTGGCACTTTTAGCAATAATTAACATTATTGTAACTTGTCGCATGTTTTATTTATTATAATGCATCTTCAAAAAGCTCAATTTCCTTTTCTCTAAGTCTGTAATGTTTTACTTTCTTAAAAAAATATCAAACTGTCGCCACAATCAGTGTAAATAGGCTGGCGGCGCTAGTATCGTCGATATAGCTCCTTCAGAGCTATCTTTATTGTCTATTGCTAAAAAGGTTAATCCTTACTACCTACGAGTGTCTAAAGTCCCAGACCCAGACCCTCAGATTCCAGAGAGAAAAGCTACTTACTACTAGACAAAATCTATGATTGTTTCTTTTTTCATTTGAGACGTTGTACCTTAATTGTTTGTACGAGGTCTGGACGAGAGATACGATAAATGTTACACAGACTATAGACATTTTAGATACGCCCATTCTGAAGATCTAAATCAGATTCCAATGTTGCCAGTGTGGGGAACAGAATATTTGCTCGACATAGCTTTAGTATTTGTACTGCTGTAATTGACTGACAATACAATGGATAGTGGGTTGCACTGGTGCATAGTAGAGCGACGACTGCGCTGGGGGTGCACAGGTAGGGTTGCCAATTTTTTTATCAGACATAAAGTATATTTGATTTTGAAGCAGGTAAATAAAGAGTATGCACTTATAAAAAAGAGTATCTTTTATTTTTATCTTTTAAAAAGGAATTTTTTAGTACTTCTTGCAGCACATAACACATTTTGTAAAAAAGAGTATTTTAGCGTACTCTATTAGTGTTATAGATTCCAGAGTACGCTTACATGAAATAGAGTACAATACTCTATTTTAGAGTACGGTTGGCAACCCTATGCACAGGTGCACTCTTTAATCCTTACCCTCATGTTTCAATGGGAACATGCCACACGACCGAAGAGGAATGAAGCGCAGGACCAAACTCTTAACGTGCTTTTCAAGGCATGGTGCCCCCAAGACCGACATCTTTCAGACTTCGACACTGAGAATAATTTGTCAATAGAAAAAGACAGGTACAGATTTTGTTCCCAGGAACTCAAGCGATACCCACTGTACTAAATTACGCAGTCAATGTGGACAAATACTAAAGTTATGTCGAGCTAATATTCTGCATGTCTGCTGTGATTCTAAGGTAGGCAGTTCACTTGCGTGGTGTCGGTGTTAGTTTACGGCGATTCTCATTTATCACTTAGATTTTCTAAAACATTATGCTACACATCTTACAAGTAAACACGAGTAAATTATGAATGGCGAATTCGAATAGGAATAAGAAAGACTGTTTCAAGCACACCACAGTTGGATGCAATTTCATTCTCACAAAACATTACATTTGACAAAGTACAGTTCACACTCGCAGAAATAGCTTCAATTTGTGAAATAAAAATGTCGGCAATCACCGAGCAGATTAATGTAGGAGCCGCCCAGAGTCGCGTACGCTGCCCAAATAAATAGCGGTGAAATATTGTATCGAACTTACGTAAAAAAGCGAAACACTTTGCGGCGGCGCGTGTCACAATGTACTGTAATGCTCTCATCAATACCAAGCTAAGTGAGTGATGTGTGAAGTCACTAAGCCTTTTTATTATGGTACTGACTGTACCCTCTTTTTGTGCGTGTGATGCCAATGGCTAGTGAAACGATCGATAAAGTGGGTAGTCAGTTCAATTATTCCGTTATTTTTTATGTAATAGGTGGCAGACGAGCAGACTGATCACCTGATGCCAAGCGATTACACAACATGTAGGTATTACCTATTATACCTATGTAAACGTAAATAAATAGGTATATACCTACAAATGCCTGAACTAGGCGAACCTGTTTTTCAGGCTAAAAAGATAAATGTAGTTAGAATTGACAATGTAAAATAAAAATTACGTAAATAAAAAATAAAATGTATTTCCTATTAAATATTTGCCAAGGGCTGCTTATCACCAGACAGTAGGTACATACTTAAAATTTTTACGGAATTTTCAACCCCGTATTTGTTATAATTATCACAGACGTAAATTTGGCAAATTTTCAAAATGTACACTATTCAGCTGGAATGGCTAATTCCATTCCAAATACCTAGTCTCAATTTAGAATACAATTGGCAAATAAATTCGATTCATGCAGACTTCTTTCCAGTCCGGCGTTTTAGACGAGAAGGCAGTAGTAAGACCTGATTTACATTTGAACAGCCTACATTAGTGAGCGATTTGGTTGAGTGAATTTACTATATAGAATAATCATGAATTTATTTTCCGTTGAGTAAAAAAAACGACGCTGAAAAAGTATAAAACAAGCCTTCGTTGACAATAACGTTGTCAAAGTGGTAAGGTATAGTATATAAACGTGTGACTACGCCTTTCCAAACATGAAAATTTCATTTCAAAGTCAAAATAGTATTGTATGACATTATTGTAAATTGACAACGAAGGCTTGTTTTATACTTTTTCAGCGTCGTTTTTTGTCGTAGTTGGGTTTTAGTTTTTTACTTTTTTTCATTTGTACTATTTTGGTGTCCAAGTGCTAGAAATATATATGTATTTTCAAAATGTACAAGTCAAGAGCTTCCAAATGATACCAAACACGGCATATTTATTATAACTTTGTTTTTTTACTCTGTATGTTTTGACCGCTAGAGGGCGCCACATTAGATTTTATGAAACCTCATATAGCTTATAACCAGCGGACAATTAAGACGCTTATAATGATATGTCATGTCATTATCGAATTCTGATAAGTAGTTTAGAAGTTACGTGGAAACAGATGAACATACATACATACATAGCCTGTCAAAATCATAACCCTCCTTTTGCTTTGCCGTAGTCGGGTAATAAAGGTTTTGCAATTGTATGGCGGATCATGTAGGAGCAAACGTAGCCGTGTTGCAGCTAAGAAAATTGCTTGTATTACCCGCGGATCACGTTCAAGATCCATTGTTATTGGAGAATACGGATTCTCCTCGTTCAACATCGGTTTTAGGTGTTCAGTATTTACCGGTTAGGTGTACAGGCCACACATCAGATTACCACAACCTGCTGAATTTCCTCAATTGATATTCAGCCTAATGTGTATGATAGTAAGATGAGAGTCGATTGAAGAAATTCGTCAGTTTTGTATACTTTGATGTGTGGCTGTACCTGCGTAAGCGCATGGTTGAGATTGGCTCCACACAACCCACTGCGTGTCTTAGCGATTATCTCTTAGCCCTTGTAAAAGTAAAGTATCAGCCTATATACTGCCCCACTGCAGGGCAAAGGCTATCATAGAAATCAAGTCATCGCTACTATGATGGAATTGAGCTCAGCCACCATGCTTGCCTAATGCGGATTGGCGATAACAACCCCGAGCAAGCGCTGGTACACTGGAAAAGGTACACCTAGAGATAGGGGGCAGGTGAGCTGACGTATCACCTGATGGTAAGCGGTTACCCACCACCTGAACACCTGCAACACTAGAGCCATAAGTGTTCCAGCAACCTTTTAAAAAGGATATAGGATAATACGCTAGGGTCAGTGCTCTAGTAGTTGACCATTTTCAATTTAAGCACCGATATTAAGCTTTCAATCGAGCAGATGTTCTTATTTGGTTACAAATTGATGTGTCAAAACTAATCAGCCTAGCAACCAATCAGAATTTAGAGAAGTCGCTAGTAAATCCCTCTAGACAACTACTGGCGCATTAGCTGAAATTTTAATTTATTAATTAATAATAAAATAATGCTAAAACTTAATTAAAATTTTTTATATGATAAATAACTAATTTTTAATGTACACAAAATAATCAAGTCAAAATTTCTAGTAGATATTTAGTAACATTTTTTTTTGTATCGACATCAGCCTTAATTGGTCAACTACTGGAGCGTTCACCCTATTTTCGTGATGGTTTCACCATAATCTAGCAATACAATGTGTTCAGAACTTCAGACTTTTACGAGTATGGGATAAAAATGTCTCGTCTTGGCTATCGAACCCCTATTTGCGATATTTCAAGTTTGTTACGTGACCCGATAAAAGTGGCCAAAATGAGAATAAGCGATGCTAAGCCACCCTTTGACCCTTTTCAATCGTCCGATCCACTTTCAGTATTCAGTTTGACACGATGCAAAAGTGATTTCCACGAAAGCATTTTAGCCTCAGTTTGCTTAGTACTTCACTGAAAAATTGGATTATTGGTCATCGAAAAAAATTAAAAAGGCATTGGGTAATTAATATTGGTAAATTACAAATGACGAACATATTTGACATTTGCTTTCGCCTGAAATTGGTTATTATGTGAAAGAGAAAAAGATAAAAATAAGGTAAGGTACGATTCATCTGTACGTAATATATATTTTTGATGTAAATATGTTCAGCAAAATCTTCGTCAACATAGACGGATTTAATTGTAATACAACTTGCTCTTGCGCACGATAAGATGCGGACTGTCAAGCTGCTACGACTACTACGCTCAACGGAGCCGTAGCAATGCTACGACGACTCGTAGCAACAGGAGATAGCCGTAGCAGCCATCGGCTTGCAAAGCTTGTGCGATGCTATGAAAGTAAATTACCTATCAGTCTATACATTTTTTTAATAATCAATAAATAATAAATTAATTCTCACAACATATCATACATTGATCAGTCTCTGTAATAAGTAGCTTACCAGTCTAAATGCCCGGGACGTAATTTTACACTAACCAAAGGTCTGCCAACAGTGGCCTTACCATGAGTTTGAAATACTATCCTCGCTATCGAAAACTATCGCTTTGCCTCTTTCATTGTGATGCATTTGAAAGAGACAGAGCAATAGTTTTGGATAGCGAGGATAGTATTTCAAACTCATGGTAAGGCCACAGATGGCGTTGGGTGTAGTTTGCATTGCGCTAGCGTTTAGATTTGTACTTATTAAAGATTTGCCGATGTCTATGGTATTAACTCTTTATAATTATTAGTTTATTTTTTGTTGTTATTTTTTTTTGGTTTTAATTTATTTTTACTAGTGTTTTTAATTTTCTTGTGTTGTGTCAATTGTCTGTAGCATGTAATATGTTCTTTTTTTCTTTCTAATTAGTGAAGATTAATAAATCTCGCATGGAAGGCTACCACTATCCACATTATCCACTGAGTTACCATCGCTTTTATCCGTCTTTACTCCGCCCACTCTCACTAATCCACAACCCAGCATGAATGTAACTACACTCAACCATTTCTCTTACTTAGAACTCTTAATAAAACACCAGAGTTTAATGCGTCCTCACTCGAATCTTTAACTAAACCATCTAAGGCTTGTTAAGTACGGATTCAAGAAGCGGTTGACTTAGGACGGCCGAATTTTCTTACGGAATACGTATAAAGTACGACCGACGACACAGAGATTTATTTCCAAGTGGCATTAGAATAAAATAGAATAGAATATATATATTTGTTTACTAAACTCGACACTACAGAAATCACCAGGAAACACAATAAAAGTGATTTCGGATTAGCGTATGTATCCGCGCGTATACGGTCGTTTCAGTATACGCGCTTACACGCGCGTTACAAACGCGCTTCAAAAAAATCTGACGTACGTACACAATCATATTTCGATCTGTTCACGTGAACCGAAAAATAATTGCCATGACGCGGACTTTTCCATTACAACATTTTTCCGATTAGGATACGCTCAACTCAACTCAACGCTCTTACGACTGCCAAAACGCGCTTCTATAAAACGCTTCTATACGCGTATAAAACGCTAGTCTGAATCCGCACTAAATAAAATTAACTTCATTAAAATAACAAAAAACGAGCGAACAAAAAAGATAAATTTGGCTGCTGAAGTCATTTGCGTATAGGTGTTTTACATTGGTATCTATACAAAAAGAAGCTCACAGCTATGTTGGCTTCCTAGCCATGGCTTGAGGTAGTTGAACTTGTACGTGAAGTAGGTTCTTCTACCCGTAGGACATAGGTACCACTCCCCACTCTGGCGATGAGGGAGCGTTGCTGGGGGTAGTTGGTATCCCTCTGACTGCCGAAGGAGAGCCCGACATAACCCGTCTGTCCCCAGAAAGGAGACGTGCATAAGAAGGCATTCATTCTCCAGCATCAAAAAAGGCCATAGCATATTTTAATAATATGGAAGACATAAATAAAACCTACATTTTCGAATGTAATTATAAATTTATTAATTAATAAGACCGCCAAAATTTTACACTCAATTTCTGTTATGTCTAGTTCATAAGTTGTGATTTTTGTGCAATAAAGTACATACCTATTTCCATTTATCAATTTCTGTAAAAATAATTCTACCATCATTAAGAATTAATGGTGTACGAAATGAAGTTAAGATTATTCAAACAAATTATTTTTAAAAACGTCTCAATGAAAAGAGATTATTTATGTATGCATTAGAAAGAATGAAAAGTATTACGTAGTACTAAATTCAGTTCATACAGAAAAGGACTACGGTACCCTTGCTACTTGTAAATATCTGCATGTAAGTTGTTGAAATCATTAAAGAAGAGGAAACAGAAAAAAATATATTCAGTTAGGTCTATACCGTTTGTCCGGCCCCATGGGAAATAGCCACTTAGGGTAGTCCGGTGTTAAAACATCGGCAGTAAAAATCCAGGATTACCCGAAATGAAATTCGGCCGCTTCTCGATTAATGGACTTGCAATAGTGATGTGCTTGAGTCTTTTGTAATCGATACATTGAGTTTTGTTTTTTTTCTTCTTCTTGTAATTTAAGAGCATAGGAATATCTTATCAGAGGAGTAGTCACATTTTTTTGGATCCACCAAGACCTTTGGTTCTTTGTATACCTATACATGGCATTACATTTTTCCTTGAGTTTTTTTTCTTGTCTTACATTCGAGCCACTTGTAAGATTCTTAATAAAATGTCTAGTTGCTTGCGCTGACTTAGCTGCCTGATATGGACTTTAGCTTTCACGTCGAAATTTCGTCATTTTGCGCATACTTGTTGCCGGTTCAGGCATACTACAAACATTTTTGAACATCAAGAGAGGCATCTCTACCGTAGGTATGTACACGCGAACTACAAGGGAAACAAATGGCAATGGCAACCTAGAATCTCTTCCGACGTGACTCTATTCCGAATGAATTCGAATGTTTTTTTAACTCGATTTTTTCGGACAGTAATGATTTGCTACAGTAAAAAATCGAGTCGCATCACCAGCTTAGAATGAAGCGGCTGCAGCAATCGATCTCACTCGGACGGATTATAACTTTCAATTAAATTACTGGGCGAGGAAGTATGATTGGGGATTTTCGGCTCGATTCGTTCGGAAGGTTGCGTTATTTTTTGCCTGAGGTTTGTTGCATATTGGTTTATTTTCTAAATTGGTTCCGAAGGTTCTTGCCAATTACATCGGCAATTCTCATCGATCATCCAATCTCAAACTAGAGCGCTCTCTTTGCTCGAGTAGAACTACGGTACAGGATATATTTAACCACGTCTTCAGCCAACCATTCTGAACAATATTTGATCTATAACTTTTTGAAATTTGCAATACAATTCGTGATGGAGAATTAGCCAAGTTGGTCTCACCATTGAACGTAGCTATATCATAGATAGATATTCTTTATTGCACAGAAATAGAATACATGAGTGAAACAACATCTATAGACAGTACAATAAGGCGGTCTTATCGCTTGTAGCGATTTCATCATCATAATTCATCATCATATTTGGACGTTAAACTCAATGAACAAAACTTATTGACAAACTTAACGTGGCTCCTACTACAATTATGTTTTTGATGAGATTCAGGGGGTCTAATTTGAAGTCACTTTGAGACTCAACCAAACGATTGAGAATGCCATTTTCCTAATTTGAAGTGACCATTCTTTCGTTTGAGACCGATGGAAGTTGTTTTGACAGGACTTGTCTCAAACCCTAATTTGAAAGCATAAAATGACATTCGTAAAATTGAATTTGACAGCTCAAGTCTCAGGGTTTTATGTCAAATTTTACGATAACTCGAAAGGTGTCGTACTTCGGTGAAGTGTTGAACATTTCATACATAAGTACATCGGAAGATTAGAAATTACTATTAAACTAGTCATATAAAAGTTACGATAAGAGTTTACTAGCAAATTAGGTACATAACAAATACCTGTAAAGTTAGTTTTAAAGGAAATAATAGGTAAATAAATAATAGTTTTTGTGTCTAGAAGAAAATGGTCATGATGTATCTATTACCTACTTAATAATTTGTGATTTTTGCAGTGAAACGGCTGGTAGACTTTTGAGAGATTCCTTTTGCCATTGTGACGATATGGTGCCGTACTTAGTTGTGGTTGTGGGATGCATCTGGTCGAGGTATGTACTACCTTACCTACTTCTATTTCTACTTATAAATATAGGTAACTTACCTAACTATTCCTTAATAAAGAACAATATTTACAGATCCATAAAGGACTCAACTACTATGCATCTAAGTAGGTACCTACAGTGTAAACACACAGCAATAAAAGTACTTTGTTGTGTTTGTTTGAAAGTTATGGAATAGAAATCATGAGGCCATCCAAATTATGTTCATAGTTAAAGTCACAAAATTCCTAATGAAAGAAATGTTTAGGTACCAAGAGTAAATAATGAACTAAAACAAGTTAATTATAGATCTCCGGTAGTGCATTTTTTTGGTTGATACTTATATGTATTTATTATGTTTACAGATTTTATGAGCGCTGATGGCATTATGGCAGATGGATGTCTTATTGATTACACCCACGCACTGGGCGTGGGGTCCATGGGGACACACCTAACACCACCAGTGGTCAGTCACCAGTCACTACAATAGAAAATAATAAAATATAATTGTTGTATGAACATATTGTGATTGTCGATATTTTTTTTTCTATTCTATGCTGAACACAAAGATTATGTACCTACATACCTTAATTTGAGATTAATTTGAATAATTGATCTTATAGCTTGCGTTAACTTGTTACTGTTAACTTACTAATAAAATATCTTTAAAGTAATTAAATTGTTTTATTTTGCCAAGCCGATGAGGCTGATACCTCAGCTTTTTTGTACCTAGTATTGGAATCCTATATTTAAAACACCCCATTGGTTAGTGGTTTTAAGTACAGGTCCATAATCTTCGGGTCCCGGGTTCGATTCCCAGGTCAAGCATAGCCTTGTGGTTTGTGATCACTAATCTGCATTAGGCAAGTGTGGTGATTAAGCCCAATCCCATCATAGTAGCGTAGACTTGATTTCTATGATAGAGCCCTTTGCCCTGCAGTGGGACAGTATATAGACTGATACCTACTAAAGTATCAGTAGTAAAGAATTTTCAATTACTTAATTATAAATATTGTAAAATATCATTAGGTAATTAAAAATTTCTCAAAGCATAGCATATCATAATGCATGAACACTAACTTCACAAGACAAGAAGCTAACTTACTGCTCAAATGAAAAACATAACATAAATAGATACTCTTTATTGCACAAAGTTTACAAGTCTTCTTAAAGCTGGGTAATAAATTTTGCTTAATATACAATAGCTTGGTAGTGACATCTTCCTGTGTTCAGTTTGTCGCTAGGTTGTAGAGAGAGAATCTGTAAGGAAGAAAATTATGGTATTATTGATAAAATTATAATGATAATATCTACTCTACTCTGTAATAATAGGGCAGTGGGTAGCTCAGTGTATAAGAATGGGAAGTTGTGGTTTGAAACGGACATAAATGAGAATACCAGCACATATTGGACAGTATCTGAAATGTTTAACAATAGATCAGTTTGTCTGAGTACCTCTATTTAAGGGCAGCAAAGGTCAGATGGCAGTTGCTCGATGGTAATTATCAAACAATCCGGAATCATTCTCTAAGCATACCATGAGTTCTAGAGTTTTGTATGCATCTGGGATTCATACGCTAGGTATAGAAAGAGATCCCTATACCTACATACTCTATAACAATGGATCAAAGATTATATTGACCTACCAAATAATTTAGATAACTTTCTTTGCCTGCGGCTTAGGTGTGCTGTAGTATAGGTAATATCAGGCAGTAGTAGATAGTAGGTAGTAGATTTCATCGGTGTACAAGCTCCAGTTGGGACTGTATACTGGCAGATACATTAATTTCCTCTTCGCCTTTTATTTTAGTCGGCCCAGACCTAAAAGAGTAAGTAAGTACATTATTATAACATAAAATATAACCATGTAACATCTACTTTATGCACCAAAAGGGTAGAACTAAATTAGACAAACTTTACATGCTCGGAACGATGGAAAATACTTAAACAATACATACCTTTTGATACAACAATCCAACAAGCACCAGTTAACCAACTCATTCCATAGCATGTAGGTTACGTAGGTACTAGATCTCCAAACCACTGAGGAATTTTGCAATCCTTAAGTATCTTCACTTTATGTACTTTTCAACAAATTTATCTAAAAATCCAAATAAATTATAAGTTGCAAAGAAAACAAAATATTTTTCTTAAAATTGATCAGCTGTCATTTTTCGTTTCTCTTTACACTTACAGCTTTGTTGAGCAAAGAAAACAAACGCCAAACAGCCAAAAAAACTAAATTCTAAAAATTATGACAAAATGTTATGTTTTCACTACATAAATCCTTCTTTCAAACACATTAAACAACAATCTATTTATATAAACAGCCAAATATTTTTTATTTATTAAAAATTTCATTGTTTGTAAAATTCAATTGCTTCAATTGATCAAATGTGTGTAGCCGCCATAACATAATCTTTCGGCGGCACTTTCAATTGATTTCAAAACTCTATGGTCTCCGATCGTAAATGAGTGTCCGTCTCAAAGACATTTCGTTATCGCAAAACAAATTACGTTTGGTTGACTCTCAGCTCAACCGAACGAAAGTATTTGCCAACTTCAAATTAGACCCCCAGTTTACAGCAAATCTTGCCAAGGAATAAGATAATTATGCACAAAGCTAAACGCAATACAATTTCTCATTGTTCTGTGAGAAAATGTGCATTTGCTCGTAGTTATATCCAACATTAGTTTGACTGTGCAATTGCAGACACGAACTCATTAGTACTTTGGGTAACTAGAGTTGCCAAATAAAATTAGTTTCAGTATGTATTTAGCTACCATATGAATCGCCATTTACCTCATATTTAACATTCTATTTTCTTCATTTTGTGTATTGGACTGTAGGTGGCATGAGGACAAAAATACCTAATAATTGTAGATTGTAGGTATCAATATTTTGCTGATCGATATCAGATGAACGATATCATTTATAGAACTTATCGAGCAACGTTGACCGATTGGATCAATCGATTGGTTAGTCGAACGGTATCCGTCAATCAATTAAAGCTACCAGACCTGCAAGTAACATTGATTGACGCAACGTTACTCCATACCCGTGGGAGAGCCACGCTTCGGCATGAATGGACCGGCTCGACCGGAGTGATACCACTGCCTCACAGAAAACCGGCGTGAAGCAGCCCCTGTGCTGTGTTTCGCTGAGTGAGTGAGGGTACCGGAGGTCCACTCGGGGGGAAAAGGGGATAAAAGGTTGGCAGCGCTCCAACTGGTTTTGCAAGTGTCCATGGGCGGCGGCAATTGCTTACCATAAGGTGATCCGCCTGCTAGCCTGCTACCTATCACATAAAAAAATCGGTGAAACTGGTAACAGAGGAGAGCCATTTTCTTTTGGATTACGTACCTCTGTCACTGCAAACAGTATTAGCCATCTAAGTTAGGTGATTAAAGTGTTTCCAGACAAAATAATTAACGTATTGTGAGCTGAGGCGAGTTGAATGAGTTCGGTCCGCTGTTTTGTGGAGTTCGATCGCTTGAGGTTACTGTGGGTTCCACTAGTGATGTATCTGAAGCTGTCGATAGTTTGATTATCGATAGATTGATCTCTACTAAAATTACTATGATACGACTGCGTATATTTATTTGTATATGACTATACTATTAGATCTGTAACCTTTGTGCCATATATGTATATGCATAAACATCTATTTATCTATAACTATTTAGCTTTTACTATATCTATTTATTTATAACTAAATGGTAGAGTTTGTATCACTTAGTACTTACAAAGAATGAAGGCAGCTACTTCGGGTTAGCCTATGTATTGTGTTAAATTTCGCAATAAATTGATATTCGGCTAAATGTTTTGAAATTATTATTGAAAAAAAAAACAGATTCGTGTACATTAACGTGTGACCGTCCGTACAGATTGCATTACAAACGTTATAGAAGTACTAAAATATGACAACAATACCAATTGACATATTATAAACAAACGACATGGTAGACGCTATCCAATCGGCCTAAATTTGTCTATTGTAATCATGCTATTTATAGAATAGCGGTGTTACCAAATACAAGCATATTTTTGCTTAAAAGGTAGCTCCATTCACTACTATTGTAATAGACATTAAGTTAATGAAATAAACTTTTTTATATTTTGTATTGTATAACGAGGTTTGAATAGTATACAAGATTTCTTTTATTTGTGCCAACAGAGACAGGTATTTTCTTTAAAGTAGGTATTTTAATTGTAACAGAATTAGTGTTAAGGTCTTAAGACCCAAAAGCCTTTTTAGTGAAAGGAAAAGCTATTATTTTCTATTGTGACTACTGTCTGGGCTTTAGAACGTCAATATTATGAGACGTTTTAAATTAAAATGAAGTCGGTAGAAATAAGACTTCAGAACTGTGACGTGATGAATACTTTTTAGTATCGATATACTGAGTAGTTTTCAATGCTAATTTGGTGGATACATTTTATGACAGACATTATTTCATCGATAGTAGGAGTTATCGACATAGATACAGCACTGGCTTATAGTTTCAGCTAGTTTTTAGATTAATCAGTTAGGATTGTGGTTTTCTTCGGGTTCTTAAATGATTCTATTAGGATCTGTGAGACATTCGGGTGGTTTTGTGTATGAAAGTCATTAATTCTCCTTAATTTTGCGGCTTCTCCGAAATGGCTTCTACTAGACTTTAGTGTACGTTTCTAGATAGGTTTAGTGACTACTTATATGGATGTTTATTACAGATTTAAACATGGGTACCTAAAATTGTTTATAATATAATCCCATTGTTATGTTTAAAGGACGTAAGGAAAAACGTGGTTTTCCGACTCTGGACTTTTTTAACTAATTTTCTCAAAAAAATGTTTTATCTATCTGCAACTTCTGGACATTTCATATAATGAGTATTTCATTTTTTTCTGGAGTATGCAGGAGTCGAGAACAAAATGGGGATAACCATAAAAAAAACCCTAAATGATTACGGATGAAAGAAAAGAAAAACATTATAGTGGACTTTGTTGATGGCAACACAAAGTGGTTATTATCTTGGATGGCAACACTGTTCGGTTGTCTCTGTGCTTTTCGTCCGACGCCATTTAATTTTATCACTAAACCGTTCTTTAAATTACTAATCATTATTTTTCAACGAATTTTAATACATATTCTCTTTCTTAGTACACCTACTTTTACTATCCATTACGATCTGTATGTTTGAAACTAAAGCAAAAATCTTAATAGATCAGGAATTAGGCCTAAGGCACATTTTACATTCGATTTAGTTCCTCCAAAGCTGAGGCAGCCAGAGTTTAACACTTCGCTCTAACTTGAAAAGCCTATTTGAAACACCGCAAAAACTTCTAAGTTACTAAACTTACAGGGAAATCTTTCAAGAAATATAAAACTAAGTTACTTCACTCCTGGTACTGTCAAGGAAATTTTAAGCTTTTGTAATATGAATTAAATGAACCGTGATTCTTTGAGAATTATTCCGGGTGTTTGAACTCGGTTCAGTTACACCAGCTATTTGCACGGGCAATTAAATATTAGGCTTAGACTTTGGAAACGTTTTTGTGAAGGCGAGTAGGTAAATACTTGAAGAAATCTTCATGTTCTGCGAGATTGAATTAAAGTAACCAGGGGAGCAATTCTCGAGTACTCGACATTGACTCCTCTAGCTGATATTTTGCTCGCGGCCACCACGCTTTGCCGAATACGCGGGCAGAAATCAGAATTACCTACTTATTAAACTTATTGTATTAGACAACGCCCCGTTGGTCTAGTGGTTTTAAGTTCGTTTCCCTGCCGGGCTAACATGCGCACCGCGAGATAATTTTTTGACACTCGTATTTTGTCGGCGCAAGTTGCGTCTCGCTTACTCGACTGAGCATAAGTATGTTTTCGAACATAGCTCGGGTTGTAATCACCAATAAGCATAGGCTAGCCTAATCCCATTATAGCAGCGATGACTTGATTTTTATAATGGAGGCCTTTTGACTGAATTTTATCCAAATAAATTGTATTGAAATTAAAAAAAGCAAGAGGTTGAAGAATTAAAAAATACGATTAATGCCCCACACGATCACACCAAGAACCAAATTTTATTAGATTTCCAGAAAAACTCTGTAGCTAATCTGACCAATCTACCACACGTATGTCTGCATGTATATACTTGTACCCAAGTCCTTGAGGTATCAGGACTGCTTACTTCGATACACTTTTCTGTCTTTTGAATAAAACAGTAGCAAATTCAACAAAGCCGCAGACAGTCGCAAACATTGGTAAACATCCCTTTTTGTGTAGCTACTGAGATATTAATGCCAGTGGAGAATTTAGTTCACCTACACAAGCCTTGAACGATTTCGGCTTTTGAAGAATAAATACAGTGTTTATATTGCCTGAGGCCTCAGGATCGGACTTAAAGGTGTGTCCAATCCATAGAATAAGAATGTGCCGGCATCGTAAACAGAGTTATCTGCAAACATCATCCCTTAAGCCACGTCTTCTACTAATCATTCTGAACAACATTATACTCTGATTCATAATCATTAAAGTAAACTGACATTGAAAATGATAAGTTTCTATGCATTTTGACATTTTGCATGTGTCAAATTGAGTGGATAATGTATGGGGATGACACATTGACATCTGTCAGTTTACTTTACATGATTATGAAATCAGAGTATAGTTCTACGACTCTTGGAAATCCGCAAAAAAACAGTTTCAACTTTTCATACAAAATTGCAATTGCAATTGCAACACCAGTAGAGTCACAAGTGCGCTGCAACCTTTAACCCCCTTTCCCTCAATTGGGCTCCGGTACCCTCACTCACTCGACGAACCACAGCGCAGCACTGTTTCACGCCGGTCTTCTGTGAGGCTGCGGTATCACTCCGGTCGAGCAGGCCCATTTCTGCCGAAGTGTGGCTCTCCCACGGTAAAGGTTTGACTCGAGGACCTTAAAACCTACGAAGACATACAAAAAGGCTAAACTATATTTCTACTACTACTAGTACTACTCATCTATACACTGTGATAAATAACAGCTTTGATTCGGAATTCACGTTTCTTTTTGTCCTGTCCCTAAATCCCGGGTGACGCGGCAAATCGACTTTCTCATATCACAGACCGAATTTCGCGAGCAAAAGGTTACGTTAATAAATACATACAGCCGAAATCTTTTTCACATTCCCTCGATCCAAGCGTTTTGTAGCTCCTAGTTCACTCATTAGGCACGATTCCAACCCACATCCACATTTGACCACATGGCTCTCCATGCTTTGGCATGAATAGGGCGATTTGACTGGAATGATAGTCACACTTACAGGAATTCGTCGGCTTACTAGTTTCCGTATTAATTTCGTATTAATATTAATTCCGTAGTATAATTAAAGAGTACGTTATTTATTTTAAAAAATATACTTTAGCAAGTAATAATAGTTCACTCACTGTTTACTGTAGTCACTCATAACTTTGTTTACTCAACGGTGGCAGTAGACGTCGAAGGTTTAGCTTCAGTAAGTATTAAACTTCTTGGTCTCTTTCACTTTAAAAAAGTATAAGCAGTAGCCTTACCATGAGTTTGAGAATACTATCCTCGCTATCGGAAACTATCGCTTTGCCTCTTTCATTGTGATGCATTTGAAAGAGACAGGGAAATAGTTTACGTTATGTCAGTTTTAAATGTCAACTCATGGTAGCGCTACAGGCACCAAGAATAAAACGTTTTTCCGTAGTTAAAAAGACACGGCATAATTTTAATGAGGCAATGAGCAAATGTGCGTTTACACACACAAGTTCACTTTCTGGTACAACTGACTGGAAGAATGCATCAATCTTTTTTTACCTATTTATACAATGAACCTACTGGTTGTCAGCCAGTGGGGCGCCCACGCTATCGCTGGCGGGATGTAGAAAACGCGGATCTGCAAGAATTGGAAGCAGGAGATTGGCGTACAAGATCGAGACAAATGGCGACATCTCGTATCGTTGGCCAAGACTCATTTTGGGTCGTTGATCCATCGGAGTAAGGAAGTAAGTTCACTAGAGTGAACGGTTCTTGCCCCAACTCTACTAAGTATGTTAGGAATTTCTTGTCTGTGTGAAGAGTTGGTAAATTGTGAATTAATTAGATTGGGTCCCATGTCACTGGCGCCTAACTCGACCCGACGTGCCTGCGTCCGTACTGAACGATCGACTAACAAAATATGTCACGTATTGTAAGAGACGAGCAGTGTAGCCAACATTACCAGTTTTTACTGTATAAATAGATAGATATTCTTCATTGCACAGATTTTTTTTAATTGCCGAAGTAGGCAGACGAGCATGCGGCCCATCTGATGGTAAATGGTAACCGCCGCGCTCATAGACAACAACACACACATACATGAGTGAAACAAGCGATAAACAGTACAATAAGGCGGTCTTATCGCTTGTAGCGATTTCTTCCAGACACCCTTAAGGTAGAGGAAAGAACAGCGTGTTGGTAATGGGGTAAGGCAGTGCAAAGATATTGCTGAAAGATAGAGATATTATGACATAAATAATAAGACTCTAAGCTCTAAATCTACTTATTATAAGATAGTATATAGTAGATGTAGAGCTTTTTGGAAAGTCTCTCAGTTTCATGTATATGCCTCGAAATCTATGTTCTTTTATTTCAGAGAGAACTTTTTATGTGATAGGGAGCAGACGAGCAGATGAATCACCTGATGATAAGCGATTGTCGCCGCTCATAGGCCACCAGTAGAGTCAAGTGAGCTACCAACCTCCCCCTTTCCCCCTAATGGCCTCCGGTACCTCAACTCAACTAAACACATCGCAAGTATTAGAGAAATGCAATTACATTGTGGATTAATTACGTTCCGTTGTCGCAGAGCGGAACTTGTTCTGACATGGAACACGTCTCACGGAGCAATTGGGCGGAACATTGTGTGCAAGCATGTCGGGAACATGGGAACAGCGCGACATGACATGCGTTGTCTCAGCATGCCGTTTGGATAGTACATTCGACTCCAAAAATATGTATACACTTTAGGACCTTGATACAATACATATATTATTATGTATAAGTACGACTTCTACTTTCATTTTAGTTTCTTTTTTCTTAGTTTGGGACCAAGACAATGTATGTGATTTTGTCTCAATTTATTTATTTACTAGTGGCCCGCCCTCACTTCGCTTCGGGACCGTAATTCAGAAATGAACCAATAGATGGCGCTGTATCAAATTACATCGCGCAAGCGTTTCGTGTTTTCGGTTTACCTATAAGCCTTGTCGTTGTCCATAGAAGTTATCTCTTTATAAATAGTATAGATTTAGGTTAGGGGAAAACTCGCCCGAAAAAAACTCGCACGAGAATTTCAAGATTTTTTGCTAGTCACTGCTCTAACCTAACTTCACCAGTATTTTTTGTTGAGTAGAGTTTAGACACTATTTTCATCATAAAAATATTGGTAAGTGTAGAACAGTGACCGGCCAAAAATCTTGAAATTCTTTTCCCCTAGCCCATTTCTACAGATGGCAGACTAGCCAATGAAACGATTGGCGCCGCCCATGGACACCCGCAACACCAGTGGAGTCACAAATGCTTTGTCAACCTTTGACTGTTCACCCACTATGGAAAACCAGCGACGGCGTCGTTCACCCTGGTTCTCTGTGAGGCCTTGGTATAATAATGTCATAACTAATACTAAAACTTGAACCTAAGCCTTGTTATAAACCGACGGAACACACCACGTGACAGCAACGGGCAGACAGGAGTTGACAAATTTCATTAAAGCCCAAGCCTAACGAAGCCGGAATGGGTTAAAGTGCTTTCGACTTGTTTCGACACAATCTTGTTAACTTTGCTAATTGATCTATAAAAACCTTTATAGTCATGAACAATGGCGTCTAAATGTGTACCTACGAAAAAAAAGGTTATATTTTTGACGCCTGAAAGTGAAGAGTTGAATTGAAAAATAAATTAAGTAAATTTTTAAGTGGGTAGTCAACTGTTAAAGTCAGTCACAGCACTCAATAATACGCCAGTTTGGCCAATTCAATGTTGGCCGCGTTATGTCTCCGCTGAAGTAACCATAGCAGCCATTATCTGAAAAAAAAAAACATTTTAATACTTATGTATTAGATCCAAATTCATGGGATCCTTAAGTAAGTAGGTAGCATTGAACAAGATGTCACGGGAAGTAGAATTTGCCACTCGAATCCTATTCCTTGCGTGGCCCGTCTAAGTAGACATCAGCTCCTCAAGACTCAAGGACGAATGGTCTCATTACAGCGATAACGGTGCCAGAGAGCACACTTGACGGTAAGGGACATTATAAACGGAGCAATCCAGTAATGGTGTATCTGACGACGGTCCTGCTGCTTCTCCAGGCAAACAATTTTCAGTTGCGTACAAATCAATTAAGTGGTAATTTATTTATTTTATTTTATTTACAGCTTCTTATATAACATTAGCAATTAATAGTTGCCAAAGCTAAGTTATACAATAATGAAATGTTGGTAATTAAGACACTTAGAAACGTTAAACTAAAGATGAAATAAAATAAATGGTGCAGCATAATGATTTTAAGACTTACACTGATCTAAGAAGACGACGATACTTTCGCCAGCTTCTCGTGGAAATAATTATTATGGTATAGTGGCCCCCCTCACTTCGCTTCGGGACCGTAATTCAGAAATGAACCAATAGATGGCGCTGTCAAATTACATCGCGCAAGCGTTTCGTGTTTTCGGTTTACCTATAAGCCTTGTCGTTGTCCATAGAAGTTATCTTTTTATAAATAAGTATAGAAATTTGAGTATTAAATCTGTTGTCTAGTAACCTACCTGTAGCACAAGTTCTAAAGCTACTTAGTACGGAGTCAGGTGAGTGTATGTGATGTTGTGTGAATTTATTTATTGGTTCGCCTTAGCCTAGTGGTAAGCAAAAGGAGTGCCCACGTTACAATCACAACGGACGCGATGGCACGGCATCACATCCGTTGGCACTGGCCCGAGATGCCTTTTCACGCTCGAAAGAATCCATATTATTGTAGGGCGGAGGAAACACAATCCTAATAATCTAAATCTTTAACATAAAACACAAATCCCTGAAGCAATAATAACTTAATCTTTAAGCCGGTTATTAAAGTTGGGGATGGGCAACTCTTTCCGTCTATAAAAAACACAGCTGTCGAGCCTATGCCGGCCAACTTGGCGAACTTCGAGTCGCTATTAAACCGCCAATAAACTGGAATATTCGAAGGAAGGCGGTCCAGGGACAGATTGGGACTGTGACAATTTGGTCCGAGTTACCTGTAAATATAAAATAAAATTATGTTTGATATATATAGGTCTTTATATTATAAATTAATAAAAGATCCTTCACCCAGGCGTAAGTAAATAAAGAAATAAAATATTTCTTTGAAGAAGAAAAATAAAGATAAAAAGATAAAATTAAAAAATACATATTACACATATTTATTAAAAAAAAGTAAGATAAAAATAAGAAGGACAAAATTAAAATGTTGTTTAGAATGGTTGGTAGAAGACGTGGTTAAAAGGATGTAAATGTTCTGTTCTGTACACCTTGTACAGTCACGAGTATTATTAGAGAGTCACATTTATAATGCAATAAGGTCGAAATTTAGTGCAATAATGTTAAATGTCAAGTTAAGACATAAAGTGTCTTCTTATCTAATCGACCCTTGAAACGATATGAAACCTCTTCGCAGTTTTCTAATTAAGAACATAATATGTTGTGTCACTTGTGTCAGCGCCAATAAAGAAAATATTATTAAATTAGTTTATTGTGACATTTTCACAAATATTAACAATAAGGTACTCGGAAAACATCGGTACCTAATTGACATTTTTGCACGGTTGCCCCTAGAAAAGTAAAGTTGTCGATGGTAAATATTATGACTTTGACACGTTAAAATAGCTCTTAATAGCGAAAGATTGCTACACGAAATTCAACCTTAAGTAAGTCCCAAATTAAAACTCGTACTACTGTACCTATAGATAGAAGAAGATGGATGTAAAAGGTGTTTATTAGCAGTTGAGCCTGCCACGGCCCTGTTTGACAAGCCATCCGATAGATCACGGGCGCGACACCGCCTCGTTTTATTGAATAAGTCTGGCGTAATTACAACCGATCGGATTGTGATTGCGCGCCTTTGTGACGTTTGGCGAAGTCTTTGCATGTTAATGACGAGGCGAAGTGAAAAAATTAGCCAGCCGTGAAATAAAAGGGACGTTTTATCTTCGATTTTACAGATAGCGCGTGATTTAAATTCAGAGTTCATTCAGTACAAAGGTTATAAAAAAAGTAAAGTATCAGCTTATTTATACTTACTGGCCCACTGCAATCCTCCATCATATATTCAAGTCTTCGCTACTATGAGGGGATTAGGCTTAATAAACCCGCGACTCCGAGATTTAAACCACTAGACCAACGGGCGTTAAAAGCGTAAAGAGAGGTTGTATTGTGACCTAATTATTATTTACTAGTGGCTAGCTCACCCTCACTTAGGTTCAGAATAGTAGTTCCACTGTCTACCAATAGATGGCACTGGGCGTTGATGGCGTCACGCTCTCGTTTCGCCTTTTCGGTATGTAGGTATATAAGGCTTGTCGGTGTCTATAGATTTTATCTCTTTATAAATGGTATAAGAGATGATGGTGGTGTCTAGCTCTGAGTATGGATGAAAATTATGGAAATGTCTTAAAGGCGAAAAACGTGACCTGGGGGCCAATTCTCGTGCACTCCACGTTGAAGTCAAATTTAGAGATTTCATACATTTGCCCATACAGTTTTTAATTCGACTTCAATGTAGTCCTCCTACGGTTATTTGCTTCTCGGCAAAATCGGAATTATTCTTGGCTTTACAAGTGTTTTGGCACAAAGTCAAAGTCAAAGTCAAAGTCAAAGTATTATTTGATAAAATAGGGTACAAAAGATGTGATTATAAATAAATAATGTTCACTATTCAGTTAATTAAAATTAACATGCAAATTGAAAAAATCTTGGAGGCTATAAAAACAATTAGAAATTAACCATTGGCGTAGTTTCTTAGTCATTACATTAATGTGTCCGTATTTGACAGATTATATAAGAGGTTTTTGTTTGTTGTTGATTGATATTTTCCGTAGAAAAAATGTTGTACAACGCCCCTCTGTCTATATCACTGATAGGAGACGCCTAGACTATAAACATACCTTTGAATTCATATTTGTAATGTTATTACGACATCCATACGGATGTACATATACAGGTAACGGTCAGATTAATACAGGTTTATCGCAGTATACAATTTTATCGCAGATTATTTGAACCTCTGGAATTAAAATTCCAAGCGTGTGCAGAATTAGACCCTCGCCATAAAAGTTCCTTTGCAAATGATATTGTTAATTTGTGAAAGTTACTGACTGCAACAGACAGAAGGGTCGAAAGCATTAAATTTTCCCGGTGGGGGATAAACTGGGAAATGGTAAATTAATTATGTACATACCATTTTAGGGAGATTTAATTTGAACCGGACACGCCTTTCGTCAAAAATTCATTATTTTAGACGACTGGGATGTCCATTCACACACTTTTTTGTCGCAGTACTAACCTATTGAGTTGTATTAGTTTATTGACAATCAATTTTTCCAAATAATAATACTTAGGTACTCGGAAAACATCGGTATGATCGTATGCCCTCGCTCAAGTTGACATTTTTGCACGGTTGCCCCTAGAAAAGTAAAGATGTCGATGGTAAATATTATCGACACGTTAAAATAGCTCTTAATAGCGAAAGATTGCTACATGAATTCAACCTTGAGTAGGTTCCAAATTAAAACTCGTGACTGTACCTATAGATAGAAGAAGATGGATGTAAAAGGTGTATATTAGCAGTTGAGCCTGCCACGGCCCTGTTTGACAAGCCATCCGATAGATCACGGGCGCGACACCGCCTCGTTTTATTGAATAAGTCTGGCGTAATTACAACCGATCGGATTGTGATTGCGCGCCTTTGTGACGTTTGGCGAAGTCTTTGCATGTTAATGACGAGGCGAAGTGAAAAAATTAGCCAGCCGTGAAATAAAAGGGACGTTTTATCTTCGATTTTAGTATGTACGTAGCGTGCGTATCTACAGATAGCGCGCGATTTAAATTCAGAGTTCATTCAGTACAAAGGTTATAAAAAAAGTAAAGTATCAGCTATTTATACTTACTGGCCCATTGCAATCCTCCATCATATAATTCAAGTCTTCGCTACTATGAAGGGATTACTCTTTTTAACTCTTTATAAATGGTATAAGAGATTATGATGGTGGTGTACTAGCTTTCAATAGGTATGGATGAAAATTATGGAAATGTCTTAAAAAACGTGACCGGGGGGCAATTCTCGTGCACTCCACGTTGAAGTCAACTTAAGCGATTTCCACACATTAGTCCATACATTTTTTAATTCAACCTCAATATAGTTGTCCTACGGTTATTTGCCTCTCGGCAAAATCGGAATTATTGTTGGCCTTAGGTACAAGTGTTTTTGCACAGATTATATAATAGGTTTTTGTTTGTTGTTGATTGATATTATCCGTAGAAAAAATGTTGTACAACGCCCCTCTGTCTATATCACTGATAGGAGACGCCTAGACTATAAACATACCTTTGAATTCATATTTGTAATGTTATTACGACATCCATACGGATGTACATATACAGGTAACGGTCAGATTAATACAGGTTTATCGCAGTAAACAATTTTATCGCAGATTATTTGTACCTCTGGAATTAAAATTCCAAGCGTGTGCAGAATTAGACCCTCGCCATAAAAGTTCCTTTGCAAATGATATTGTTAATTTGTGAAAGTTACTGACTGCAACAGACAGAAGGGTCGAAAGCATTAAATTTTCCCGGTGGGGGATAAACTGGGAAATGGTAAATTAATTATGTACATACCATTTTAGGGAGATTTAATTTGAACTGGACACGCCTTTCGTCAAAAATTCATTATTTTAGACGACTGGGATGTCCATTCACACACTTTTTTGTCGCAGTACTAACCTATTGAGTTGTATGAGTTATTATTGTGTTTTTTTATGTGATACGCCTCGTTGGTCTAGTGGTTTAAGTACCAGGCCGTGATCTCGGGGTCCCGGATTCGAATCCCGGGTCGAGCAAAAGTATGTTTCGTATTTTTCGAACATAGCTCGGGTTTGTGATCACCAATCCGCATTAGGCAAGCGTGGTGATTAAGCCTTATCCCATCATAGTAGCGATGACTTGATTTCTATGATGGAGGCTTTTGCCCTGCAGTGGGACAGTATATAGGCTGATACTTTACTTTACTTTATGTGATAGATTCAGATGAGTAAACGAATAACCTAATGGCAAGCGCTTGCCACTACCCTTAGTGCCTCCAATACACTCATTCACTCGTTGAAACACAGCGCAGGCGCTGCTTCAGGCTGGTGTTCTGTGAAGCCGTGGTATTACTTCGGTCGTGTTGGCCCATTTATGCCGAAGAATAGCTAACGCCCCGTTGGTCTAACGCCCCGTTGGTCTAGTGGTTTAAGTACCGGGCCGTGATCTCCGGGTCCTGGGTTCGAATCCCGGGTCGAGCAAAAGTATGTTCCGTATTTTTCGAACATAGCTCGGGTTTGTGATCACCAATCCGCATTAGGCAAGCGTGGTGATTAAGCCTAATCCCATCGTAGTAGCGATGACTTGATTTCTATGATGGAGGCCTTTGCCCTGCAGTGGGACAGTATCTATATACTGTCCCACTGTCCCAAGAAAGAAAGTATCAGCCTATGCTGATACTTTCTTTCTTTTTTATAGCTTTCCCACGGTCAAAGTAGATTATTATATTATTACTGTAAGTTATTCATTTACGTAATACTGTCTTCAGTAGTTAATACAGAGCGATGCTATCTTGGTAGTAACTCAGGATTTTTTTTTGTTGACCCAGGGGAAATGCGTTACGCATACCCGTCCACCGGGGGGTGGACGGGTAATGTCAGACTCGATGTTTACCGACTAAAACCCCTGGGACTCTCCCTCATCGTTCATCTTGGAAGATGTCATGGGTCCGCGACACGGAGCCTAGCACCACGACATAACTCAGGACTTCTGTGATAAGTGCAGAAAAGCAGACGGATCCTGACGGTAATTTGCCACTGCCTGTAGAGACCCATGGAGTCTTACTAATGTTATTTTTATAGACGGGAATTAACGCGACGTAATTTTTTAAGCACATAATTTTGTACTTACTGCTTGACGTTTCGGCTGCGTTACAACAGCCGTGGTCACAAGCGAACTGGCGGTGCGCGGCGACGTCTGCTGGGGCCCGGCTCTGCTTAAAAAATTACGTCGCGTTAATTCCCGTCTATAATAATAGTTATAATGCAACGCGAAAATTTAAAGAACTGTCTTACTAATGTGCTGACAAGAGTGTCCTTTTCCACAGCAAAACACATTCTCCGACGCAGTTTCGATAAAAGAAAATGTCAATTTCTCAAGTCGGTTGAATGGCTTGTATACAACAAGTAACAAGATCATCTTCATTGTAAATAAAGCGAAGTCTCTGTACAGGGGAACGACAAACTCTGTCTATTTTTCATTTCGTTCGCAGTCAATAGAATCGAAGGCTTTAGGTATTTCCCTCAATCCCTTTCATTTGATATCGCGCACGAAATCCCTTGGAAAACTTTTCCATTTTCAGTAATTTGAGGTTGAGATAAGTAGGGGGAAATTAGGTAGGATAACGAGAATGCGTGAGTGGGTATAATTTGTCGTATGTAAGAAAGAGATGTAAGAAGATAAGTGGTTTGCCAACGAGCTTTGGAATGATTGCATCGTCATTCATTCATATAAAATGCTCACCCGAGGATTTTTTAGCAAAAGATTTTAGCGGTCGCAAATAGCCCAAAGAATAGAGTATTTTACGACTTTTTTGATTTATTTACTGTAAAGTTCTTGGAGTATGAATCACAGCCCTCTTTTTATTTTTTATCTATCATCATTTAGTTCCGAAGACATAGAGTTGCAAAGTTCAAAATCAGAAAAAGAGAGCGATACGCTATTAATGACGTCACTAGGCTTGTGCTTCCTACAAGCGCCGTACAAAATTTTGTTTAAGAAAGAGATAGGTATATCAAAAGTTTGTTGCTCTTTAACTTTACTGTATTAATTTTTTTTATGTTTCACCAATAATAGTACACTTCTACAGTAAATTATCGATATGTAGTAATCTCTATTATAAATAGTATAGATAGAAGATTACATGACAATAACCCAACTTCAACAACGCGCGTTTTTTCAGAAAATGTTACCTTCTGATTTTGGAAATTCAACTCTTTATAAAGTCAATAGGGTCTCATTTGAACTGTATTCCAGGTGCACCACGGCCGTGGATGCACTAACGAGCTATCCGTTCTGCTGCCGGCCGTAAACAAAAACTAAATTAAGGTTAAGAACAATTTGAATCCGGCTTCGTTACTCATTCAGTTTAGGGATACTGAGCATCCTCGTGTTTGTATTTTTATTTTGGAAAATAGATGGTAAGCGATGAAAGTGAAACTGATACCGAAATCAATAATACGTTTGAGTGAGATGCATTGGGAAACAAATCCACTGACGTTTGAATCAATTTTGCTGATACAAAGGTTTATAAATATTGGGAGGTTTTTTTTATATTGAGGACATCCAAGATGACCTCACTCCGCCTAATGGTAAGCGGCCGTGAGATCAAAATATGAGGCTGACAGGCACAAAATAACAAACTAAGTAAGTAAGTATGTAAAGAAAGTAGTAAGTGATTTCTGTTAGAAAACGGAGTTTTGGCGGGATTTCTGGGAACTTATGGGGAGAATGGGAGACAGTCCTGGCAACACTGCTACTAAAACACCCGCGGCGCTCCCTGAACTTATTAATGTAGGTCATATGACTATATTTAGTTCAAACAATCAATCTAAGTACAAGCCTACGTACGTAGTCAGTATGTTCGTGGGTAAAATGTAAACATACCAAAAACGTTTCGCTGGAAAACCCATCAATTTAATAAGTTTGGATGACTGTGGCCACTCCATTAATTATCACTAGTCCCAATAACATTCTACAAACAAACATTTTGTATGACGGATGTTCAACCCTAAAAAATTGTGCCAATGTCCTGTTCGTTACTTTTGTGATGAATGATTTTGTTTTTAGATGTTTTAATATGAACTGTGTTGATAAAACATTTACGTGCCCGTTTTTTTTATACTTCATTTAAACATAATACAACTGATATCTCCATCAACATCAAGCTTCTGTCAGGCCCCCAACTCTCGTGCTTGTGATATTAATCGAAAATAGATCGCAAAAACATAGTTTTAAAATATATTTTTCATTCGATGTCCGCCATGTTTTTCCGATCATAACTCAAGAGAATTGGGGGCCAGCAGCCCTGCCCAAATTGTCACTTATTCTGACCTGAAAACGTCCTACTTATAGTACGTTTATCGACACCTAGAAGTCGTTTATCTGAGTGCTTTTTGGTTCTGTGGGCTGTTATGATTAGCCCACCACTTCAGCTGGCTAATCCAGCAAACTACATCTACATAAGGCCTTCTACTTATACAAGAAATAACAAAACTAAGTACAATATTAAACACTTTACAATGTTACCCCTTTGAAAGCCTAATCTAATCGATATCGATAGATAAACAGACATCTATAAAATTCCGGGACCAATATACTCGCAATCATAATAATTGCCAAAATTACAAACCAATTTTGTTGAGAACGTTTTATTTTTAGATTTTACCTATCTAATATTTTTGGCGAAATCTTTTTATATGACAGAAGAATGTAAGATGGTTAAAAAGGATGGTAAAAACATGCTGCGCGAATACAGCAAGTTTTTTCTAATAAAAGCATGAAAGGTGAACACCTGATTCCAAGCACCAATTACTGACAGGCGCAGGCCTAATATCTTGAAGGGTCCGCCAACTTATAATAGGATTTATTAACAAAGGAAGATCGTACTTATGATTTTAGGTAGTCATCCTTTCTATAGATGCTTCGTGAGTCTAAGAATTGATGACCAAACTAAAGCACCTTTAGGCATACCGAACCCATATAGGTAGGTATGTTTATAAAAACTGTAAATGATGTACCTACTGTTATGTTATACTGGATAGAGTTTATCCAGTATAACATAACAGATTGACGTATCTAGTGCGCCACTACGCTAGGCAGGCACTGAGACCCTTCCGCATATTATGCTAAGTGCAAACCTATTCAGTGACACTTCAATTGTTTTATTATCTTTGTATTAGGTACTTTATTTTACCGTCATTATTTTAGTGTTATTTTGTTTACGTATTGTAATTTTAATTGTTTGTCACCATTTGTCACTGAATAAAATTATTTCTATTCTATAATCTAAATGAATAAACAAAATATTTGCTGCTTTAAGGCAACGCTACACATGCGTGCTAATAACCTCACTGTACTTAATGGATGCGAAAGACCGTGCAAAGTGGAGGAGATATAGTATAAAAGCAGACCCCGGGATCCAAGGCGTTGGTTTGGGACGCAACCGGGACTTTAAACCCAACGGTTAAAGTTAAAACAATACGATTCAACGATTCTTACTTAAGGTATTCTGTGCTTAAGTCCGTTTGCGGCACTTTACTGCAAAGCAATACACCAAAATAAACTAAAAACCATAAAATAGTTTCCAATACGTTTCGTTCTACTACCTTCAAATAATCCAAACTAAAGTTACAAAGCAGGAATCGAAGCTTGACCTTATTTCGGTTTTTGTTTAGCTGCAGAATAGATACGTCGTTAGTGAATACGTTGTGCAGCTGAAAGCCAGCCCCAATGCAACCTCTAACTTTAAAAAGAGTTGGCTTTTGGATCCTCGGAGCGAAAATATTGCTGAATGGAATGTTGCTTTGTTGGAGCCGGCTTGTATGGTGTCATGTCACTTAACTTTGCGCTATGAAAAAATAATAACCGGCGGAGTGCGAGTGAAACGATCGTTTCCTATATATGGATGGGTAGCACGCATAATACTACCTACTAATTTGAGATCATCTTTATTTATTTATTATAGTTACATTATTTATTCTTACGTATGTCTATGTAGTTTATATTTATTAGTATATGATATGTATTAGTGTACTCATATTTAATTTAATTAATGTATGTATGAATGTTTATACCTACCTATGTATATAAGTATTGTATCATTGCACCGCCTTACACCTTGATCAAGTGTCCTTTACCCAAAGAGATCGCTCATAGTGATAAGGCCGCCCTTGTTGTACATTACTAATATTATAACTAGTTTTAAGTTTTATACCTCTGTTTTGTGTGAAATATTCATTCATTCATTCATTCTCGCGCTATATTTTGTTATTAGATGAAAAAGCAAAAAAGATGCGTATTTGGGAACTCCTTATAAAAATATACATTTTAATTTATTATTTATTATTAAATTGATAATTGTGTTGGAACTGGTTTCGATAGCACAAGGGAATACACAACTAATAAGGTTTAGTTTGGTATGTGATGGTCTCTCAATTTATTCATTCGAAGAATTCGTTCCTTTGTCGTGTTATCCGCTTGTGGCCTGCTGAAACGTAGCCAAAACGTCACAATTAATCATGCGCTTGAAAAATAAAATATATCTACCAAGCTTACAAAATGAAATACAAAAAAGTAATTTAGTTTTCATTCACGTGCGGTTTTAAAGCCCAGTAAGTACATAGCCCTGCAAATTTTGAAAAAAAACTTCGAATAAATAATTTAAAACTGCAAATATTTTTTTATAATTTAGGGGGACGGTTTTTTATAGTTAAAAGTGATGGCAACAGCTCTCAATACTAGTTACAGTTATTTGGAAAACATAAGTATTTTGAATTACGAAAATTTAAGTATAGGAATTGATTTCAAAATCCGAAAATTTCCAAATGGCGCCCTTTTGCAAATGAAGCTTTTATGGGCGGCTACCATTTTAGGTCTACTTAGTTCGGCCGGTTCATTCATGCCGAAGCGTGGCTCTCCCAAGGTAAGCCGGCCCATTCATGATCGAAGGGGTGCAAAAAACATTACTTTCCGTAGTTTACACACATTTTTTTTTTATGTGATAGGTAGCAGACGAGCAGGCGGATCACCTGATGGTAAGCAATGCCGCCGCTCATGGACACCTGCAACACCAGTAGAGTTACAAGTGCGCTGCCAACCTTTTATCCCCTTCCCCCCGGGTGGGCCTCCAGTACCCTCACTCACTCGGCGAAACACAGCACAGGGGCTGCTTCACGCCGGCACGCGTGATTCACGCTGCATATTTGATTGAATGAAATTAAAGTGATTTTCACTTTTTTGTGGTCAGCGGACACCTATCATGGTTGTTGTACAAACACAGGCACGTCCACACATACACTCGTAGTGGGCCGCTAATTAAAAAGGCGGGTACGTGTGCTAGACAACTATTTGTCAATAAACATTTGTCTTCTAACCCACACAGGGTTGTTCACCCTGTCTGACTTTCCATTTGTTGTTATAAGACTTGACTGTACTGGAAAACATAATATACGAACATATCAATCTATACTTGCTCGCCCCGTTGGTGTAGTGGTTTTAGTACCGGGCCATAATCTTGGGACCCGGGTCGAGATCAAAAAAGTATGTTTCGAATTTTTCGAACATAGCTGTGCTGTGTCTCGCCGAGTGAGTGAGGGTACCGGAGGACCATCCAGGGGGGAAGGGGATAAAAGGTTGGCAGCGCACTTTTAACTCCACTGGTGTTGCAAGTGTCCATGAGCGGCGCTATTGCTTACCATCAAGTGATCCGTCTGCTCGGCTGCTACCTATCACAAAAAAAAAAATAATAGCTCGGGTTTGTGATCACTAATCAACATTATTATTATTTGTACGTCTGGGAGCGTTCGTTTCCGAGTAGACACTGCGACCAAATTGATCTATTGTGTCCTCCGCTCCCTCTAGAGAGTCTCCTAGGACTACGGACATCATGAACCGTGTGATAGCCTTGGAACAATAGCCTTAACATCCTCCGGGCTGATGTAGTAGCTGCCCAGGGTTAGGTTTCTTAGGTGCCCGAGGGCATCACAATGACAGAAGATGTGCATGGGTGTCTCGTCCTCTGTTTTACATAATCTGCAGGTAGACTCCACGGTCAGCCCGTGGTGATTACAAGCCGGAGCTTTGTTCGAAAAATTCTAAGCACACAGGGCCTCGTTCACCACCCCTGAGTAAAGTTTCAACTAATTTACTAGTCAATTAAAGGGGGTTCGGAGAAAATTGGCCCCTGGTATTTGCGTTGAATAAATTATTTAAATTAAACTAGGCCACGGACCTTGGGCCAGTTTCCTCCAAACCCACTTTAATTGACAAGTAAATTACTTAACACTTTACTCAGAGGTGGTGAACAAGGCCCTTATACTCGACTCGGGAATCGAACCAAAGACCAGACCAGGAGTTATTCATATTACTTTCGAAAAAAGAAAACAATCTTATCCACAACATTATGCCTAAGCAGTTTATTTTACAGCCACAAAGCAGTTACTTGGGTTGGGTCGTGTAAATATTCAAAGGCCCGTTTACTGCATAACTCAACCCTCCCATGCCATACCATAGGGTAACACGGGTCTTCCTACGAACCTCTAGGTGATATGAACACGATACGTAACGCAAGCTCGTTACCATAGAAATCTGACGCACGAAATACTTTTAATACGATAGACGAGTGTAAAACAAATGAAAAATGAAACGGCAAAATATTTATTTCCAACAAAATGAGACAAATGATGGTGATCTGGTATGACGCCCCCAGTTAATTATCGGTACCAGGTATTCATAATACAGGGGTCTGTGGTGTGGGGTGTCTGGCGCATTTATTATTTTAAAATGACGATAGGATAGCTCGATTTTCATAACATGTAGAAAATATTATACCGGCCGCCCGTCCCATGCATAGGCAACCACCCTACAAGTGTTCTGTTGGCACCACCGTTACTCACGCTCGCTGTGAATCCGCTGAACGCTGGGGTTCATCGGATCACCAGATATTTTATATATTTATTACAGTGGACATGCTGGTTATCAGTTGCTCAAAATGTCAGCATGCTAAAAGTTACATTAATATAATTAAAATACCTAGACAATATCAAAAACAAAATATGTCAAATAGATTCAGATTATATTAGGTAGGCTGCAAGGTGTGGGGGTCATTCTTTTAACTTTCATGGCATAAAAAATACGGATTATAAGGAAGCCTTTTTACATAGACGATATAACTTTTAACTGTATTGTAAGATTTAGATGCAAATTTTACAGAAATATTAGATCAGGACTGCCATGAAAGATCGCAAAGAATAACCCTGAGGCACTGCACCGAGTTCTTCTCCTATATTGACCTACATTAACGTTATTAATTAATTATACTTCATTTCCCTTACTTTGAAATTCCCGATTAAACAAAAGTTGCACTAATGAGGAGCAGCTGTGTTACAGAATAATGAGGGGGCTTGTAACGATACTAATAAATGTAATGCTTTTCGCATTATCTTTAGTGCATTTGCTTTTAGAGCACAAAATAATTATACACAGAAGGATGACCTACATTACGATAAAAACAGACTACGCACACATTCATGCGCGCTTACAGTTATCTCGCCGTGTTTCGCCATGAATGAGAGGGACAAATTATAAGTACCTAGTCTAAGATAGTATTAAGATGGGTTAGTGACATACAGGGTGTATCTATGAACATTTGCATCCCTTTAACCACGTGTTCTACCGACCATTCTGAGTAACATTTGTTCTATGACTTTAGAAAATTCGCACAAAAAAATTTCATCTTTCCATACAAAGTCGGTCACGTGACTTGGTCATTTCGTATGAGGAGTCGAAAAATTTTTTGAAGAATTTGGAAAAGTTGTTGAACAAATGTTGTTCAGAATGGTTGATAGAACACGTGGTTAAAGGGATGTAAATGTTCACAGATACACCATGTATACAGAGTGGTGGGAAAAACACGGATGAGGCTGGCTCAGGACCGCTGTAATTGGCCATCCGGCTAGTCAAGCCATTCGCATGAAGAGATGATTATTTTTCGCGATTTCAGAGTTGGTCTCATTGTGAAAGATTTTCAGTTTCATGGCCGGGGCTGAAAAGCAGAGTTTTGCGCTATTTTGATAAGCCATTGTGTTGCCACCTGAGCGGCATTGCGCTATTTTGATAACACCACAAAATAATTACACACAGAAGGTAGATTTAGCCTGATTTTGAATTTAGAAGAGTTCGTTGACATATGCTAAGGTTGTTGCCCGGCATGAGTACATAAGCGCGCGGCCTCTACTACAGACCTCGACAGTTTGACAATCCTATGTCATAGACTGGGATTAATGTGGTCGAAAAGGCGTTTTTTCCCGTTAGTGCGCATGCGTGAGTACATGACACGTTTTTAGCTCTTAGTGGGCAGCCTACTTTCTGTGTGTAATTATTTTGATCTTGCCGACCTCATTTTGTAAAACATTCCATATTAACATTAACTAGTATTTACATCTATGAATCATGCAAATTTGTAAAAAAACATATAAGCTTATACTCCCCAGTAAAAAATTATGAATCCAAAAGAAATAACCGAGGTAAACATACATTAAAAAAACCCTTCTCCAAATTAAAACTTTTCACTTCCGGCCCACATTCAATGGTAATTGAAATTTACAATAATATCCCGAGTCACATAAAAACTTCTGAAACGCTTCCTATTTTTTTAAAAAAACTGCGGCATTATCTTATTTCTAAATGTTACTACAACCTAAATGAGTTTTTTAAAGATAAAGATAAGTAATAGTCATATACACCTAAATACAAATAATAATAGATCAACATCCTAAAGCTACATTTATAAGAATAATACTTACTTATATTTAATAAATATTAGATATTGTGTTATGTTCCAAGATATAGGTAGTAATTAAATTTTATTGTTCAAGTAGTACATAGTGAAATGTTATTGTATGGTATTCTTTGTGTGACATGGTGGTAGTTAGTTTAATTTAAAATATTATATACTTAAGTTTGTTTAAAGTATAAATTAAAAAATAAGATTAGATTTAAGTAAAAACATTTAAAAGAAACATTAAAATAATATAGATAAATAATAAACTGTAAAGCCCTCAGATATTGCGATGCCCTTACAGGGCGCTACATTGTAATTTAAAACACCAATGAAAGTACTATAATATTATTTTATAAGAATCTGTACTCCAATGTGGCATGCAATAAACGATTATGATTATGATAATAAAAAATTAATTATAGTGCATCAAGAAAGTCATGAACTGAAATGATACCGCCACTGTCGCTTACGTCATAGAGTGTGGTAGCCCCATTGGCTATAATAATATGGAGCTACGAAATAGTTTATCAAGAATACATTTCACGACTTTATTGAAAAAGTATAAGTGTGTGCGCAGAAATGAGTGCATTTCTATATTCAGCAGACACCAGAGATATAAGGAGCAAGATGAACCGTAAGTATAATGTTATTTCCAAGGCACGAGAGTACAAGACCGTCAACTTACAATTAACTAGCGCCACCATTTCTTTTTACCGACTTCAAACAGAAGAGGACGTTTTTTTGTTCGAATGTATCAAATCAAATTATTTATTCACAATAAATGGGGTTCTTAGACCTATTTAGCCTATATATTATGTATAGGTAAAGACATATGAAATCTTTCTTACATTGTTATGAACTTAAGATATTTAAAAGCACTTTATTGGCAGGTTACTTGCTTAACAACACTGACACGAATCATAGTGGGTCTTGGCCTCCGACACGACACTTCAATATTTGAGTCTCGTTGCTTATAAGCCGCCCCGTAACGAATGAGAATATATCTGTCGCATCCAAACAAAAGTAATGAAAGGGGAGGTCGTAATGTCCGTTTCGTTTAGACTCTCTATTTTGAGCCACTCGTCCTATATTGGCAAGGACTTTTTCGACCTGGTCTACCTAGAGGTTATTCGACAGGTTACTGGAGAAATGTTTTTGTTTGTAAGTATTGTTATCAGAATATTGTACACATTACTTATGTCAGACATCATAAACATATCTTAATATTGTTAAGAATTAGTAATACCTACTCATGCATCGCTGAATCGCTACTCGTGCATAGCAAATTGTGCAGATCTCACGACAGATCTTAAAATATACACCAGCTCAAAGTACAGAATGATATTTTTTTCCCTTATAAAACTTTAATTCAATAAAATCAATAAAAATTACAAATGGCCGCGCTAGTTGACCATCTCCTTAACAGGAAAACTCATATTCAAGTTTTTGGTCCGCCCCAGGATCTAAAGTGCAGCTGTCGCTTTAAAGTACTACCCGCTACCCCCTGCGATTTTAAAAAGTTGGTACAATATTTATTGAACCTTTGCTTTCAAACTTAAAAGGATGAGTATATCCATATCCATACTATTTATAAAGAGGTAAATTCTATAGACATCGACAGACCTTATATACTTACTAACCGAAAAGGCGAAACACAAGCGCGATGCAATCGACACCTTGAGCCATCTATTGGAAGAGAGTAGAACTAATATCCCGAAACGAAGTGAGGGCGGGCCGCTAGCCTATTAAATTTTGTATAAAGTCGGCGCCAAAAGTAGTTGATTAATAAGTAATTTTCAAAGTATTATGTAAGCTATTGAAACCTCGATCTGAAAACCTCATTTTCAAAATGAATGAAAAGTTTTATTCTAAACGGTTGTGTTTTTATTTTATTTTTTTTAATTAGTAATTTCTTTGCATTTTTTTCTTAAAGAAGTCTCAAATTTCAATCTAAGTGGCTATTAACATGTCTCCCGGTTTGAGAAAAGGTAGGTCGAGTCCCTTTTCGAAGAATTTTTAAGTGCATTACTTATTTTAGAAATTTTCTACTCACTCTTTTCAAACTTTTGGCCATGCGATTCTTTTGGATCTTACATATACCAAGCTACTTATGATGCTAACTGTACTCAAACCCATGTTGGCGTTTATTCCCGGTTGCGTCCCAAGATAAGTAGCTATGTGTATCTGATTATTCTGCGGTATATAATTTAATAATGTCTAAATGCATTATCTAGCTAGCCACCTAACTCTTTATTAATGAAGTAAAATATCTTCAGTATGAAGGACCTTTCCGTAATGAATTTATGTCTTACTAATGGCCGAAGACTCAACTCAATTAATATGGGACTGACCTATAAATATATCAGCCACTTACTTCTCCTGATTTTAATGAGAAATGATATTATAGTGTAATTCCTGGTTATTGTAATTACCAGACTCCCCAAATTTTGAATCATGGTCTAAGCGTACCCCGGACGCCAAAGCGACGGCTTTGGACGTAACTGGGAATCACACGCTTAGATGAGAGAGACAGCGGGTCAAAATATCACGCGGTCCGTACCTTAATTAAATAAGTAATCATCACCATCATCATTTCAGCCAATAGACGTCCACTACTGGACATAGGTCTCTCCCTACGTTCTCCACACATATCGGTCCTGTGCCACCCGTATCCAAGGGACTCCCGCAACCTTCACGAACGTCGTCACCAGGTAGAAGTGAGTAAATAATGCCTTCATAATTTCATGGTAGGTGGGACTCGAACCCACAATCTTTCACATTCCGGGCAGCAATTTTTTTCATGTGATAGTTGGCAGACGAGCAGACGGATCACGATGGTAAGCGATTGCCGCCGGCCATAAGCATATGCAACACCAGTAGAGTCACAAACGCGCTGCCCCTTTTCCCCTAATTGGTCTGGTACCATCGTACTGGAGGCCTCACTCACTCAACGAAATACAGCGCAGGCGCTGTTTTACGCCGGTCTTAGGTGAGGCCGTGACGGGGTTCGTTTAGATCTTAATTGGTAGACCAATTAAATAAACAAGGTTCCGTACTAATCCAACGATTTTTTGTAAGTGCTTGATTTGCCATGTACTGATAGTCTTATCAATATTGTTGGTATACAGCTTTAATATCCAGTGTAAACATTATTACCTACAAATGTTTGGCCACAAGTTAAAGAATTTCAGAATGAATTGCAAGGAATTGCAATAACAAAAATAAAAATAACCGTAATGACCTGTCAATTGAGGAACAATATAGAGCCTAAATAATAAATTTAGCTCATAATGTTATATCCTATATACAAGATAATATTTCTGGACTAAACGTATGACATTCGAAATTTCATGAACGATAACAGTCGACCAAAATGTTTGACGCACATTTTAGGATACATGATATTTTCTCTATCGTTTTTAAAACTACTATTGTGTGTTGGTTGAGTGAGTTTGTGGACAATATTTTGTTTGTGTTGTTGGATGTTCAACTACAATATCATCGAAATATGAGGGTAAGGGATTAGAGAGTGCTCTTGTGTTTCCGCACACACTTTGTGCACTATATAAATGTCCTGCGTATCGACGCAGTAGCGCGTTGTAAGTAAGCCAATCTTAACGATCAGCCATCAACAACAACAGTTAAGATTGGCTTACTACGCTGGCTCAGCGATCCAAGGTGGGTCTTGGCTTCAGACGTCAAAGTTCGCCTTTTTGATCGAACCCGTGCCAATGTGTTAAGATTGCCTACCATAGCCGAAATATCGCTTAGGAGGACATTCATATTTCTTCCCCATAACCTAAAACATATTGCAGGTCCACTTTTTTCATAAAATACTACGTAAGATGAAGTATTCCGTTTTTCATTCCTCCCGAAATAATTTATGCGCAACGCTGAAAGCTCGATGTTGTAAAAGTCAATGAACCGGCTGCGGACGACAGTCGGAATGACATCGGCCCTGAACTATTGCCGCAATCGAGGAATAAGGAGTGAAAACCGATAAAGAGGAGTATCTAAGAAAAAGGCTGCCATTTGAACCAATATTTGGGATTGTAATCTCAGTTCTTTGGCGTCTGAGCTATGGCCATTTAAGTATTTAACGGAGCTGACGAAAGTATTGAAGGTAGTTTCTTTCTAATTATTTTTAACGAGTGGCGATTTGTAAGTGTTGTTTACAAGGCTACTAAAATAAAAATAGGTACTCATTGCTGGTTTTTCTCGATAGAAATTGTCATTTCAAATTAGGTTTTAGGTATCTGCTTACATATATGACGAAAGTATACTGTATGGACTTAAATTGAAGTAATCATTTGCAATTTCAAGAATGTTTTGATTTTGACGTTGGCTCATATTATTTTAGGTATAAAGATTATTTATTCTCATAAGAAACAAATACATTTCACTTACATGAGAACATAAATTAAACAATATTAACATTACGAATTTCAACGCGCGAGCGAACAGTATAAATACGTTAAATTAGATTTTCGCCGCAGTGTGTAGTGTACCTATACTACTATAAGCAGTTACTGATACTGTAACTATCTACTTCTTAGAATGGTTTTAGATTAGTTTAGGGTCGTTTCTGCATACGAGATTACGCGCGTTAAAAACGTTCTTCAAAAAACCAGACGCTTTTCACGTGAACACGAAATGTAATTGTATACCTACACAATCATATTTCACCATGTTCACTTAAACAGAGAAAAACCTATTTGCAAATAGCTATTTCTAGCAATGTTTGTCTGTTTACGAAAAGAGCTTAGAAGCGCGTTAACGCTCGTACTAAGTACTACAAAAACGCGCTCCAAGAAACGAACTTATTCGCACGAATAAAACCGCACTTAACCAGTGATTTGCGGACTCGTCTATGTAAAGGCCGCCGTCAAATCTATGAACATTCGATTAAATTTATTAAATGCCAGTAAGTTCCGTCATGGTTAAACTTGCCTTGCCACTGTAAACTTCTTTACCAGCGAAGGTTTTTTTTTTTACAACGGACAAGCATTTGACCTCGATCAGACCTGATGTTAAGTGAAAATGAGGTCTAAGGTTCAATTAACCGACAACTACTAAGAACAGGTAACAATTTTACATAAAAATTTTTAATGTGCGTTTGTTAGTATTTGACTGTGAACAAGGAACCTTCTTATCTAAAACAATAAAAAAAAGTTTTTTTTAAGTGCTAACCTGACTTGACACCACAGATTAAAAAGAAACAGACGCATTTACAGATTCCCTATTATCACATATAAAGAAAATAAATGCATAAAGTTTTTGATGCCAATACCACGGCGAGTTTGCGCCAGCAAGCTGGATCTTAACAAAACTAACCGACGGTTGTTACTGTTTTTTAAGGGGTTCTTTTGTTGGATTTTCCAGGCCAGACTGAAAAGGTTAAAAAATTAAAAACGCTGCTGTAGAGGTCTGCGAAGTGAGATGTCGGGAACCCGATGTCACGTGTCACGCGTCCCGTCTCTTTGTAATGAAAACGTGATGCTGTCACGCTGCGCGCCATCCCTGTGTGAACCATAGATTTTTTTACTAAAATTTTGTTTAGAAAAAATTATATCAAAACATCGCTTACTCATTTTCATCTAGGTATATGCATGCTTACTCAATTTCATCTAGGTATATGCAGGTACCTATAGGTCTGTATGTATTAATGTAATGAATAAAAACATCTTATGAGCCACTTTAAAAAAAATGTTTTGTCAATTAACGTCTTAAGACCCAAAAGCCTTTTAAAAGGCATAAAACTTATTAAGAGAAGTATTGCCACACCACAAAATTATCTTTACAAGGTTAGGTTAGGGTTATTTTTTTTATGACCACCCAGAAATCCTTTATTTTATTCCGGGTGGTCATAAAAAAACACCCTTACCTATTATACAAGACTAAGTTTTTTTAAATAAAATAAAGTCTGGCAGCGCCAAGAGTATTAAGAATCGGAATTAAAAATTTCCAAAGAGGCGGCTATTCTCCCGCCTAATTACATAATGGCTAGCCGTATTGACTGAGCGTATAGGTCGCCCGAAGACATTCCGGCCGTTTCCTTCAGCTGCGATTCATCCGGCTAATGGTTGATCCTCGCATTATCAAGGACGCGTGTATTGGAAAATCAGGCTAGCGTTAGACTGTAATACAGGCGGATTATCGATGCGGATGTAATACGGCGGATTATACGATCGGGCTGCGACAGATACACTAGGCGAGTATGGAATCCATGCATACATAAAGAGTGGCACACCTCACCGTAGGAGGTGATTTACGCCGAGACATTGTCGTCTTATCGCTAGAGACTGGATGCCGTAAAATAATAATCCTACCGTTCCAGGGAACCAGTTTTAAGACGAGATATAATGTGTCAATAAAGTCATAAAATTGATGGCAGGCGCCATTACCGCGGGAGAGTTACACTTCGGCATGAAGCAGCGCCTGCGCGCCCTGCGCGCTATAGGTTTCGTCACGGACGTATATATAGCTTTGACAAGGGGGGGGGGGGGGTCCCCCTTGCAAAATTCCCCCCCCCCCCCCTCCGTGACAGGCAAGTGCAAAAGGGGTTAAGTCTACAAGTGGAATATAACCAAAAAGAAAGTAAAAGTAGATTCCATAACTGAAATTGAAGCACAAAGAAATTTTCCCAGGGCTATCAACAATTTGCTACCCCACCAACCTTTTCGACCCCTTCATTATGTCACCTTGGGTTATAGCCGATTGAACCCTTATGTCAATCCAGACCTCAATTGGGGGGGGGTCCGGGCCCCCTGGACCACCCCTTATATACGTCCATGGGTTTCGGTCGAGTGAGTAAGGGTACCGGAAGCCCAATAGGGGGGAAAGGAGGGTAACTAGGTACTCTACTGGTGTTGCAACTTAGATCATTTAAATCCGTTCAGTAGTTTTGGCGTGAAAGAGTAACAGACAGACAGACAGACAGACAGACAGACAGACAGACAGACAGAGTTACTTTCGCATTTATAATATTAGTTAGGACTAGCGGCCGCCCGCGACTTCGTCCGCGTGGAAAAGTAACTTTTTACCCCCCTTTTAACCCCTTACAACCCCCTTTTCGCAATAAAAAGTAGCCTATGTTCTTTCTCAGGGTCTAGATCATCTGTATACCAAATTTCATTTAAATCCGTTCAGTAGTTTTGGCGTGAAAGAGTAACAGACAGACAGACAGACAGACAGACAGACAGACAGACAGAGTTACTTTCGCATTTATAATATTAGTATGGATTAGTTTGGACTAGCGGCCGCCCGCGACTTCGTCCGCGTGGAAAAGTAACTTTTTACCCCCCTTTTAACCCCTTACAACCCCTTTTTCGCAATAAAAAGTAGCCTATGTTCTTTCTCAGGGTCTAGATCATCTGTATACGGCGGCGCATCGCTTACTATCAGGTATTCGTTGCTTTTATGTATGTTGATTTACGTTAATTTAAAAACGGCATGAAGCAGTGCATGCGCTGGTTTCGCTGAGTGAGTTGAGGGGTACCTGGAGCCGAAAACCAGGGAAAGGGGTTGCAGGTCAGCAGCGCACTTGTGAAACCATTATATTGCAGGTTTCCATGGGCGGCGGTAATCACTTACCATCGGGTGATCCGTCAACTCACCTGCCACTTATATCATAAAAAACACATTTGTTTTTATTAGTATTATATTATAAGTATTTGTATTTATTTCATTCAGCAATCTCTTTACCCTGCCTTACCCCCATTGCCAACACGCTGTTTTCTCTCCTCTACCTAAAGGATGTCTGGAAGAAATCGCTACAAGCGATAAGACCGCCTTATTGTACTATCTATAGCTGTTGTTTCACTCATGTATTCTATTTCTGTGCAATAAAGAATATCTATCTATCTATCTATATTTGTTCACGTTCTTGTAAATATTTCCTTTTAAAGTAGTCTAAAACGGAGTGTTGTAAATCTTTTGTTTTCTCTTGTCGCGCGTCGCGTCGCGATAACATGGCAGCGACAGCGACGCGTCGTAAATCATACCGCGACGCGACGGAGTGACGTAGCACGACATCGCAACATCCCGCTCAGAAACTCTCTACCGAGTATTAGTCTACTCGTTTGTATTTGTAACTACTGTGTACAACTGTACCTACAGTTAACTCCAAAAATATGTATACACTTTAGGACCTTGTCACAATGCATAATGTATATCTAAGAAAGTAGAAGTCGTTCTTATACATATGTATTATGACAAGGTCCTACAGTGTATACATATTTTTGGAGTTGACTGTACAGTTCTACCCTCCTAGTTAATAAACGTGATAAAATTTTGCGAAAAATTGCGTTTATAAAGTTATAAATCCAAGTAGACGGCAGAGTAGTACTGGAGCAATCAGTAGTGACGTGCTAACGACAAAGGAGATGGTTTCATTCTCACTTTACACAAACATTCGAGTGATGAACATTTTTATTTTTCAGATTTTTTTTTACGTGAAAGGTGGCAGATAAGCGTATGGATCACCTGATGGTAAGCGATTGCTGCCGCCCATGGACACCTGAAACACTAGTAGAGTCACAAGTGCGTTGCCAACCTTTAACCCTCTTTCCCCAATTGGGCCTCCGGTACTCGACGAAACACAGCGCTGGCGCTGCTTTACACCGGTCTTCTATGAGGTTGTTATATCACTCCGGTCGAGCCGGAACATTCATGCCGAAGCGTGGCACTTCCAATTATTATAGGTACACGTCTCTATCCGTTAATTCTTTCATCTTGAGCCGTCTTTTTGATCGAAAAATAATGTTTTCCTAAATGCAAATCTTCTCCTGAGTGAATCGGTTCCAGACCTTTTACATGTTAATGAGTTTGCGATCCGGAAATTATGGCGTGGATAAGGAAAATTGATGAAACCTTGTCTGGGTATTGCAAGAAATATCTTGACTAACATTTCCGTTGCGTGACAATAAATTATAATGAACGCATAACCCCTTACAACCCCTTTTTCGCAATAAAAAGTAGCCTATGTCCTTTCTCAGGGTCTAGATCATCTGTATACCAAATTTCATTTAAATCCGTTCAGTAGTTTTGGCGTGAAAGAGTAACAGACAGACAGACAGACAGAGTTACTTTCGCATTTATAATATTAGTATGGAAGTATGGATTGTAACAATAGACGTCTACATCGTTCCGAAAAGACATCACTACATTTTATTTCGACTCTAATCCATAGGGATTAGAGTCGAAAATAAAATGTAGTTCTGAAGTCTCCTTTCGCAAAAGAGCGCTATTTTTCGGATTTTAAAACCAATGAATAGTCATGCTCTTGATATCCAGTGAGGTTTCATTAAAATATTTTCTATTGATACCTACCTAAAATTACTGCCTTTATACCAAGGTGGCAAACTTGAAGGGGGCAAATGGGAATTAAAAATTCCCATTCGCCACCGCGGTGGCGAAATTGAAGGTGGCGAATGGGAATAAAGGGTCTATTTTTAGCAAATTTACTAAGGCCCGATTCGATCAATCTTTATCGTAAATACCTACTAATTTTATGTGTAAGTATCCAAACTCTACAATGTACAGGTAGGATCCCATACATAAAATTTCAAATATCAGCTTAATATCGCAGTGTAAGCTTGCGGCTATAAGTTCAAGTTCAAAAACAAACATCATGAATAACATGTGAAATTCAACATTTCGGCAACACCACCTCTCGAAAACTCGAGAAACTCGCGGTCTGGAACTTGGAGAAGAAACTTCGAGGACACATTCGACAACAAAATGCTTGTTCAAAGGGAAGCTGAGCAAGCAATGAGTTAGTGCTTGTGATAAGTTGAGGTTTTCTCTGTTCCCTTGAAGGTTGGGTGTACTTGTATGTTCTTTAGGTTTAAATGCATGACTAAGTAAAGTAAAGTATCAGCCTATATACTGTCCCACTGCAGGGCAAAGGCCTCTATCATAGAAATCAAGTTATCGCTACTAACGGGATAAGGCTTAATCACCACGCTTGCCTAATGCGGATTGGTGATCACAAACCCGAGCTATGTTCGAAAAATTCGAAACAAACTTTTGATCGACCCGGGAAACGAACCCGGGTCCCCGAGATCACGGCCCGGTACTTAAACCACTAGACCAACGGGGCGTTAAATGCATGACTGTTTGGGTTTAAATGTATGGATGTTGCAAATGTTCAAGGTGGATTTTCTTGTAATAGGTAACCAATTTTCTCCAGTAATCTTCTCTCTCAGAACGTGGGCTCTCCTCTTGCTTAACATCAGGCTGAGGTGAGCCAATATACTGAGCTAATATAAAAAAAAAATGCTCTTATACACTGTGAAAGTTGAATGATTTATTTTGATGAAGTCCTAGCTCTCTATAGGTATATTCCATCCATTTAAAAGAAATTATTTCTTTACGCCACCACAAGGCTTATCCTCCAACCTCCTTTCCCCTCAATTGGGCCTCAGGTACCCTCACTCACTCGACTAAATATAGAGCAGGCGCTGCTTCACGAGCTGGCCCATTCATGCCGAAGCATGACTCTCCCACGGTTGCGATGAATAAAATTAATTTTATCAAAAATCTAATACCTGCAGAATCGAGCAATGGGATCTTAGGCTACGAAGATAACTCTCTTTTTGTAGCCAAAGCAACGCAAGTGTAGCCTTAGTTAAACGTGGTGAAACTACCGAATAATACTTTATACTGTACTGGCAAAGCCTTTGACGACAGTTTGATAGATCAGTGCCGGACGGACCTCCCAGAGGATTATGGGTTTTTGTCCTCACACATGAATATTAATGGACAGTTTGGACTTTTTTATCTGTGCTTGCTTAAACATTTAGGACGACATTAATGGATGTGAGGCCAAAGTGCAAAAGGTTCTGGATTATCTTTCCGGTGGAGACAATTCTCTGCCTTCGCCATCTAGTATAGGACTTACATCATCATCATCAGCCTGTTGCAGTTCACTGCTGAACATAGGCCTCTCCAAATCGCCACTTTGATCGATCTTCGGCTACTTGCATCCAGCTCCAGCCAGCCCTCTTGCGCAGATCATCACTCCATCTGGCCTGAGGTCGTCCTAAACTACGTTTACCGAGACGCGGTCTCCACTCCAGAACTCGTTTACGTTCTCGTTTGTCTGCCATCTATCACATAAAAATACTTTTTTCTTTGCGTTACAAATTTTATTGTAGACATAAATAAATTGGATTCCCGTTTCCAATAATCGTTTAGCTTATTTTTTTAAAAGATAAAATTTGTACCCTTTAATTTCAGTAAAAGGTTTCTATCACATGTGTTTTAGATTGGGCCTTGATAAAGTCTAAAAAGAGTAACGATCACGCTAACGACACATTTATTATTCCGATTTGTAATAGTTGAACAAAGATAGTGAAAAAAAAGCAGCAAAGAAATTATTTTTTAAATAACTTACCTAATACATAGATTTTTTTATACATAATGTATGTAGGTATCTGTGTTACCTAGTTGTATTTACATCCCTTTAACCACATGTTCTATCAGCCATTCTGAACAACATATTTTGTTCTATGACTTTTGAAAATTCGCATAAAAAATGACATCTTTCCATAACAAGTTTGTCACGAGACTTGGTCTTGTTGTATGAGGAGTCGAAAAAAAAATTCGAGGAATTTCAGAAAGTTGTTGAACAAATGTTGTCCAGAATGGTTAATAGAACACGTGGTTCAAGGGATGTAAATGTTCACAGATACAACCTATTAGGTTACAACATAGTAAGAGTAGTGTCAACTTTTACCTCGCACTTCACAGGTTTTTTCATTTCTTAAGCCAAATATGTCTGACAAGAATGCTCTGTAGAAGAAAATCTGATAGACAGTAATTAATTGTCTTACAGCAATTAATTATTCTACGAAATTAACTTTCTTCCTTTAATGTTTCCTTCGATTAATAATCGTCAACAAAATGTACAAAAAACTGACATATAGGTAAAGAACTTTATGTATAAGTATTGTGTCTATTGTTTTTCCTTATTTACAGAATGAAGAGAGCTCAGTGGATAAGTGAAACGTGTAACAAATATTAAGGTGGTCAGGTCTCCTGTTCAAGTGTTGCGAGGGTCAGTCGTTTTTACTTTGCTACCAGGCTGCCAAGCTACTTATCAGGCTTTTCAAATCCTGAATCATGGTCGCGTACTCCAAACTCCAAAGTGGCAGCCTTAGTCGCAATCGGAAATTGCACGTTAAGATGAAAGAGATAGGAGCTTTCGAGCGCCCACTTAAATGGAGAGGCCAATACAAAAATTCTAAAAATTCTCTCTAAAAACGAATTATCAAATTAAAATACTCGTAAAACAATAATTTGAAGGGGGCTCCTATCCTATAGGGGAGCAACAAACGTGATTAAGTACATGTGGTGTTTTTAATTCAACTTGCAAATCTTTAAAAAGAGAGCGTACTCCTTTTTAAAAGGTCGGCAGCTTGTGACTTCTCTAATGTTACAGGTATTCATGGGCAGCGGTGATCGGTTTCCATCAGGTGATCTGTTTATTTTTCTTACCCCTACATCATAAAAAAAACTTTTTAGCATATTCGACATTTACAACTCAAACCAGCTTTTAGGTTTTTTTACAGTTTGTACAGAACTCAACGTGCCAATTCGGCTCGTACTTGATCGATTTTTATTATATACGGGTAAACATGAGTTAATAACCCAGAAGATTGTTATTGGACAACGGTTGGCTGGGCATGTCACATTCGCGATATGATTAAAAAACTTTTCCGCAAAACCACGTAACTACCAGTAACTTAACTACTTGATGTTGGCCGAACAGTTTCAATTGGAAATACCGATCCGTGTTGGGTATCATGTGTTTTTGCAAATTCTGAAATGAAATATTGGTGTATGTTAATTTTAACGGGCGGCGTGAAGCTTTCATCTCACCGTAACTACCAGTAATTGTTATTAGCAGTTTAACATAAAATCCAATTCGCAATTTAATTACGAGTAAGTAACAACTTTCAAAGATAGTTATTTTATTTTTTGCGTTACTTTAACTTAATGTAACTATTAATTTTTAAGCACATAATTTAACCAAAACAATTATTAAATAATAAAATAACGCAGCCCGAAAAATCAAGCAGTATGTATATAATTACAGGTATGTGCTTAAAAATTTACGTCGCGTTAATTCCCGTTTATAATAATAACTCGCAAAAATAAAATAAACTTCCAACTAAATCATAGTTACACGTTTTAGTAACTATCCAAAACGTGCAGATATCCTCACGCACGATGTTTCCCTCCAAGTAAATAGAAAGAAAGGTAGAAATACGATCAAAGTTTTGAAAAATCCAAAGAAGAAGACCGCATCTTGTTCTTTCTACTGAGCTACCATTACTAAAAGCATCTTGTTCCCAAAATTACACGTAAAAGCAATCTTAAATGAAAACGTGTTTCGCCCGCAGCCCATTCTCACGCCAGTTGTTAGCAAATAAATTGTCTTTTCTGTATCGTAAAGAAATTGTTCCCATTGTGAGTAAGAGGCCACAAGGGCAAGTATCCCTTTAGGCCGAAAGCGGTCAACACTAGGGATGCGATATTGCGTGCATCTACGATACGATACGATAAAAATCGTGGTCTAATTGTTCAGAACGTCAAAGCACGTGCTTATTACTACAGTATGAGCTTCGACAAAGGAGTATTAAGGTTTTTAAAGTGTTGCAGGCTGGCAACACGTATGCAAGTCCTCTGGAATTGCAGGCGTCCGTCAGTCACGCCGGTATATAAAATCCATCCCATCGATATTGCATGAAAAATATAATATAGGATGTCATATAGGATGTTACATCTCTTTAACCATGTCTCCTACCAACTATTCTGGCCAATATTTGTTCTATGACTTACGGAAATTATTTGAATCGGGAGTTGAATTTTTTTTCTGTAAAACTGACTTTGCATGAAAAAGAATTAATTTTATGGGAATTTTAAAAACTTAAAATTTTAATCTAGTATTTTTCAGAATGGAGTAAAATACGTGGTAAAAGAGATGTTAATATGTATATCATATATAATCGATTCATTCCAAAAATCACTTGGTTTCTATAAATCTTTTGGCGTGATCGCGATCCGATTTTCCAAAAGATCGATTCGGGTCGTCCCTAGCTAACACGGTGTTCATTCCACTCACAATTCGGTCCTATTGTTGCTCAACACAATCGATACTTGTGGGCAAATAATCTTTGTACTGCCTTTTTGTCGCTTTTGGCTCAACATGCCTACTTTTTAGGGTTCGGAACCTGAGAAGGAAAATTGAGCCCTTATAGGACCACTTTGTTGTGGGTAACAAATGTCTGGCCGGGAAGATAAAGACCGACCAAGTGCGAGTTGGCCCACGCGCAAGGTTTCCATAGTTTTTTTTATGGTACGAGTATAGGCTACAGAGCAAGCGGGTCATTTGATGGCAAGTGAACACCGCCCATGGACATCAGTTAAACCAGAAGGAGTGTGGACGCGTTACCGGCCCTTCAGGAAGGTAGAAGCTCGTTGTGATCGGATAGCCGAATGGCGTAAGCTACGGTCCTAAGAATCACAAGGAGACCGGTTCAAATCCTGGCGGTGACGTTTTCCACCCCCCGGTGGACGGGTATGCGTAACGCATTTCCCCTGGGTAAACAAAAAAAAAGGTAGAAGCTCATTTCTTGGAGATTTCAATGTCGTACAGTTGGTACTAAAATGAGGAAAATAAAATATAGACAAAGTTAGGTAACCCTAAAAATGAGCACTAGACATCAATTTACAATTTAGCACTAAATCATTTTTATTTCTAGGCCTTGGACAACTATGAAAATACGATGGTCAGCTGGATTTATGTGCGTCCCCGTTCTGAAGAAAACATAAACAGAAATGCCATGTACAATCAAGCTGTAATATATTTTCCGGGGGTCCCCTTAGAAAACTTCTTGACCCGAACCACGCTTCGCATTTTCGGTACATCAGCAGTATGTAAGATTTTGACTAACGAAGCGCAATATCAACCCTTAAGCTGTACGTCTTAAGAGCGGAAATGAATGCTGTGTTGATGATGTACGCTCCCGAGAGGAAACTTCCGGATGATTCAGATGGAAAGTTGGCAGTAACTCCAGGGTAACAAAATAAAAACCGGTCAATGGGAACAGACCGTCCTTCAGAGCCAGTACGAATTAACAAGTAAGTACCTACAGTGTGCTTGCAATAAGTATTTACTGCGTAGTATTTTGAATACACTTCAAACTTTTTGTATGGAGCCTGGTCTATCTATCTATCCTAATCCTAACTAATGTTATAAATGCGAAAGTAACTCTGTCTGTCTGTCTGTTAGGTACTCTTTCACGCCAAAACTACTGAACGGATTTGAATGAAATAGGTACACAGATGGTCTAGGCCCTGAGAAAGGACATGGCTACTTTTTATTGCGAAAAGAGGGTTGTAAGGGGTTAAAAAGGGGCTGAAAATGATTAAATAATTAAAAATGCTACCCAAAGATACTATTCCACGCGGACGAAGTCGCGGGTAACAGCTAGTCCATAATAAGTACCTAAAATGATGTACACCTTACTGTTTACATAAGCCAGCTATACATACGCGAATTGATAGAGAAAATAATTACAAACGACAAATATTCTTGGAAAAAACATCGTAAATGATTATTAGTTTTTGAAATATTTTTGTTTGAACGGGCAAAATCTTTTTATTTTTTATCTTCAAATTAATAAACACGATAATAAACTCATACAACATTCATTATTTTCATGTTCTTTTAATGAATTCGTCAGAACTGCGTTAAATGTAATTAATTAGTCGTAGCCAAAAATCATTATTACCAGTAAGTATTAAGTAAACCTGTATTATAATTTTTTTAAGGTATAAGCTATCGCATTAGGTTAAGGAATCTGTAATGGTACCTGATTTTAGTCCTTCATTTCTGGTTTCTATAGTTTATAGTAAGGCCTTAGTTTGGGACTAGGATAATGTATGTGATGTTGCCTTTATTAATTTATCTAATCAGTGGGCCACTGATTAGAGGGTGGGCCGTCCTCACTTAGTTTAGGGCCATTAGTTCCATTCTGTACCAATAGATGGCGCTGGACGTCGACTACATCGCGCTGGCGTTTAGTTTTGTATATAAGGTTTGTCGATGTTTATTTAATTTATCTCTTTTTCAATATTAAAGATAGATTTAACATTAGACGGCACTTGACTGATTGACTGAGAACTCAATCTTGACCCTCCGCGTTTGGTCAATGACACCACTGGATTATCAACAGTATAAAATAAACAAGTCTAAACAATAATACCTCATGCGTGGATGAGTTGTCTAAAGTCTGTGACAACTTTTAAATACTTTAGAAGTTAATAAAATGAGAAACAACTTACAACAAAATTCAAAATCCCTAAGCATTTAGGCTTGAAGTTGTTCTGATTAAGTTTTATTATGAATATTTATGCACCCTAAACGTAAGTGTTTAAAAGTGCGCATTTGGCGTAGTGGTTTGAGCGCCGATTGAGACGCAAGGGTCGCGGGTTCGATTCCCGCATCAAGAACAATGTTTGTTGATGAAACAGATATTTGTCTTGGGTCTGGGTGTTTGTAGTTCCGTCGTTGTTTCTGGTTTCCATAGTACAAGGGAAAACCTTAGTTTGGGACCAGGACAATGTATGTGATGTTGTCTCAATTTATTTATTTATTTATTTTATTTTGCACCTGATATAATAATAAAAAAGAAAAAGCGGTGTGAAGTAGCAAGCACTGCTGCACCGTGCCACAAAATAATTACACCGTGCTTCGCTGGGTAAGTGAGGGTACCTAGTGCCCAATCCGAGGGGAAGAGAAGTTTAAAGAATGGCAGCTCATCTGCCATCACGCCTTATGGGTGTTCATGGGTACTGCAATCGCTTGAGTACAATTAGGTGGTGCTGAGGCTCTCTGCCACTTAGGTATTGCAAAAAACCAATTCCTTCAAGGCTGCAACTGCAATAGGTATGTCGAATTATTTTTAATTTATTATGCCATTCGTTAGATTCCTCAATCACAAAAACAATGGTAAAATATTTACTTTGATATCTTATAAACTTCTGCACAACTCCTTCTCCTTCTGGTGTAGCTGATGTCCATGGGCGGCAGTATCACTTACCATCAGGTGACCCGCTTGCTCGTTTTTCTTCCTATATTATAAAAAAAGGTAAATGTTTACCGATGCACCCTTTATACTCGTATAAAGAATAAATTCACGCAACATGTCATACAATGACCTGACTCCATACCAAATAGCTGGTGTTATCACTCAACATAACTATATCGGAGACAACAAAGGAATCACAAATATTATGCCTACACTGAACAAACGCAAGTGTCCATAACCCGAATATTTGTCCTGGGTGGGGATCGATCTTACGACTTTTGGCGTATGTGGCAGGGCGACTACCAAATACGCCATTGGACCATTTTTAAGATGTATAAGTTAGTCAATTCTCTAATTCGTATTTTTTACAATCGTGAATATTTTTCTCAAAAGGCCGTTTCATTAATTAACGCTCTCATTTTCTTCCCTTCTTTACAAACTTTCGTAAAGTTCCTGAATTTAATCTAGCGGATATTATGCAAAAGCACAACTCAACGCTTCAGACTAAGCCTATAAGAACCTAAGGGCTCATAAATGAAAAACCGTTTGGACGATGGAGTGGGTGTAAAGGGAAAAAATACGTCTACCAGCAATTTAACTCAAAAGCAATAAATTATATTTATTATCAACGCGTAAAGTGTTATGAAATAGTCAATTTTCATTGCTTGGCCCCCAATACCCGTGCTTTTGATATTTAACGAAAATAGTATAATATAAGTAGTGGCCCGCCCTCACTTCGCTTCGGGACCGTAATTCAGAAATGAACCAATAGATGGCGCTGTGCTCAATTACATCGCGCAAGCGTTTCGTGTTTTCGGTTTACGTATAAACCTTGTCGTTGTCTATAGAAGTTATCTCTTTATAAATAGTATAGAAGATAATATTCCGCAATCATAGTACGATATCCAACACGTTTTTAAATCATATCGAAAATCACGAGCATTGGAGGCCTGGTGGTCTAGACAAGCGAAACCAATGGTAACTTTTCTTACTACTTATTCTACTTTGGTGACAACTTTGAAATACAATAGAAAACGCAGTTACCAATTTGGCTGCAGTCTCTTTTCGGCAAACTTAATACAAGGAAGACAATATTTTGCATAAGCCCCAAATGCAGATTACTACGAGGACAGACTACGAACGACTTCCTACATTGCATGTGGCTCCGAATTGTATTATCTGGGATAGTTGTTGCAACGTCACGTCGAGTTTATCCCACTCCCTCAGTGCAAAAATAGTACTTGTGTCTTTGTAATAAGAACCGTCCTAAGTCCTTGGCAACTCTAAGCGACACCGTAGCTTACCTTAGTTGATTTTGGTTATTTTGCGAATTAAACGAAAAATAAAACCTAAAATAAACGTATGTAATTAAAAGATTTTTCATTTTCATTTGTATGTATGTTTTATTTACTATACGATTTTTATGCCTTAAAAACTAAAATCAATCTACGAGTAGGTATATCTTATATAAAAAGTTTAATCGCATTCATCAATGTCAAGGTTAACCAAATCCGAGAAACGCTTGCGCGATGCAATTGACTCCCAGCGCCATCTATTGGTTAGTAGTGGTTTCAGTTTAAGCCCCGAAACGATGGCGGACCGCAATGGTGCTACCTATCCCTGATTTTGTTTAACTCTAGTAATCGAAAGCAAAATATTTTGCATAAGCCTCATACGCTGTTTGGACCTGCAATACCACGCTGACAGGCTACAAACGGGTTCTTATATTGCAGCCGCCCCGGATGCATTTGTCGTGATTCTAGCCGCTGCAGAGCATACAAATGACGTGCAATTAACTTGTAGATTTACTCGGGCCTTTGCAAATGGGAGACCCGACATTTTATAGAAAATAGTAATATTTTACGCAGCTTGCACTAGTTAAGTTAAATGTTATTTTTGTTTATGTGATCGGTGGCAGACAATCAGACGGATTAATCGATTGCCACTGCATATAGACACCCGCAGCAATAGTGGAGGAGCGACCTTTTAAAGAGAATACGCTCTATTTTTGAAGGTTTGTTTAAACTACGTATCGGAGAGAGAAAGAGCGACTTTTTGAACATAATGATGTTGAGAAACCTAAAACCGCTGCCCGTCCTTCCTGGTTTTCTTAGCAATTTTTCATTGCATGAAATTAGTTTTTACATAAGTCAATTTTTATGAATCATTTATTTTATTTATATGATTCAATTTTTTATTTTTTTTAGTTTATTTCAAGTGTTTTTTATCCGTGTTCAATGGCTATTTTAAGTTCATCGGCAGCAACTGTATCCCAAAATAGATCAGAAGGGAAATTCTTGAAGGAGCCTTCTAAATCAAAAGAAGATATCTCAAAGATGAATGAATGACTCGTAATTTGAATGATGTCTCATGGGTTTCCTTTCAGTTTGTTTTCGTATCTTTTAGTTTGCAAGAGCCAAACATGTTCCAGTTTGTCCTCAAACATTTAATCTGCTCCAAAACAAAATTCACCCACCCTTGCCTTATTGGTTCAAAGCGACCCTTCATGGGACCAATAGTTTTTACAACTTTATCCGACTCACTTTCCTCTTCCAATAAATGTGATTCTAAAATGGACGACGTGTTTGCTAGCCGTATCTAGTGTTGTCCGCACTGTGTACACTGTCCTTTATCAGTCTTGACTGAAAAGCCTAGTTTCTCTGAGGCTTCATTGACTTACATCCCACTTATATTATAAATGTGAAACTTTGTAAGTATGGATGGATGTTTGATCCTCTTTCACGCAAAAACTACCTAATGGATTTGAATGAAACTGTACAATAATATAGTTAATACGTCAAAATAACACATAGGCATAATTTATAAAAATATATTGTATGGAATGATCTTTAGGGAAGACTTCATCTTCGGAGAAATTATTGCGTGTTATTAGTAAATCAATTATATTTATGGTGCTGCCATAGTAGTAATCAAGAGTACAGAACAGAAGATACGAGTAGAGTAATGTATTAATAGCCCTGTAACCATGTTCTGAAGTTAAAGAGATGAGGTCACGTTCATAGAATAGATATTTTTAAGTTCTTGTTAGAATCATCAACAATCAGATTAAAAACTAGTCATATGCGTAATAAAATAAAACAAAAAGATAGAACAACAACAATGAATTACTAATGACAAGTACTAATGGGTGGGGGGATATTATTCCAGCATTTCATGGCTGCGATAAAAGCTACCGCGAAATAAAGCTAAGCTAGTTTCGCGGCAAATAAGACGGGTATAATGCGCCGATAAAGCTATGAAATTAATTGATGGCGCCACCACTTATTTTTTATCGTATAGTAGCCCCAATATAAAACATGTGAACTCTGTTCCCTAAAAATCCGTTTTTATGACTTTCTTGATGCATTATAGCTAATCTGAATAGGCGTGAAATCATAAGAAATCTGCCTCATCGGAGAAAGTCTTCTATTTTTGCGAGATCGACTCCAATTTTCGACTTCACTAGCCATGTCCGGTGCACAGTAAGGCAATTCTCGATCCGACTGTACCTTCAAGCGAGCTGAGTACAGGTGCACGCTGCAACGGATGGCGATTTGCAAAGGATCTACTTAGATGCCGGAATCAGCCTGTTTGCCCGCTCGCAGCTTCGGGCGCTGTCCGGCGGAAGTCTGCACGTGGACAACCTAATCTGGTTATTCAGTCATACGTAGTGTGTTTAACAATACTGGAGGTATGAATAGCATTTTCTACTAGTCTAGAAAAAGTGTTCCCTGAGCGCTATGATTTGGGAGTTTTCAAGAGAAGAGTGAATAGGTTGTTGCTAGGCAGACATGCTACACCCTACCTACGAGTCAGCCTGCTGAGAAACTACACTATTTGCAATCAAAGTCAGTGTGACTCTGATTCTGTGGTTTGAAACTGATAAATTGAATTATACTTTTCCGATTTAAACCAGATATGACGAGGAAGTTACGTGAGTGGAGCAAGTGAGCAGCGAAAAGAGGAATCGGAATGTTGGTTCCCTATCTGAAGTTAACGCATTGACGTTTGACGCATAAAATTTGTTCCTGCAGCAATGTGGAACTTTGTTTATCAACGTTGTCTGTGCAGACCCGTTCATATTATAGCATGTTGGTTAGTGGATTTAGTTTTATAAGGAACACGGTTCGTTTACGATAGTTTCTTAAACTTGTAACCACAATTCCGTTGGTCTAGGTTCCATGTACCCTTTAAAGGGTTGGGAAGATCAAACGGCATTCGTTTCATTAAAAATACCAGACTCGCTTAATTCATTTTTTTTTTGTTCACGCAGAGTGAATGCCGCCTTATGCACACCCGGCCGCTGGGAGACGACCAGGTAGTGTGGGGCTCTCCCCTGAATTGGGCCTCTGCTAATCAGAAGCCGTTCAAGGGCATACCCACTAAACACTCTGCGACTTTTCCCGGCAAATCCAGGCTCGGGGTGGGAAAGCGGGAAATAGGACGAACCTCATCACCGCAGACCCACCCATGGACAGCGAGGCACGCCAGCACGGCCTCTTTCCGACGCCCGGGGCTTAAAGCCCCCAGAGCAGCTCCCACTGCCCTCCGACAAAGACCTAACCGGGCGGCGCCCGCATCGCTGGATTGCGATACGGGCGTCGCGAGCATGGGCTCCTGCAGAACTCTCCACAAACCCACACCCTGCTGGCTGCAGGGCAAGGTGGGGGAGAGTGCCTGCAGGCTTCCAAAAAAAACTGCCCCACCAGACAGCCCCACGGCCGGCTACGCTGGAATCCGCAGTCGGTCGCTGGGCGGAGAGGTGGGGTTAGCCGGCCTTTGCCGCATCCCACTGGCTGTGGGACGCAGCGCAGACCAGCAACTAAAGATCCCCACAAAAGATGTGGGGGGTGGCGCCCGAAGGCGCCCCACTCGGTGGGGCCCACGTCAAGGTGCGCCCAAAGTGGAGGAGATCCTCACAGGGCGCCGGACAGGGCCCCGGCCAAGACAGAGCTGGCCTCAAAGTGCAGCTGTCAGCCGTCGGGTAGCAATATGGCGATAAGCCAATTGCTACCCGCCGTTGCCCAGGGACACCAGGACCCCTCCGGTAGCAGTTCCAAACAGAAAGAAAATACTACCGGGGAGGCCACACGAGGAGGTCGCCGCACCGTAGTCCCCAGACTCCCGTAATCCTGAATCATGGTCAGCGTACCATGGGTTCCAATAGCGACAGCTTTGGACGCTAAACGCTTGGAAATTATACGCTAAAGTGATTGAGTGCATTTTTTTAAGGGCAGTTGGCAGCCGAAAAGACGTATCACCTGGTTGTTAGCAATTGCCGCCGCCCATAGACACTTGCAACACCATTGGAATCACAAGTACGCTACCAATCTCCCATTCCCCCTAATTGGGCCTCCGTCCGGTACCCTCACTCTTATCGACGAAACACAGCGCAGAACTAAACTGTGGGAGAGCCACGCTTCGGCATGAATGGGCTGGCTCGACCGGAGTGATACCACTGCCTCACAGAAAACCGGCGTGAAGCAGCCCCTGTGCTGTGTTTCGCCGAGTGAGTGAGGGTACCGGAGGCCCACCCAGGGGGAAGGGGATAAAAGGTTGGCAGCGCACTTGTAACTCTACTGGTGTTGCAAGTGTCTATGAGCGGCGGCAATTGCTTACCATCAGGTGATCCGCCTGCTCGTCTGCTACCTATCACATAAAAAAAAGGCGCTGCTTCACGCTGGTCTTCAGGGAAGCCGTGGCACCAATCCGGTAGAGCCGGCCTATTTATGCCGTAGCGTGGTTCTCCTACTTATAATGCGCATGCACACATTTACGTGTATAGGAAGGAAATAGATGCTCTTGAAATGTGGTGCTGGAGAACGATGCTTGGGATTTCCTGGACTGAATTTCGTACGAATGCGTCCATACTCCATGAACTTGGCATCAAGCAGCGTCTATTTGCATTAGTACAGTCCCGCATCCTAACATTCTTTGGCCATGTATCGAGGCGTGGTAATCTGTCCATAGAGCGCTTAGTCATCCAGGGTAAGGTGGAAGGCACTAGGTCACGCGGAAGGTCACCCACACGATGGGCTGACCAGATAAAAACCATTGTGGGTGACTCATTAAACGAATGCGCCAGGATGACGGCTAGTCGAGAGAAATGGCGAGGCATCGTGAAACGCATTATGTCTGCCCCTTCCGTCGGGAAAGCAAATGCATGACGACCACGATCGCTCTGTCAAGAGTGCATCGATGAAGAAGAAGATGCTAAAATCGTCGTCATCCATAATGGAATTAGATGCTGCACTATGCAGAAGCCCAAGTTGTAGTAGATTCAGAACTAAGTACTTACACCAAACATTTCCCCAAGAAAGACGAGTCGCAACGGAAAGGCAATTCGCAATCCGTCTATATGCGGAGCGAACAGGTGCACTGAAAACGGAATTACGAGTTCGAGGGTTCGATTTAGGTTCGGAAGGAGTGTTTACCCGCTTTGCCGGAGAGCCGTGTGGAGAGACACCCGAGCTTTTTGTCCGACCCATATTGTGATTCGATCTTATTGTTGATCTACTGGCAACTGGACACGATAAAATAACTGTGGATGGCTATCCACAGTAAATAGAAGTAACTAGAAGATTGAGTTGTTGTGGGCTTACAACAACCCATTCTTCTTCTTTTTATTAGCATTTCTAAGCTCACCGTTCGGCATATGCCTCTTCAAAACACCTCCACTCGGCTCGGCCGTGAGTTTGATAGGCTTGTGATATTTATCTAAAAAAGAAATCCCATCAAAAACATATATGTGAAATGGTAGCCAGGGTCGGTGGCCAAGGTAAAAACAAGTTTTGTTTGTCGCGTTCACCGTCAAAAGGAATGATATCTAAATAGGTGCCAAGTTCAATGAGATCTACTTGGCTTATTCTCATTCACGAATTATATTACCTGCATAATGCAGTAAGATGCCATTTTTAGTTGTTTATAATAATTTGTAAATGAAAATTTGTCAAATAGCATTATCATTCCTATTGATGGTGAACGCGACAAACAAAACTTGTTTTTACCTTATTTACAGAACTTGGCTACCATTTCACATTTATGTTTTTGATGGGATAGACTCTGCTATGATTAGGCCTCTTTTAGCGCTACTACATGATTTACTCGTATAAACAATTTGTCTACGTTGATGTATGAAGTTGGAATTACCGTAGGTGAGAGCTTGCCACATGTGAATAACCCATTGATAGTAAATACCAGCAATCAAGTCGGGCTTTGCATAAATATCGACACTGGATTGTATTGCCATCAACGACTCCGCAGGCGATTGGGGTTTCATAATCAAATGGTAGACAAAAGTGAGCTCTATGGTGTAAACGAGAGAGCTTAGTTTTAGCGTAAGAAAATTCGCACTGAAATGCTGTATGCAGTTGGGTTCAGAACAAGATTTTGCCGCTATCATCTGAATATTAGTTTTGCGCAGTACCAGTCGCAGAGGTTAAATTATGAACTGATATTCAATATGAGTTGAGTATTGCTTGAAAAGTTAGTGTTTAGCTATCTAACTCAGCAATAATGCCCTATAGTCTATATCTATACCATTTATAAAACGATAACTTCTATAGAAAACAACAAGACATGTTACTCGAAAGGAAACACTTCCGCGATGTAATCGACACCAGGCGCCATCTATTGGCATAATTAAGACTCGGAACGAAATGAGGTCGGTAGTTATTCATGTACTGAATTTAACACACTTAGGTAACGTAGTTTCGAGGTTAACATATCATGATGTTGATGAGAGATACGATACTATATTATGTAGGTACAGTCACCCACACATCAGGTTACCACAACCTGTCAAATTTCTTCAATTCATATTCAACCTAATGTGTATGACAGTAAGATGAGAGTCGATTGAAGAAATCTGACAGTTTTGTATACTTTGATGTGTGGCTGTACGTACTACTGCTGTACTGTAACGATACTACTGTAACAACTTATATCATGTTAGATATTTCGCAACCACTCCCGGCACCGCACCCACGAAGCATGGCCTGTTAAGGAGTTGTGACATTAGTCAGAAGGCAAAAAAATAATTAAGCCTTCGCTACCCTTGATATTTATAATACTTGTTTTGTACTAAGTCATCGTGTCCAGCATTTTGCAAACTATTTGGTACGCAAGCCCACGTCGCCGGTTATTGGATCACGTCAACAGTGTCTTATATTGCTATCTCTTTAATTTGATTTTATTAAGGAAATATTTGCATACCAAAAGAGGCAATTTAACATGTTAGGGAAAACTCGCTTGAGAAATTTCCCGAAGATTTTTTTGATCGTCACTGATCTAGTCTAACTTCACCAATATTTTTTCGTTTAGTCAGTATTATCTTCACAAAAATATTGGTTAGTTTAGGTTAGAACAGTGACCAATAAAATAATTTTGAAATTCTCGTGCGAGTTATTTTCGGACGAGTTTCCTCTAATCCGTTAAACTATTCTATCAAAGCCAAAAGTCGAGGATGTAACACAAGTGCTTAAGCGGAAGTTAAGTACGGAATCAGGTCAATTTATGAGATGTTGTATGAATTTATAAAAAAAACTCCTATCTATAGTATCGATACTATTGCTCTCGATAAAAGGATCGATATCCTGAATAGGGTAGATGTGCCCGTTTGCCGGCCATACCCCGTTTTCGGCCATTGGTCGTTAAAACCCGAATAATAAGAAAAGTATACTTCACAGACTTACTTAAAGAGTAATGTCGACTCTTAGTTAATCTAATACTACACCTCTTAATTTTGTAGCATTGTAGTTCATAAGTTGCTTCCTCAGTGAGCATCTGAAAGTTGGACAGTGCCGTCGTGTGCTGGATATAACAAAAAAAATAGTGCGCGCAAAATTTTTTCACGGTAAGTTATGAAGTCATTATAGTTAGGTGAACAATTATTTTATCGTATTGTATTGTAGATGAGTTGAATTTATGTTATTTTGATTGATATGTTTATAATATTCAGTATATTGATCTTAATTCGATGTCCGGGTAACTAACCACATTTTTCGGAAGATTCTCGTTCTCGGCCGCCAGGCCGAAAACTGACTCATACATCAAAAAAATCAACCTCTTAAATTTAATGTCAGAGGTAAGTTGTTGTCAAAAGAGAAAATTGAAAGACAAAATATGATGTCTTCACATTTGTGTGGTCAGATTTCGGCCACTTGATATTGGTTATTGTTTGGAAAATACTCAGTTAAAGTTTTTAATTTTTGTCGGCCGAAAACCAGCTTTCAATAAACTACTTCTCGGCCCCGGTAAAATATTGTGGCCGAAATCGGGATGATTTTATTTCACTTTTCAGCCCATCGATAATACTGACAGTAAAATCAAGTAAATAAAGCAGGATCGTTTGTCCAATAGATAAGAAGTGTGCCCTTATTATCACTTTTTTATTTTATTTGCAATAAAATTCGGGTAAATAGTATTGACAACGTTGTCTAGACTGCCGAAAACTGATATAAATAAGGTTAGTTTTCGGCCAATGGTATGAAAGTGGCCGAGAAACACTTCAAATATATTTAGTTTTCGGCCAACGGAATAATAACAAAAAGACTGGCGAAGGGACAAAGATGGAAATTATTCCAAACAGCAAATAACTTTTACTAGTCAACACGCAAAGATTATGTTCCTTTGTTAATTTTTGTTGTAATATTAAATTATCATCATAATTAAACTAATTGATTTGGAATTCTTGGTTTTAATCAATTATGTTTCTTATTTTTTATGTCATAAAATTCATTTTTCCTTGTGTTATTTAGTGGCCGAGAACTAGCTAAATTCATGGCCGAAAAATAAAAGGAGTGGCCGAAAACCGGCAAAATTGCTACTTATGGAGATTTTATTTTTTAACAATTATTCTATAATATTGAGAAGTAAATGCGGTATTTATATTGAAATTAGACTATAATTTGAAGCTAAAAAGTTTACACCCACTATTCCGGGATTGAAGAATCATATAAAAACAATGCCTCAAAGTCAACAAGTCCTCTAAATGGCCGAAAAGGGGCACATTCACCCTAGTTCTTGATTAACTAATCGATAGTTCAGCAACACTATATAAGTTATACTAAACTCCGTCGATTGCGGCGCTTGAGTTTTTTTTTATTGCTGAAGTAGGCAGACGAGCATGCGGCCCATCTGATGGTAAATGGTAACCGCCGCTCATAGACAACAACAACGCCGAGGCACAGTCATACCGCTGCCTACCGTGAAAGAAGTACTCTTTTCAAACCTCGTTTAAAAAATGACATGTCATAGCGATCAGGGAACACCGCAACTGGAGGGCATATAGCAGGAATAAAATTTGAAGAACAAGTGGCGTCAGAATAAAATTTGAAGAACAAGTCGAATCAGATATTGGTATACACAAAAGGATGAAATGTGTAAGCTCCTTCACAATATCGAGTCGAGTCCGAGAATTGACCCCAGGTTGTCTTAATCTAATTAAAATTAGTGTATTAATTGTATCAAAACATTATACTGTCCCACTGCAGAGAAATAAAATCAACGCTACTATTAACTTCAGAATGGATATAAAGTAAAAATATACAATCCTAATAACATCAAAATAAAAAACTCGCAAAGACATCCCTCGTGGCGTGACTCACGTAATTCACGAATAAATTACACGAAGTGCTCTCTCAGTTATTGCTTTAACCGCATTACCGTAACAGACAAGTTTATAACTATCCGTCCTAATGAGCTCGGCCAAATTAGCTAAAGGCTTCTGCTTAAGCAAGCTGAATTGAATGTACTAGGAATTAGGGCTAGAAGTGACCGCAATACGTTGGCTTATAAATGACAGTTATATGACTGGGTTCGACGTGGAGGTTAGGGGATGGACGGTTCGCATTTTAAGTTAAGCGTATTAAGTAGTTTGGTGGGTAAGTCCTTTTAAAGTGTTTTTGATCTTTTGCAGATCACTGTATCTACTGTAACGATGGTAAACTCCTTTGATACTGGCCGCCGTTTGCAGCTGATTTTATAATGGGAATCTGTCATGCATTGAAAAATAAACAGACACGCTCTCGAGAGCGCATTCGGATCTGAGTTACGATATCGCGAGGAATTAGAGTAATTAAAGCAATAAAAGATATTTCAAAACAATACCGCCTCCACCTCATTGCAACACTACTATAGTAATAATAATATTGGTAGGTAAGTCCTTATTGGCCCTTATAAAACGTTTTTGAAATTTTTCCAGATCACTACCTACACCTTCTACAGCACCTAACAATAAATATTCGTGATTCGTGGAAGTGCCACGCTTCGGCAAGAATGGGCCGGCTTGACTGGAATGATCCGGCGTGAAGCAGCGCCTGCGCTATGTTTCGTCGAGTGAGTCTTTCCCCAATTGGGCCTCCTGTACCCAATTGGGGAAAGGTTAAAAGTTGGCAGCGCACTTCTGACTCTACTAATGTTGCAGTTTTCTATGGGCGGCGGCAATCGCTTAACATCAGGTGATCCGTCTACTCGTCTGCCACCTATTGCATAGAAAAAAACTCAGGTACAACTTTTTAGCCCTACCTTTGGATCAAACCCGGGACCCCAAGCGCAGACGTGCGACCCACAATCCACTGCACCACCGAGACCGTACAGTTGCCATCATTTACTGCGCTAAAGGCATATATAAATAGCCAGCTCCAACTATCTAGCTAGTTGAATATTTATGGGGGGCAAACGTGATGCAATCTCGCAACGAGACAGCCCGAGTGAATGGGAAATAAAGCGGGTTTCTCACACCTTGTGAGGATTCTAAACAATACCTATTGACATAGATTCCGCTTGAGGCTTCGCAAATGTAGTTTCCTGATGGAAAACCTTTAGCGTTATTCGATTTGGTAGATAGGATACAGGCTGTACAGGCTAGATAGATATACAGTAACAGTTTTCTGAATACTTATTTTGATTGTTATTTGTAACAACTTTGAACTAAATATTTGAAAGGCATGAATAGTCGGCTCGACCGGAATGATACCACGGCCTCATAGAAGACTGGCGTGACGCGCTTGCGCTGTGTTTTTTCGAGTAAGTGAGGGTACTCAATTGGGGGAAAAGGGGTTTAAGGTTGCCAGCGCATTTGAGACTCTACTGCTGTTGGGCCCATAGACACCTTATGGGCGGCGGCAATCGCTTACCACCAGGTGATCCGTCTGCTCCTCTGCCACCCTACACCATTTTTAAAACATCTCATACATTTACCATAACTCAAACTATGTAAGTTAGTTTTAAGCGCTTTTGTTACAGATATTAGACAATAGATGATGTGATCTCTGATCTGATCTGATCTGATGACCTAATACCTAAATACATATACACCATAGGTCCGCATTGTATTCGTGTGATAAACAAATACATACAGGGTGTATCTGTGAACATTTACATCCCTTTAACCACGTGTTCTACCAACTATTCTGAACAACATTTGTTTTATGACTTTTTAAAATTAGCATGAAAAATTTTCACCTTTCCATACAAAGTCGGTCACGTGACTTGGTCATTTTGTATGGGGAGTCGAAACTTTTTTCGAAGAATTTGGAAAAGTTGTTGAACAAATGTTGTTCAGAATGGTTGTTAGGACACGTGGTTAAAGGGATGTAAATGTTCACAGATACACCCTGTATATGCTCATCACACGAATATTTATCCAAGGTAGGGATCGAACTAGTCACTACCAAATGTGCAAGTAGCACTTATTGGGCCAGTCAAACTTAATATTGTCAAACTTACATCAACAAACATTTTATACTTGAATATGCACCTGCAACTTTACCTCTCAACCCGAGTTCTAAACTCAGAGTGCAGTCAGTTCTATGTTATGCAAATTCAATAAGCAGTGAAGACTAACCGGTGACGTCAGAGCGATGGCCGACAATTTTCAATAGACTTTATCAACGAATACCTTACCAGTTTTGCAGCTGGCGTCCGCCCCACTTCAAAGGCATTCAAGCTAGCAGCCAGTTTTATTAAAAAAATACACAGCGAAACTTCCATTCAGCGATAATATTTTTTCACCTTAGTAGGTGATTCCTTACGCTTAGATCGTGATTCAGGAAGTCTGGTAACAGTGGGAGAGCCACGCTTCGGCATTAATGGGCCGGCTCGACCGGAGTGATACCACTGCCTCACAGAAAACCGGCTTGAAGAAGCCCCTGTGCTGTGTTTCGCCGAGTGAGTGAGGGTGGCCCACCCGGGGGGGGAAGGAGATGAAAGGTTAGCAGCGCATTTGTAACTCCACTGGAGTTGCAAGTGTCCATGAGCGGCGGCAATTGCTTACCATCAGGTGATCCGCCTGCTCGTCTGCTATCTATCACATAAAAAAAATACAACGAAGCGACTGCCGTCTGACCTTCGCAACCCTTTAACAGGGGAGGGAACCAGACTAATTGTATAATGGTAACACGTTTCAGACTATCCAAAACGTGCACGTTGGAGTCACGTGGTTTTCCCTCACCACTCGTTATTGCATATTTTCCTAGTGTTTTCAAATACCATTGCCACACTGAATGAATGGTTGGCTCAAAACCACGTGCAACCGTGGCCTTACAGAAGTTCGGTGTGATTGCAACGCCTGGGCTGTTCGTCGAGTGAATACCGGATGGTAAGCGATTGCAGCCGCCCATAGACACCCGCAACACAAGTGGAGTCACAAGTGCGCTGCCAACATTTTAACCCCCTTTCTCCCCGACTAGATCTCCGGTACTTACTTAGCAAAATACAGCGCAGGCGCTGCTGTCTATAGTGACCGTGACTGACATTTAACAATGTATTTTAAAACAAGTTGCTTCAGTGTCAAGCACTTCACTGTGTAACATAAATATTAAAAGCACTTTACCATGCAAAATCGGAATAGTTGGCTTGTTCACATGTATTTGAATTTATTTTGCTAGTTTTCAGGCTAATTAGAAATTCTTGCCGGTTGTTAACAAACCTCATATTGCAGGTTTACTATTATACAATTTGTATTACTCGTAGTTAGTGTGAAAATAGTTTGAAACATTTGTTTTTTTTTGTGATATTTGGCGATCCGTCCACTCCTCTGTAGACGGATCACCTGATGGTAAGCGATGCCGCCGCCCATAGACACCTGCAACACCAGTAGAGTCACAAGTGCGGTGCCACCTTTTAACCCCTTTCCACCCAACACAGCACAGGCGCTGCTTCACGGCAATCTTTTATGAGGCCATGGTATTACTCCCTTCAAGCCGGCCCATTCATGCTAATTATTTCAATTCAATATCACTGCCACGGACGGAATTATTATTAAATTTATTTTAACTGGTATCTGTAACTAGGTATACTGATTTTCTGTCATGATTCGGTTCGTATGCCAAAAAGGCGGAAAGGACCATGGGAAGGTGGTTGAGCTTACATTTTTTTATATTCATTACTCCGCCTGATGGTAAGCGGCCGTGAGATCCAAATATGAAGTTGACAGGCACAAAAAACATACTAAGTACCAATTGACTCTGTCACCCTCACTCTGAAGGCCTGCTGAGATGCCGTTTCACGCCCCGCCTAAATAACTCAGGACTGTAAAGATTACAATATGATTAAGTTTATAAAATAATTTATTTTTATAATAGGAATGTTTTGTGTAACAAAAATAAACAAAAATCATCGTCTCTCTCTTATACTATTTTTTTTGAAGCAGACTAAATTTATTTTAAAAAAGGCACCTTCTTATTTAATAACTCACTATTTTAGTTAACCCTTATTTCGCGAATTCCATTTGCACAATAATTAAGTACTAGGTAATACAACTGACAAGACCAGATAAATTAAAAATGTTTTCATTTATGAAAGTGAAACGCTACTCCCACATAATGACATTTTTTAATTAGAAAGATATTTAATAGAATTTTCTGAGCACAAAAGAGTTTCCACGATCTTGGAGCAAATGTCGAGGTTAAATAGCTGTAAGTACAAGATTACAAGTTATGCTACGTTTAATGAGAGGGTATAGTTCAATGAAAGTCTGTGCTAATGAAAATGCGCTTTGAAACTTTAAACGCTGAATACAGATCAGTCTTTCATCTTTGCGAGTTATGCCCAGTTGCGTACAAACAGTGGCGAATTTATATATAAATAAATTAAATATATGAAAAAGTATAATTGAGATAAAACCATACATATTGTTCTGGTCCCAAACTAAGGTTTTCGAAGGAACCACAAACACCCAAACCCAAACAAATATCTGTTTCATCATCATCACCCTTGTATTGTTTCCGACCAAAGATTTAATCTTTGTTTCCGACCTCAACGACATATTCGAAATTCAAAATATTATCTAAAGCTGTAAAATAACAAATGACAGCGCGGTAGTGATCACTTTTTCAAACACTTTCTGTGTATATCGATGGTTAGAGCAAAAACTAATATAGAAACAGAAATTCGGCTCCAGCTGATATTGAAATGGAATAGTTCGTTGACCTACGCATTAGTAGTGCGCCTTTTCATCACCACGTCTGCCCCTGTCTTTCAGCCCTAAACACGCAGAAATAACTGTTACGCGCATCAATTTGTCCGTAGACGATTTAGGCACCCGGTGTTCTTGGTCTAATAGGCCTGTTTCCAATTTTTTTTTCTGATTAGTAATCAAAGAAGCTCTCCAAAGTAGAAACATCGGCAAAAGATTACTCTGTTAGCATGAATATTCTCCGAGATATCACCATTCAAAGATCACATAAAATAAACCTTGTCAAAACGCTCCATACAACGGCCCTGCCACCAGATAGCTATATTAAATAATGCGTTTATGAAAATGGTTTCAAAAGAAAAATTGCTCAAAATTGCATGAATTATCTAATTGTATATAATTATTTAGTAAATGTAATACTTTTAAAATCAAGTTACGTATCAAATTTAGATCTACCTTTAATTGACTGATGACAAAAAATATCAAACTAAATTCTTGTATATAGTTTTTTTTTACCGTTATTTCTCCATGTTATACAAAAAATCTTCCAATCTCTAACCTTGGAAACAAGCCTATTGTTTTGTGGCTATACTTGTGTATTGGGGAATTAATTATTTATAATCAACTACCCCTTCCTTACACGATCTCTCAAGGGTGCAATAAAATGTCAAGAATGTATATTTGTACAGGATTATACCTGCGGGACTAACTGCGCTAGATAACAACTGAGATTACACACCGTTGTACATTTACGTCATATAATAATTCTTACTCGCTCCGTGCAGACGGCTTCAGGTCGAGTTTCCTTCCCTCCCCTGTAGTACAAAAATAGCCCTTAGGCCTCAGACATAAAGATGGACCAAAGTCCAAAAAAAGGCAATTCCACTTGACTTCGTGTGTACTTAGATACATCAGCCACATAATTATAAGTACGTAGTTAGTTAAACTGTTTATAAGTATCTACTTTGAAAACACCTGGAAGAAAATTGGTTTTGGTATCAAAATATCAACCACGTACGAAGGATACATTATAGTGCTTAAATCAAATCAAATCAAAATGTCTTTATCCAATTTAAGTCCTTTACAGAACATTTATGAATTTATGCTCAAGTGTGTGAGCGAACACAGGTGCACTCTCTATTCAGTTACCCTCCTTAATGGGACCAGTGTGACACGACCTAAGATCGAAACTACCAGATTGACGTGTTTTTTTCTGTTTTCTTGTATGGGATAGACATGGGCAATGGTAGCTGGGTGGATAGTCGTGGTTGAAATACAAACATGCACTTCTAGATTTATCACTGTGCTTATCTCTACCATTCCCGAGGGTACCATTTTTTTATAATATAGGAAGGCAAACGAGCAAGTGGGTCGCCTGATGGTAAGCGAACACCGCCGCCCATGGACATTAGCTACACCAGAAGGAGTGCGGATTCGTTGCCGGCCTTTTAGGAAGGTATAAGCTCATTTATTGAAGATTTGGATGTCGTACCGGTTCGGAAATACCGCTGCGGGAAGTTGATTCCACAATGAGGTGCGTGGCAGAAAGTGGTAGAAGACCGCCAACCATCCAGGTAGTATAGATGGAATCCAAGTTTATGCACCTTTCGGATAGTTTCTGACGGAATTTCATGTAAAAATGATTCAGTTTGTCTGGTTCCCCTATTGAAGGGTTGCAAATGTCAGACAGCAGTAGCTTTAATGTAATTAAGGTAAGCCCCAAACCTGTCAGGATGAAGGTAAATCAAATTAATATTAATTGATGCTCACAACCTCCAATGGTTTTACTTTGAGTTGTTAGTCAAATTACTTTCAATTTCCGGCCAAGTCTATTTACGAAGTAAAGTTTTTGAAGTTAAAATAATTTTGATTATATGAATTATTTTAAAAGCTTTTTGGATTGGCTATGAAATGCCTTGTGTTAATGGACTGATGAAAGAAACGGATATGAATGTCTTTTTTTTTAATCAATAAAAAAAAAGGCTGACGGTTGACTAAGTACAATCTAATTGATGAAAAGGATAACGTCTAGGATGTTACGCGATTTTCACACAAATTCACACAAAATCTGGTACAATGACCTGACTCTGTACTAATGGTAAGGGAACAGAGACCTCGTCAAAGTATAGGACCACTACATCTTTTTGTAGCCAAAAAAAGTTATTCCGTGTGCCTATTTGTTTGCGTTATCCTATGAATTTTAACTTAGGTCCTAAAATAATATCGAAAAGTAGCCTTATTACTTTACGGCTGTCTCGAGAGCTGTCATATCAATCTGTTATTTAGTACCCAGACACGCGTAGCTGAAGAACAGTCACCTACAAAAATAAAAAATCGGTAAAAAAAACTTTTAAGTTAAACGGTTTTATCTTAAGTGCACTGAAAACTAGAAAATAATAATAACAATTAGGTATTCTGAACTTCTAGTACAGAAATATTTTAGTACTAGGCAGAATAGCTTTCATGCATATTAGACTAAAATAAAAACGTGGGGCCCATAACTATTGCTGTAATACATTCTTCTATACTAAGTGTGGATTGCATCGACTTACTATAATCGTAACTGGAGATTTTGACAATCAAAATCCAGCCGTGGCGGCTTCACCAGTGAACGCCGAGCTCATGATCTACCAAAGTATAAAGATAAACTTTGCCATAGGTAGGATTCAGAGGGGCCCCACGTTTTTATTTTAGTCTAATATGCATGAAAGCTATTCTGCCTAGTACTAAAATATTTCTGTACTAGAAGTTCAGAATACCTAATTGTTATTATTATTTTCTAGTTTTCAGTGCACTTAAGATAAAACCGTTTAACTTAAAAGTTTTTTTTACCGATTTTTTATTTTCTAGTTTTTAGTATTTAATGAAAATGCCTACCGAATATTCCTCATATATAATTATTTTGTGCATCATTATTACATGGTTTTTTATCTGATAATTTATTAAAATAACTGGGGCCAAACAATTTCTGTAATGTGGCCTATAGCACCATTTAGCAATAATTTTGTCCGGGAGAAAACGTAGTCACAACCGAGCTTCTGAAAGCTGCCGGCAAGCCGGTGCTGGAGGAATTTCGGCGTATATTTAACTCGGTTCTTTTCTCCGGGAGAACTCCTAGGGCGTGGCAGCGGAACTTGGTCGTATTGTTCTTCAAGAAAGGCGACGAAATCTTACTGAAGAACTATCGACCAATTTCACTCTTAAGTCACGTCTAAGACAAACGCTCCAATAAGGCAAAAACAGCTTCGAGAGAGAATCCAATAGAATAATTCAGCTAGGCAGCATTTGGTAGGCTTCGTCAAGTGTTCTCGTCACCTATCCCTCAAAGTCTTAAGTCGAAAGTTTTCGACCAGTGCGTCCTCCCGGTCATGACTTACGGTGCCGAGACGTGGACACTCACGGCTGGACTAATCCACCGGTTCAAAGTCGCTCAAAGAGCTATAGAAAGGGCTATGCTTGGAGTATCTCTGAAGGACCTTATCAGAAATGATGTAATCCGACGAAGAACCAGAGTCACCGACATAGCCCACCGAATTAGAAAACTAAAGTGGCAGTGGGCTGGTCACATTACCCGCAGAACTGACAACCGTTGGAGCCGTAAAGTCCTTGAGTGGAGACCGCGACTCGGTAAGCGTAGTGTTGGACGCTCTGCGACAAGATGGGATGATGACATTCGAAGGCTGGCTGGTGTGGGCTGGATGAGAGTGGACGAAAATCGGGAGCGGTGGCGTACATTAGGGGAGACCTATTTCCAGCTGTGGACGAGTGTGGGTTGCTGATTATGACCAATCCTTTTGTAACGTCAATGTTGGACCGCAAAATTACTTTTGCTCCTACAAATATTTCAAGTACTGATAGTAAGCCTCCAGTCTTATTTATATCTGTTGGAATTATATTTGCTAATTTTAAATTATCTGTTTTTCGTGCGCGTGAATTAGTTAATCCTGTACTTAAATGGTATAAATTCGAGATCCCTACGAGTAATGGACATTTTATCGGTCGACACCCCCCCAGAGGTCCAGTAGAGGGGCAAGGCTATAATATAAATACAACAAGAGGCGCCCAATCTTGAGGGGAAAATGCTTGCGACATTACATTTTTAGCCTCCCTAATACCATACAGTCCTCAGCACGTTTTAACCTATTACCCTAACTTAGGTGGTAAAGCTACCGCTAACTACGTAGGTACATCTAATTACCTATTTTTTTTTAATCTGTCCTCCTACCGTCACACGAATCTTGGACACAACTGTTCTGGACACGACTACTCATCCCCTCACCTAATACGCCATTTTGTAACGACGTCCATCTTGGATTTTAAATTTTGTTCATAATCACGGTATTCTACTTGTGTAGCCCTTTCATTTGATACCCATATTGAGGGGGTTGTGGAGAAATATGATATCCGCCATTTTGTACCGGCGGCCATCTTGGATTTACAATGTTATTGACATTACTACACTTGTATTGTCATCGGAACTAAAGGTGAGTACCAAATTTCAGATCAATCTGACAAGAGGAAGGTACTTAAATTTCAATTTCTAAATTTGACCCAAGAATGAATAAATAATAAAACAAACGGGGTGAGCTAAATAAAACCGTTTAAAAAGGCAAACGCCTCGACTCTTATACCAGGGCTGTAAGATTCATATTTGAATGAGCTTGATATACTTATTAGTGCCCATGACTGTACCTAACTTTGACGTATTTATTATAGTTGGGGTCATAACTTTTTATTACAAACTGGTTAGGAAAAAGGCTTCTAATACAATATGACGGGTTCCAGTGCTAGAAACTATAGGATCTGATATTATATATTCCTGACGCTTCATTACGTTATCGTTCTACTATACAACAGTCCACCCCCATCATTTAGATGGCTTGCAATCTGCAACTGTGCGTTTCTTAAGAACAATACTTCACAATAACCCGCGTGAAGCAGCACTTGTGCTTTGTTTCGCCGAGTGAGTGAGGGTAACGTAGACTCACCCGGCGGCAATTGCTTAGCTTACCATCAGCCGGGCTAAGATGCGTACCACGAGATAATTTTGTCGACACTCGTATTGCGTCGGCGCAAGTTGCTTCTCGCTCACCTGACTGAGCGATGAGCGGCATAGAAGGATGCGCACTCGCGAACGAGAGTCGACAAAATTTTGTCGCGGTGCGCATCTTAGCCCGGCAGGTGATCCGCCTGCCCGTCTGCTACCTATCACATAAACAATTAAGATTACCTATATTGCGCAAATAAACTAGGTACCTATTTGATTTGGTATTTTTAATACCATTCGCATCCTTTATTCGGTAGTTTCATCGTGATAATCGACTACGCGGTAGATAGTATTTAACTAACATACAATAAAAAATCGGTAAAAAAAACTTTTAAGTTAAACGGTTTTATCTTAAGTGCACTGAAAACTAGAAAATAATAATAACAATTAGGTATTCTGAACTTCTAGTACAGAAATATTTTAGTACTAGGCAGAATAGCTTTCATGCATATTAGACTAAAATAAAAAACGTGGGGCCCATAACTATTGCTGTAATACATTCTTCTATACTAAGTGTGGATTTGCATCGACTTACTATAATCGTAACTGGAGATTTTGACAATCAAAATCCAGCCGTGGCGGCTTCACCAGTGAACGCCGAGCTCATGATCTACCAAAGTATAAAGATAAACTTTGCCATAGGTAGGATTCAGAGGGGCCCCACGTTTTTATTTTAGTCTAATATGCATGAAAGCTATTCTGCCTAGTACTAAAATATTTCTGTACTAGAAGTTCAGAATACCTAATTGTTATTATATTTTCTAGTTTTCAGTGCACTTAAGATAAAAACCGTTTAACTTAAAAGTTTTTTTTACCGATTTTTTATTTTCTAGTTTTTAGTATTTAATGAAAATGCCTACCGAATATTCCTCATATATAATTATTTTGTGCATCATTATTACATGGTTTTTTATCTGATAATTTATTAAAATAACTGGGGCCAAACAATTTCTGTAATGTGGCCTATAGCACCATTTAGCAATAATTTTGTCCGGGAGAAAACGTAGTCACAACCGAGCTTCTGAAAGCTGCCGGCAAGCCGGTGCTGGAGGAATTTCGGCGTATATTTAACTCGGTTCTTTTCTCCGGGAGAACTCCTAGGGCGTGGCAGCGGAACTTGGTCGTATTGTTCTTCAAGAAAGGCGACGAAATCTTACTGAAGAACTA